>WBMW01001478.1:272418-359695 GCA_013396635.1 Penelope pileata | reverse complement strand
AAAAAAAAAAAAAAAGGCCTGATGTGATCTGTGTCTTCATGAAGATGTTCCCGAGTACCTAGCTTTTCACCCCATCACAATTTTTATGTTTAGGAGGTGGTTTTCATCACTGCTCAAGTGACAAAGGTGGAGGATTTTGTGCATATGCTGATATCACACTGGCTATTAAGGTAAGAAATTCTCTTTAAATAGTATTTTTTACTGTTTGTGCATACGGAAAAAAATTCCACAAATTCGTAAGAGCTAATTTAAGTCTTAATCAGAAAAAATAAAACCACCTAGAGACAGATAGGAATAGGAAAATAGTGCAACACGTTGCAGAGCATAGTGCATATGTTGCTGTTGTGAAGTGGAAGGGAAGACTTACAAGGGCCAGAATTATGAATGGAAATATGAACTGCTACAACTGCATTAAAAAGTAATAATGTTCTTGGGGGGAAAAAAAAACGGCCAATCAAACCACATTGTCTTTTAATATCCTCCGTGATAATTATGCCAGCCTTGCAGATGAACCTGTAAATTCCATGTGGGTTTCAGTGGTTACAATGGAGACTTGCACAGAAACAGAAATCCTGACTCTGAATCAAGCTGCTCTGTTCAGTCCTCAGAGTTGTTCAAATTCATGACTGAAAATGTGAATGTCTTCAAAATAGTCACTGAATTTGAATGAATACATGTGCTATTTAGCTACTGAAAGGCTGAAGCAAGAGTTTTCTGCAGTAAGAGCTTATTTTTATCAAGTACGCTATGGTGTATTTGTATACTAGAGTATTTATAAAATATCAGTAATAATCAAAACATAAAAAAGCCCTAATGATTGCAGCACACTAAATGACATAACACCCTAATTTCTGAACACTATAATTTGCAGAAAGCAATCCACAGTGTTCTATTTTCTCTATCTTTAAAATACAGATTGAGAAATTATGGTGGGAAGCAGTTAGTACAAAACCTTTGGGTTTCTTACCACATCTATATTAAAGGTAGTTATTTGGCAAAGTTATAAGACCCAAAGAATTAAAAAATATTTTTTTATTTACATACATGGAATAACTGAGTTTTCTTACTAGCTTGAAAAGTGACAGTGATGCTAACAGTCCCTGCTGTGCTGAGTTTTATACAGCTGGATGTCTTCAGTGGAGTGTTTCTCCCTTCCTGCTGATAAGCCTCACTTGCGCTGTCATTTGTGTCTCAGGAAACTGACTTCTCACCATTTGGGGGCCTGTGCAGCTCTTGCTTCAGCCTTTCCCAACCCATGGTTATTGCTGTTGCTGGTTCCAATCCTGCCTCTGACAGCACCAGTGCCTCAGTCAGTTTTATAGTCCATAGCTAGAGCTGTCCTTCTGTGCCTGGCTGGGGGGGGATCCAGAGACAAACCACCTGTGCTTGTGCAGAGCCAGCACTGCCACAACAGCATCTGTTACTCTGGGCTCTGCTGTGTTATTCAGCACCATTGGGCGTAAGACTCATTTGCAAAGCCCACTTTGCAAGTGAGTGTGTGGTGCTGTAGAAGGATATGTCTGTGATCCTACAGTGAGTCTGATACCTTCTGGGAGAATGAGGAGAGAAGTAGAAATCTTTTTCTGCCCTTTCTTCGCCAACTTTTTCTACGGGTAGGTAGGTACATGCCCAGTTAACTGTGAAATGCATGTTTCATGCATTTCATGTGATGGAAATTTATGGGTTTGTATTATATAATTAGAATTTTTGTAATCAAATGTTTTGAAATCATTCAGCCCTTTGTTTGATGAGTGAAATGACAAGCGTGACTTTTCAATTTGAAACAATAATGCACTGTGCAAGCTTCAAGTCACCAGTTAATTATCACCTAACTTCCTAACTATCTCTTCTTTTTCCTTGTTCACTTTTCCAGTTCTTATTTGAAAGAGTACCAGGGGTGTCTAAAGCCACAATTATCGATCTGGATGCTCACCAGGTGAATAACTTAGCTGTATTTGGTACTTCAGATGTTTTGTTAGAAATACAAGTGTGTGATACAGACCACCTTTTTTCTAATAGTAGCATAAAATGTTAACTTGTGGAATACAAAGTAGATCATAGATGGTAGGAGCTGTTAATATTTTAGTTGTTTAATTATTTTATGTTTCAGTGGGCTGTTAAGCCAATTCAATAAAATTAAACTGAGTTGTAGCTCCATCATGTGGCTAGATGTAAAAATATTTTTGAATCACATACTGATCTGTAGCATTATAGTCTGAATTTCAGTATCCCACAAGAAAGTAAAATCTCTTAAAAGGCAATTACAGTTAGTTCAGCTGCGTGCTCATTGCAGCAGCCTTTTCCCAGGAGGTGAGTTTGACCTTCAGTGTTCTAACGGAAAGATCGACTTTAAGCTAATGAAGTAAAGAACGCACGTCTCTTCGCTGGTACAGTGATAGACTATGGGTATTGAGAACAAATCTCATCTTTAGTAGGATTTCCGAAATAAAGCCTAAAAGGAAGGAAATAGTATTTATAGAAAAGCAGCTAATGTGCTGAAATTACGTCCAATCTAAAGCATTGAAGATATTTCAGTAAATGTAAATAAACCATTGCAATGAGGAAGCCTAAGGGCTGTGAAAGTGTTCCATCTTCTATCACTTCTCAGCATCCTAAAATTGCCAGGAAACAAAGGCATAGCTTCTGCGGCAAAAAATACTTTATGTTTCTGATTATCTCTGGGTACTTATGTCAAGGTGTAGATTTTGTGTGTGTGTGTGTGTTTTAGAGATTTCTCGGAATGTATTTTAGTTTTCAGGTGTCACGTTGGTGACCTCAGTCTGCATGCTAAATCACCCCTTTCTGTAATTGTTTCCTTGGGGACTAAGAGGTGTGAGAAGTCGTAGCTCAGCAGATCCTTTTTAAGTGTGCAGACATTTTCATCTTGCAAGTGTCCTGGTTTCTGGTGTTTTTGTGACTTTCAACTTCTATAAGAAAATAGTTCACCCAGAGGCTGTTGTTTTCCTGGATTTCTGTTTGTTAATTGTTTCTTTGTGGAACAAACATGCTGAAGAAGTAGGCATTGCCATGTTTTATCCTAAAGAAATACGGAGTATTCTAGTGCTTCCTATTTTACTTGTGTTAACTAACTTTAGCCTATTGTTTCTGCATTGTTTATTTTGTTTGTATTGTTTTGTTTCCAGTGGAGGAAGTAATAGCAGAAGTATAGTTTAAGTACCTGCTGGGGACATTTACAAAATGAACATTATATGTCGAACATACTGAAGATATACAAGGAATTCTGTGTTTATGGCTTAAATGAGATCATTCTAATCAATATATTGGGAGTGGGGGAACAGGTCCTTTATAATGTGCTGTTTTTGACAAAATTGTCTTGGGAATTGCTGTAAAAAGATTATTTTGTAGTGGTTGAAAAAAGTCTAGATGAGAGCCAAAAGAATACTATTTAAATTGAGAGTTGGTGGAGGGAGGAAATAGTCAGAATCTGAGTTTGCGTTCGAGCATCGACCTTTCCACCTAACACAACATTTTTGTAGGGAATTTATGGTGTTAAATATTAAAAAGTTAAACTATTACATTGGGTATTTAGTGTTTGTAATTTTTCCAAGGACTACTTATCTCGCCAAGCCTTGAGTTATCAAAAGAACTGTAGTCTGATCTTTTATCCTTACACAAGGATGTACGTATCCTTGCAGTAGAATCTATCCTAAATGCTGAAAGTGACAATTTTATACAGTTGGAAAGATATCTGTTCTGCAGTCCTGGCCACAGTTGCCTTTGTGATGTTGCTGAAAACAGTTAGCTTCTAATTTTCACTTATTTTTCTTGTATATGAAATGAGATCTTGTAATTACCTTCACAGAGATATTAGGATGTTGATTTTGATAATATCTGCAGTCTTCAGACTCATACTGTCAAAGCCCACAAGACTCTATACCTCAAAATAACCTTCAAGACTATAAATAAGGGAATGTCACGGGAGTTTTAAGTAGTCTTTGTAGTCTTAATTACCTTAGAACTTGCAGATTATGGTTCTGTGTGAGTGCACTAGAAAGAACTAACTCTAAATTTCCTTCAGGGAAATGGCCATGAGAGGGACTTTATGGATGATCATAGAGTGTATATTATGGATGCATACAACAGATACATTTATCCAGGGGATGGATTTGCTAAACGTAAGTATAATTGAAGTTTGTATTCCAAAACGTGAAAAAGCTGCTATAATTTATTAACTTTTTCATTTGCTAGTAAGTGTTCTTGCAACAAGGTTAACTAGATATCTTTTTTTTTTTTTTTTTGATTTCACATGCAACGTACTACTTTCAATGATCTTTGCTGTGTATCAGAATGGTGTTAATTCTGTAGTGTTTTGCCTTGTTCTAGAATGAAGTGTTTTCCTTCATTTCTATGCTGAATGCAAGATGTGGGCAATGGGTAGACTGGGGGGAAGAAAAACCATAAGCATCCCTTTATTTCACAGATGTTGAAGAAGAAAAGCAGAAAAGAAGTTCTCAGCAATCTCTAGATGATAAGTATCATTGTGTGTTGAATTCATTCATGCACACTTGGTGTGTTCTGAATCCATGCGTAGGATTTAGAGCTCCAAGTCCTTGAAGTTAAGGCATAGGGTATGCTGAGGTGGAAGTCAGGTATTGAAGCACCTCTGACATAACCTGATTAGTTCAGGTTTAGAGTTGCATATAACTGCCTTAAAGCAGACAAAACTAGGCTTTATAACCTTAGATTTCTTTCTGCTTCTACCTTCCCAACCTTCCTTTTCTACTCTTAATGTTTTTTAGAAGCGTTTCAAATAATTTGATTTAAATTAAGAATAGATATTTGCTCCTTCTGGTACGATTACAGGGTAAGAACATTAAATGGAAAATGCTTGGGGCAAATCCAAATCTTGTTATACATAAAGCAGTTCACATAAATTCATGATCCCTTGCTGTTAAATTTTTAGTGTTGTGATAAAAATAAAACATCTTAAAATTCTCAGCGATGTTTATCTTCTGGGTTTTTTTCTCTGCAGTAGCAACTTGGTGTTCTCTTTTCATTATGCTTTATTTAGGTTACTACTAGAATTTGTTCTTTTCTTTATGATTTCTTTGCTGATTGGTAAATGGTCCTGTAAATAAGTCATTTTTCAATGACAATTTCAATTTGTGTTTTAGAGATTTGTTTTTCCTGTGTTCAATTTTGTCTTCAATGGCATTGTTTTTTCAAGGTCATTGTGTTTACATTTGATCCCAAAATTAAGTAGTTCAATAATGTTCTTTAATTTTTGAATACTTTGTTCAGTAACACTGAAACTTTTTTAGGTGCCATAAAACGCAAAGTGGAGTTAGAGTGGGGTACGGAGGACACAGAGTATCTTCAGAAGGTGCACACTCACGTGGAAGGAGCATTAAATGAATTAAAACCTGACATCATTGTCTATAATGCCGGAACTGATATTCTGGATGGCGATCCATTGGGAGGACTGGCTATTTCACCTCAGGTTTGTATAATACTAAAATATGTTCAGACTTTGACTCCTCACTAAATACAGGAGGTGGTGCTGAGAGTGAACTACCTGCGGCAGTTTGTTAGATGAAAGTAAGGCATGTGCTTCACAGAAAACCAAAGCATTTTTCTGTTACAGATACATCTCTGCTCACCGTATGTTTTTCTTAGTCTTCTTTTCTTGACTCTAAATATTTCTCTTCTTCATGCCTGTTTAAGTATCATTCATTTCTCTCTAAGATTTACCAATATTGAACATCCAGATAATGTCCAGACAGATGTATATTCTCACACTGCACTAGCACTACTTTTTTCTGTATGATTTTTCTCTTGTATCTGGTTCTTTCTTTCTTTCTTTTCCCCCTCATACAATCCGTTTGATGGTTTTGTCACTTGTGCTCAGTATGTATTTTAACACTTAATTTCCTTTGTAGTGCTCCCATCCATTTTAAACTGTTCTTCTGGTGTCTTCCAGGTCTAGCAGTTTTGTGCAGCCTGTTTGTTGTTCTTAACAAATGAACAGAATTTTTCCCTTTTCCTTTTTTATCCAAATTTCACTTCCCCTTTCAGTTCAGTTTAGCTTATCTCCCCAGTTTAGTTTCAGATATAAATTTTCATTTGTTCTGTATAGCTGCATAGAGGTCTTCACCTTCTTGATATCATAACATATGCTTTTCTCAAAATACAAAATCCTGCAGCACTCACATTTCCTCTGCTTCTTTAATGATTCCTTCCCTGACAGTTCCTTGGTTCTCTTTGTCCTGTTTTCACATTTGATTCTCTTTCACTGTCTACCAGCTCAATACAGGGAAGAAATACTTTCTTTCTTTGTGAACTTTCAGAATCCTTTGTAATGGAGCCATCACTCAATGTGTTTTCTGTTTTTCAGTGCTTTAGGTCTCAAACACTCTGCCATAAAACTCTATTTCCTTGCTAGTTTTTGTTGTCTTTCTGATGCAATTCCTCATTCTTATTGTCTCCATCCCCAAGCAGTTTGTCCTTGCTTTCTGACTGCCCCCAAAGTCCCTAATGGGCCTGGGGTAAAGGAATTTGGAAACCGATTGGAATCTCCAGGTTTAGATTTCATTTTGACTGTGTAAAAGCTCCTCTGAGAAAGGAAGAGGCTTGGAGAGGATACTGTTTGAGGTGTAAGATCTCATTTGTTGGAACAGAGCTTCTTGGGAAGCAGTAGGCATCAAGTGATAAATGAAAAACACTTGGACATGCCTTTTCAATTTCTTTTCCCTGCCAGATGAGATGGAACAGTGTTAATTGTCAAGAACGAGTTGCTGTAGCCTGTTGGTTGCTGTACAGAGGGAGAAAGATATAAAATGTAAAGATGGAGGGAAAAGGAAGGGGAAACGATTCTTCTGGTCACGAGTAGAGATGAAAGGCAGAGTGTGCAGTTTCTCTGTGCAACTGCTGATTCAGGTGCCTGATGGAGAAAAGCTTTTTGAACTGAGGGCAGGGTTTCTTTTCTCTCTAATCTTGTTGGCTTAGGAGTGAATGACATGTTTCTACAAGGTGGAAATACCAAACCTGAAGGCAGTGAGCCTAAATAGTTCATCTCTTAATGGCTAATTAGTCCAGTCTACAGATGTGGATGATGGTCATGTTTTAAAGTCTTGCCACAGTGTTAATTGTACTCAAAATCTGCCTACGAACTAGAGCCAGAAAATTTGATGCATATTTCTCTATTAGCTTTGTTTGTAAATTGGAAGTGTAGCAGGCTATCTTCTTCAGTTTATGTATTCTCTTTTCTGATAAGGAGCAGATTCTGAGAGTAAGCCCATATCTTCTTCCCTCAGTTCTTCCAGGAGCACCTACTAGAGATCTTGGAGGAGGGCTGAGGCAGTTAGGCTTCCGTGAATAGTGACTGCTTTGAGTTCCTGTGTGGAATAGCATTTGCTGCATCCACTGATTGCTCCCCGGGGATGTACAGCTCATTCTGTAGTTCTGTTACTTCCTTTAAAGTTCTGTTCCTAATATAATTCTTGTTTCCTTTGTCTTGATTTTCAGTTATTAGTCCTTGCACCCATTGTTCTTCTACAGGCTTGTGTCAAACTACAGAAATCATTACTATTGCATGGTTTTACAAAATATTTTTCAGCTACATTTGAATATTCTTCTTTCTTTT
Source organism: Penelope pileata (assembly GCA_013396635.1). Taxonomy (NCBI): domain Eukaryota; kingdom Metazoa; phylum Chordata; class Aves; order Galliformes; family Cracidae; genus Penelope; species Penelope pileata. Next base: position 352,092 of record WBMW01001478.1, on the reverse strand, counting down.
CCACTTGTTTGTGGATAATTTTTTTTTTTTTTAACTTATTAATATTTCATGGATAGGAGTTCTTATAGAAATTTGTAGTAGGCAACTTGTATCTGTTGTGTCCTCTAAAACCACGACAAAGATTTTGGACTTGCTGTTTTTTAAAGGGTTGTGCATGTAAAGTTTCTAACAGGGATTTAAATTTATTTTATGTTCCTAATACAAAATATAGGGCTTAATTGCTTGCTAAGCGTGCAGTACTGCAAATCTATAAACCAAAGACTGAGTCTATTAGAACTAAAATGCCATGTTGTATCACTTCAGGTTTTTTTTAACTGTTGTAAACATGCAGGGCATTGTGAAGAGAGATGAAGTCGTGTTCAAGGCTGCCAGAAGCCGTGGAATCCCGATTCTGATGGTGACGTCTGGAGGCTACCAGAAGAGGACAGCACGGATTATTGCTGATTCTATCCTCAATTTGCACAACCTGGGGCTTATTGACAAGGAGCTCTAGCAACCAGTGAAGCTGAAAATCCCAAGGTAGAACAGATGATTAGGGACTCTGTTACAGGCTTAACCAAGTTATCACTATAGTGATGAATTAATAAATTTTAGGAAAAAACTTACTGTTTTAGGAGTAGGAAGTTTCCACATTATCAGGGTTAATATAAGAAATTGGACTAAGCCTGCCTGTGAAATAACTTAGTACAGGTGATACACAGTTGCAGATTAACTGTGTTTGACTTCTGAAGCTGTCCTGAGCAAAGGCAACAAGTCCTTTTGTGCTAATTTAGACATACTCAAGAGTACCTTATTTCAGTTTATAGTATTACTGTAGAAAACTTTAATTGCTTCCTATAGTTATAAGCAGTTATGTTGAAAGAACTGTGAGGCTGGACTGTCCCAGACCTATCCCATGGTACGGTTCTGGCAGTGGGGGGAGTAATCTGCACTAAACCTGGTATAATAAGAATAATTGGCATTATTCTTAGATACTGTGTTGTATTTATTTATTTTTTGATTGTTGTAAGAGTTCTGTGCATTCTTCTACTGTCAATTTAACACTAAAGTGCAATACTATGGAAAACAATGCAGTTGCCTGGGTTTTAAGCCATAGCCTATTAGAATGAAAGTTAGTTAGTTTATATTTTATTCCTATTTATGATAGGGACTTAAATCCTGCTTCTGAACACATTGAGAATAGAATATGAAATATCTTTGGCTTTGTATGCAAAGGAGTGGTAAGGGATCAGCAATAAGTCTGGATTTTGCCTCTCTTGAATTGAGGCCTGCATTTAAAGGCAGTAGTTACTATGCATTGTAAATCACAGTAAACAAACTACTACAAAATTAAATCTAATTTCTGAGTTCTGAGAACTGTTGCAGAAAACATCATGTAGAAATATAAAATACTCTTTGTTATCACCAGCTTGTCATATATAAACAGTGAAGGGTAAATTTTGATTTTTTTTTTTTTCCAACTAGTTCTGTTTTTCACTTGCTCAAAGATCAACGGTAGTCATAGCTGCAGTCATGGTTGGTAACTAAATTGTTCATATTGAGAAATAAACATACTGTGAAATTTCTACATTAAGCTAATGTAATAACCTTAGTTGGGAGGTTCTAGGAGGTACCATGATTTGAGAACAAAATAGTATATTCAGAAGCAAATTTGGTGCATTAACTGTAAAGTTGTTTTTTTCTTTAAGTTGATATATTTTGCTTTAAGTACTGTTTATAGCACTGGGTCTTAAATGTACTAAACTATATTTTGAAAGAGCTTTTTTAACTTTCAAGTATTCACTGATTTCTAGTACAAGTTTAATGTCATGTTTAAGTTTGAGCCTTTCTGTGCAGTGACCCCAATATTTTCCACGTAGTACAGTTGGTGTGTAAGCTATTTAAGGAATGTCTTGTTCTAATTGGTTAATGTTGATTAACTAATTAATGTTATTGTTACTGTTACTTCTAGATTTATGGGGTTTATTAATTGTTGGAACTTGCACAATTGCTATAAATATCTGCTTTAAAACAGATTGGCATATTGCACTGATCTTCATTTGCAACACTGTTATTACAAGGCACTTTTCAATTTCTTACTGTAGGAGCGGTCAGAGTACGACTAATGTTCAGATTTATTTTTTCTATACTGTCTGTTACTGAAAGATGTTGCTATTATTTCATATAATTTTTATAAAATTATAAATTAAATTTCTATGAATTAAAACCCTGTAATAGTACCACCTGCTCTTTTCCAAAGCGTGTTCTGTTTGTGTTAACGTGTTCGTTTTACTTTCCCTCAGTAGAGATTAAATAATGTTGACTAATGTTGACTGGCTTTTCTTTCACTACTTCTGTCTGTAAAAAATGTTGAATGGAACAGTTTATTTAAAAAAAAAAAAGTTTCTTTTTTTTTTTTGATAGTTAAAATGTAGCTGAAACTGCAGGAGGTCTCAAGGGTGAGCGGTACAGCGTTTGCCAACAGTGGAGGACTTCTCTGAGAGTTCATGTGTTGACCTCTTAAGTGAGCTTGGAAGTTTTGTGTCCATGTATGTTTTAAGATGTTGTCAGAAGATGTTAAAGTTGCTTTCTAAGTCCAAATTGCATTCTAGAAGTGGCAAAAATTTAAGTTGATTTTAAACTAATTACATTACGATTCATGAAAGAATCTTGTTACCATTAGGCAAGGTGCACTGAACATCTTGTCATGGGAGCATTTGCAGGTACCTGCAACCATCAGGATTTTTAGCTTCAGCAAAAATTTTTTTGGAACAAAAAGAATTGAGGCTGCTAGAAAGCTGAATAGTAATAGATTGTGTTGGGAAAAGATATGGGTTTTTTTTTTTTTTTTTTTTTTTTTTTGGTTTGAGGATATGTTTTTTCTTTTTTGTTGTTAGTTTGCTTTTTTCAATTGCAAGTGTAACTGTAAGATCTTCCCATAATAGAGAGGAGTGTTTTAGCACTGCTGCCCTAACTTATAACAAAACACCCTGAAGAAAGGCTGGTTTGTCATCTTTCCTGATATTTTCTTCTCTGATTAGACATCCATTTTGACTGAAATTCTTTAAATGAGAAACAGACTCGTCCAACAGCTTATAGTTAATGTACAAAGGAATTTCTGGTTAGTCAGCTACACGTGAAATGTATTTAAAAACCTGAGAGGCTGATGCTGTCATCTGTCTGATATGGCTGTTGGCACGGTGAGTTCCACCCCTCACCTCTCTGTTTTGCAGTCAATGTATGGTGTAGAAGTTGGTGTTAGAAGCACTGGGCGTTGTGTTTGCAGTCTGATACTGACTGCAGTTTAGCCATCTCTTTCCATTTGTGCGAGATTTTTTTGTTTTGATTTCTTTTTTGAACACCCTGTATTCTGAAGTCCCAGGTTTGTATCATAAATATAAGGAAGGATTTGAGAAATGCTGTTGTCAGCTATAATAATGATAAAATACAGAGTTAAAAAGGTGAATTGGTAGCCAGCATCTTCTGTGCAGGGCAGGGAGGGTGTCATCTTTGGTGACTGACAACTGCCTGGACCCCCAGGTTCCCTACCCTTTGCTGGTCCTCACAGCTTGAGGAACCCTATGTTTCTGAAACCTGACCTTGTACTGTGACCAGAGGAAGCTGCTCGCCAGGATTTCTGCTCTCTCTCATGCTTACAAGGCTCCCCTTTCTTTTCAGTGCTGGTTACATACCTGCTGGTGGGCTGAGAAGTGACACATTTCTCGCACTTTACAAATTGTGCTACATAATTGTGTCCTACATGCAACATTGTCACTTTGGGGAGAACACTGACAAATCCAGATGTTACTGATGTTGGATATAGGCTTTGCTCACGCTGTTCTGCCAGGGGCCGGAGGAGCTTGCTGGGTTCAGAAGGCTGCAGGGTCTACGATCCTGGCTGTGTGCTGTGCCAGTTAGTGAATGATTGAAGACATTCTGCATTCTGGAAAAATGCATTTCCTTGCAGAAGAAGAAAGTTGATTTACTATCTCTAGCCAGTGGAAAATGATCTTCCTTATGCTCCCTGGTTGATTCTGAAATGCAGAGCATATCAGAAACGATAATAAAGGGCCTAATCCCGAGTGATCCTGTATCCTGAACTTGCCTTGAATTTAGCACTGCTTGTGTATTCCCCAACTTGAAGCAGGCCCAAAGTTGTTTGGTATGTACTCAACTTTATCTTAAATTTTAAATAAGTAAGATTTCCAGGTTTTTAGTTTTCCCTTGACCCTGATGTTTTTGGTAATTTCTTGGATTTCCCATCCAGTGCTCATCTAATTTTCCTTTCATTCTTTTGCTCTTTATGTGGACAACTTTGCAAAAGTCACTTTTCTTATTTTTTTTAACCAAAGATGAACAGAATTAATTCCTTTCAAAAACAGATGACATTTTTATAAGCTGTGTGGAGGACTAACTAATTACTAGGCTTGATTCTCTGCTGTGCTTACAACAGCAGTGAAAATAGATGAGTTTTGCTCAGCTCCCGAGTCAGTGCAAGTATGGTACCCACTTTCAGATGATGCTCAGGAAAAAGTAAACAGCTCCTGCCTTACTTTTCTGAATGTGCAAAAACACTATGTCCTGCATACGTAGGTGACTTTCTGAGTCTGAACCCAAAATATGGTGGTAAGACAAAATACTGATTTAACTGACAAGATGGAGTAGGAGGTTGTTATGGTGGGACTGTGGCTCTGACTTACCTGCTGCAGTTCTGTCCTTCCTCCCAACATTTTATCTGAGATCAAACTTTTGCCTGGAGATGGAGCAAACACAAATTTTGAAAAGATTGCCAGTGCTGTGGGGCACATCTTGTGCTGTCAGTCCTGCAGTGTTGTGCTTGGCCAGGGCAATGGCCTGCGGCACACGTTTCCTTCTCTTTTTCTCCGTTCAGAACTAACATTGCAGGTAATTAGTTAAACTGTGTTGTCAGATATAAAGCTAGCTACACGTTTCATTAATCAGATCCAAACTCCTGTATTTTGCAGCTGAGTGTAATTTCCTTTGAGCTTGACTGGAACCGATTATCTTTATTTTGGAAATATGTGTCTGAGTTTTAAAAAAACAAAAAGGAAGAAAAGATCCAAGGCCAGCTAAAAGAATGCTGCTTATCTTTATGTGTCTTCAAGCCAGTCCTTAGTAGAGTTATAACAGATGCAATGCTTTGTAAGAGCAGAAGCATGCCTCCTTCCTTTCAGTTTTGACGTCTTAAGAAAGATTACAGTCCTGATAGTTGAAAGGTAGCTTGTCATTTGTCTGTGGTTTTGCTCTTGTATTTGTTTCGGGTACAAAGAAGGAAGAGGGTAAAAAAACACTTTGGGTAACAGCAGAGAAGAGATGAGAAAACTGAAAATTTCTTAAGCAGAGAGCACACTGCAGCTTTTTACTTTCTTGACATATGACATTGAGAGCTGCTTTTTGTATGAATCAAGTAGAATCTTGTTATCGGGTATCAGTGTTTTTTATGTTTTCCATAGCTTCTCTTTTCTTTGCTAATCTTCCCTGTGACCACCACCCACCAAAATTGCCACCAAGAACATTCAGCTTTTTTTGTGGTCATGACCAGGACACTTCCTGTGTGGGTGCCATCCTCCAGTGGCCAGGTGTCTGTGGTACTGCTTCTGTTGGCTGATTTACACCTCCCAGAGGCATCCAGCCATTTACAAGTTCTCAACGTAAGGGCTTTGTGGAGTTTGGCCTTGTCTCTCTTGGTCCTCAGTTACAGTGGCTGCTGCTTGTTTACTGTATGAGATTCTTGGAAATGGATGTGCAGAGGCCCTGCATGTGTGCCTGAGTGCCTGGGTAAGAGGCAGGGATGCACAGCCACTCAGTTGATAGCAACTTCTGCTGACAGTTGTTTCTGTTTCAGGATAAGCAGCTCAGTAGCGTCCTAGTTCAGAAAGAGATGCTTGCTGCCTGAACAGAAATCATTCATAATAGCTTATTCAAAAATAGAAAGAGGGTTCCATCTTAATTTGATTCCTTTGAAAAGCAAAACAAGTTGACAAATATTGGAAGTAAATGGGGACGTTTTTTCCATGGGACTTCCAAAAACTAGTGTGTCTGGTTCTCAATTTCAAGGGCTTATGCTTGTCTTGGAGTACTGTTGCAAATTAGATGAGTTGGTCTTTGCCAAGACTGCATCCTGTGATAATCAGAAAAGTGCAGATTAATGGAAAGCAGAGGAAAAAGGCATAGCTGCAGGTGATGCGATGCAACTGCTGTAATCATTCTGTTTCATATGATAACAGTTTTGGCTTAGACAGAGGAAGTAATGGTGTAATAAGATGCAGCCCTGCTCGTTGCTTTGCAGGCATAAAAAGAGGGTGATGTTCTGAAGCAAGGAAGCTGTACTGAAAATCCTAATTCCTGTTTTTCTTTTTCCAGAACATTTAATTATTTGAACATTGTGAAATTGAAGTGATATTTCTTAAAAAAAAAAAAAAAAAAAAAAAAGGATTCTTACAGAATCCTCAGATGGGCACCACAAGGCATGGCCACAGCTCAGCTGTGGTCTAGCAAATCACCCGAGCATGGCCCATAGCTTGGCACCTCGGGGAGGGTTGCTGCTCTGCAGGAGGGGCTGCACTTCTCTGTGCTGCTCTGCAGCTCCAGCTGCAGCCCGTGGGCTGGGTGATAACATCTCTGAATGTCAGGCATCCAGTCCTGGTCTCAGCAACCTCTTACATCATCTTTCAGGTAGCCCTATGAGATCACACAACACGCTGCCTGTTACAGTCTGTATGTTTTAATGCAAGTTTGTAACAATTTTCTAAAAAAACGATTAGAGGAAGTCCTTAAACTGGGGGAAGTTGCAAACAGAAATATTGATGAAATTAACCCTTTCTGGAGGAATTCTTTAAACTACATGGTATGCTGGCTCTGAGATCAATTCTGATAGGAATTTTCTTTATCGTTTCCATTATTTCTCAAAGTCATCTTTTATTAATTAAAAATCAAAAGCAACAGAACGACTCCTGGACAACTTTGTGTTGGCAGCACTGAATGTAGAACTAGGAGAAAATGCTTGAAGGATTTGTCCTTATGTTTGCAAATAAATAATGCACTTAAAGTTATTCATACCTTGTTAGGATCAGAGAACAGAATTCGACAGGCACAGATTAGATGTACTCCCATGTCAAATAGCCTGTGATGGGGCAGCGAAGCCGGAGCAGAGCTTCATGCCATACCACAGAACACAACTGGCAACCGTAAGTACTGAAAACCAAATAATTATTTTAGATGATAGAAACAAATATAACTCTATAGAAAGAGTCTTAGCTCCCCCCAGCTCTTCTTTTTTTTGAGAAGGAGGAAGCCAAACTTAGGCCTTTGTTCTCTCTGGTATGTAGTATCATCAGCTCTGTAAATGATGCTAATCTTTTGTCTTTTTTTTTGTTTGTTTCTAGATATAAACATAGTGTCAGCAAGATGCAATTGTAGAGTGGAAGCCGTAGTAAAACTCAGCTGAGCCTTGATTTCTGGAGAGACAGAATAGACATTCCAACCAGTGCACTTCCTGAGTGATTCCCTCCAATTCCGCCTCCTTGCAGACTTATAAAAACATCAAGTAGTAAGCCAGTAAAGTCATTCTTTGTTGTAACTCAAATAAATAGCAAAGATAAACCAGCACACCTCAAACAAACCTTGCGTGATCTCTTCTATCTCCTGTTGATAGCGTTAGGAAACTTTAGGAGTGCCCAGTTAAGAGTTATGTTTTAATGCTGTTGGCAAGTTTGAACTTTCAGTCTTAGCTCCTTCGCAGATCTGCAGAATGCAAGCATGTTCCGCCCAAGCCCTATTTAGCAGAGGGTGCAAGTTTTACAAATAACACAGTAAAAGCTGTATGATGACAGAAAAACTGGCACAAGGTGCAGTGGCTGTGTTAAAAGGTGGGATAAATCTCCTGTGTTTTCTCTAGCCTGCATTACTCCTTACAGAGCACAATACTGAAACTAAACTGAGTGATAGAGCTGTTGAGATTCTGTTGCTCATCAAGGTTTCACACTGTTTGGTGAGATCAGCTACAAGACCATATGCTGATAAATTAATTTGAAAACTGCTAAGTCCTGTATGTAACTAACTACAACTCCTAATGCTTGATTAGATATATCTGCTGCTGGGGACAGTTTTCCATACGCTGTAATTAAAAAAAAATAAAAAAAATAAAGGGTGTGTGGGAGGGGCAGACAATGTCATGACACTGCTAGTTCAAAGAAATAACGTGGAAGAAGATGAAACTAAGGCTAAGGAAAGATAACATTTTTCTGAATGCATGGTTTCTTAAGCCATAAGGCAAGCAGGAAAAGCAATGTTTTTTTGTTTGTTTTTTTGTTTTCTAATACAGTTTAGAAGCTTTCCAGAATTCTTGCTTTCTCGCAGAAGCTGGGGGTCTGTAGCAATTACAGCATGCTGCATGTTTGTGTACCGGACATGCACAAGGCTATACAAAATGACCCAATGAAACAAAATGACCTGATAATTAATGGAATTACAGTATATTTCCTAAAGTGTTATAGCAGAACTTCTGCTAAATTTTTCTTGGCAGGAAGTGTAAGACCCACTTCTCCACTTGGTGTGCAAATTTACTATGAAACTCGAGTTCTGCGATGTCTTAAATCTGTGATATCTAAAGTGATGGTCAGAATGGAACGGCAGCCTTAAAGATGAGTCTCCTCCTGTAGAGTTACATCCGAACACCCTGCAATTGACAGCAGTTCATAGTGCATTTGTCTGTTTGTATGCAGTATTTCTAGGCAGACGTTTTCTTGCAGGGCAGCCAGCAGTGTAGCTGTGGCCCTGAATGCTGCTGATCCCTGAGTAGCAGTACGTGTAGGGAGCGTAAGGGTCTAGTCTCATGTTACTGTCAGCTGAAGTCTGACTGCACTGCAATATTAAAATCGTTATGGTCATTAATAACTGTTCAGATAGTACTGTAAGAAATGACGAGCTGTCTGAATTGGCAATTAAGATATTTCATTGGCAAAAAGAAAGGCTAGGTAGCCTCGTTTTATGGATATTCTTGGTTTACAGAGGAAGAGATAACATAAATGATCATTGTTAGCCTTTTCATTTTGGAGCTTGTTGTTTAATATGTGCAAATTGCTGTTTGTTCTGTCTGCTCGTGAGAATGCTCTTTGCACAAACCAACAGCATGCACAGGCAGGAATGTGCAAGGGGAGCGCGTAGCCTTCTGTGCCAGCATACTGATTGACTTGAAGGGTTTCATGGAGTGTGGCAGCAGCAGTGCTGATGGATTGCAGACATTTTTAGAGCTGGCTGCACATGCTGGAGAACAATATTAGGAACTCAAGTAGTTTACCTTACTTTGACCTCAGAAAAGTAAATGTGTATGTTTGAAAGTTAGCGAGCTAGAATGGTTATGTTCTTCATAGGGCAGTTGCAGTAATTCTATCTTATTTATAAATACCTGAGGTTCTTGATGTACTGGGTCTACATTGAGAAATGAAGCTGAGTCAGCAAATGAAGAGTGCAATAAACAGCATTCAAAACAACTGCCATCTGTTTTTAAATATTCTCTCCTGTTAAAAGGGGAAGGCTGGTTTTTCCAAAATGCTGCAACAGAAATTGGGCATTCCTGTGTTGCAATGTGGTTGCCTTTATGTTGTTCACAAATACAAAATTATACACATTGTCTTCTCTTCATATTCTTAATCTTCTTCAAATTATTTGATGAAATGATACATTTTTGGGCTCAGGCAGAACTGAAGATTAACCTTTTATTTTTCCTTAGAGATGAACAATCATTGCTTAGGCCTTACCTAATGTAGTCTTCAACGAATAACTACGTACAGTGTACCTTTATTTGAATGATTTGTTATTAAGGTCAGTTTTAATCTTTAATTCACACACAATCCTTTCCCAGATAAGAGCAAGGAATATTTCAGCTGAGATGTGGACAGACACATACAAAACATTGGCAAGGTCAGCACTTAGAAAGTTGGGCCTGATTTATTGTGGATCTCTACAACAAGGGCAGTGTTTAGAGGGTTGGATTTGATTTAGTTTTTACCACTGAAGTACTGCTGGGAGAGGAAAAATGAAACTACCATATCACTGTGGATGAACTGAAATCAACAGTGGTCAAACAACAGAGATACAGTTCTTGTTGTTTGTTTGTTTGTTTTTATTTTGAGGCATGTTCAAAGACCTTGATGTTTTACAGGGTATGGAAAATTCAATCTTTCAGTGTGTCTCAGTGAAATACCATCTGTGAGGTGCAGTGGATGGATGAGGATCTGCTTCCACAGTAGACAACGTTATCGTCCCTACAAGATGTCCCCACACCTTCAGATCCTACACAGTATGCTCACAGTGTGGTAGGAGCCTGCTCTGTGGTGTTGTGGAGGTGCATGGCATCCTGTTGGTGACCCACAATATGGTTGGCTGGGGGACATTTGGAAATGTGGAAATATACTTTTTTTTTCTTTGAGTCCTAGCAGTGGTTTAAATAGCGTACAGGGAGTCAAACATTCATTTTAGTCATTGAGAACAGTTCTAGGTTTGATGGGGGAGTAATATGCTAGCAGCTATGTTTTGATAGTAATTCACCTTGGGGAGAAGAATAGTGCTGTCACTCATCCTTGAGCAGTAACTGCTATCAGTGCAGAAAGCAAACAGTGCTATAGGGCATGGACGGGAGAAAACCCAGAGGCCATCAGAGAATGGCAGCTGGTGAAGGTTATTTTATAGACTTGAAGTTGATTGTTTTAATGCTTGGAAATGTTCTGTTGTTGGGTTTGTTTGCTTGTTTGTTTATAATCTTTCCCTTCCCTTTTCTGCAGCAGCTCCGGTTTACCAACCTGGACTCCTGGAGTGTCTGATGCTTATCGCTCTGGCTGTATTTCATCTTTCTTCCTCTGCTGTAGCTGTTTTGCAGTTCTTCTACTTAAAAGGGGATGGAAAAGATTTTGCAAATCAAAGGGCTGGCTCAGTTCTTTCTTTGACTATTTGGAAGAATTCCATTGAGAACAAAACTGTAGATCTGAAAAATATATGCTGCTTTCATAATGATACTTCCCCTGCTTCTCTGAAAATACTTTGCTTCTCTTTTGCATTTGATATGGGTGGTTTTCAAGCTGTTCTTTAGCGGAAGAGGGGAGGATGCAGTCTCTGTCATCAACCAGAAGGCTGGCCATTTTGGTGACGGTTGAGCTGTAAATGGAAGAATACTGTGGATGAAAGTTTCTCTTTGAAAGTACGCATGTGTTACCAGGTATGCAGCATTCTGCTCTGCTGTCACTGACTTCCTGGATTGCATCCAGTCTGTTTCTCACAGGAAGAAATCAGTGCACATTACTTTCAAAAGATATAATTATCAATCTGTGAATTATTCCACTGTTCAGAAATTGATGAGAATATGACTAGTTACAAAGAGTACCACAAAAAGAATAGAAAAGATGTGGATGTGCAGTGATTGAGGAGTTCAAGTGTGACAACTGGAAAGGTTTTCTCCTATGAATAACTAACGTACAGAGCCAGAGTGGGGCCACAAATCCTAGAAACGATGTTTTGCCAAGGATCCTTACAGGGGGAAGTTGTTCTGGCTTGTCTTAATAGAGCTCTTTTTGTGCCTTATAAAATGTGCACAAATTTCAACAAGACATTTTAGCATTAAAAGCTATTTCTTTTGTTCATGCATATTGAATATTTTCTCATTAAGCGTAGAGTTGTCTCACAAGCTTCTCCTTCACAAACTTAAGCAGAAGTAACAAAACACTGGTTCAATTTTGATTGCTTCAAAATTATGGAGGAATCTGTCTTTGTTATTGGTATGTGTGTGCATACATATAATTATTTTGCACTGTGTGGTGACTGCTCAACCAATTTCTGCTGCAACTGATTGTTGTCACCAAGACGACTTCCTTCACAGCAGTCCCAGGGTCAGCTTATGGCCAGAAGTCACTCCTGTAACCAAACCACTGAATTTAGAGAAGGATACAAGCATTTTTCTTCTCCCTGTTTCTTGCCAGTTCCAGAACCTGTGGTTGAAAATGATAGCCATGACTTTCTCTCAGATTTTATCTTTGTGACAGCGTCTGATAGGAGTAGCGCTCCAAATTAAGAATGTGATGGTTTGTGTTGTGGCTGATTATCTTTTGTTTGTTACCTAATAGAATTTTGTAACACTGGGATTTAAGGTTTGTCAATGTTCACTATCTTTCTTCCTAAACTTGGATATTTCTGCCAAGGCCAACAGTGAAATGAGAACATTAAAATAATAAAACTCCAGTGAACAGACTAAGTTATTTACTTTGGATGAACAAGATTACATGTAGAACTGGGGGGTGTTTTGGGTTGATTGGTTACTGGAGGTGGGAGTGCTTTAAGAGTTGAATGCTTTTATAATAAGCTTTAGTTGTGGGAACATTTGAGTCTGAAACGTGAAAGAATGCAGACCTTTCAAAATATGGTATGTGAGAAAAATGTATGATTTAGTGTTTCCATTTCCATAGAGGAAATAGCAGTACTTTGCTTGAACCAAATGATAAATTTCCTTTAGTCATATGATGAGGGAAATAAATACCCTCTAGTTTTTGTCAAAACAGATGAGAGAGAAGTTGAGGCATCTTAAAAATAACCTGCGATATATAAGGACTTGGTTATGTTAGTCATTAAGCAGCAGATCATGTTTTTTGTCTTCTTAAAGGAGGCTGCTTTAAAAAATAAATAGAACTGTTTATCAGAACTTGAATTGGGATTCTGTGGTCATTGCCCTGTCAGACCAGTTGTACACATTGCTTATTCATAGACAAAACCACGCTTCTTTGTTCAATAAATATAATGGGGTGGCAGTGCTGTATCATCAGTGTTTTGGCATATGAGGTTTTTGACAGCACATGATTTTTGAAATGTATATTTCTTCAGCATGTCAGAGACCTTTCCAACTGCGTTACTGTATGGAAATGTGGAAAGAAAAAGTCTATACTTCATCTTGGTACTTCAGTTACCTAAAATGTTTCTTAGAGTTATCTGTGTAGGATTGAAAATGGATATGATTGGGAAGAGCTTTTGATGTGTCTTGGGGAATAGCGTATGTGCAATAAATATATGTGGCTAAGCATCAATAATGACCATTGCTACCTTTATACCTCTCATCTTTTTATTTTTTTATTTTTTATTTTTTATTTTTTTTTGAGAACAGGAGGGTTTTCTGAAGCTGCATGGGACGTTAAAGCAGTGTAGGGAAAGTGAGCTGGATTTGTAGGCTACCGCTTGGTGTTGGAGATGGCTGAACCTTAGCAAGAGTGGAACCTACAGCAACTGGTATCCTCAGAAATGGAAACAGTTATTTGAGGGTTCAAACAAGACTGATGCTTGTTGTGGCTCTGCCAGGAATTAACATGACTGGCTTCTGACAGTTTTCTCTCATGGCATTGTACAAGGGGAAGGCTCAGTCCAATTTGAGTTTTAGAAACTTAATTGTGTGATGTTGAGGCAATTGTACTATTTCCAGTGACACAATTAAAACCTGCTTCTACAATAGTATTCCATTTTGCCCAACTCAGTGGGATGATCCTTGCATTTAGAGTCAAGAATGTCCTTGTATGTGTTGTGATAGTACTCAGAATCCTGTAGGATTGAGTCTGTCAGAGGCACATGCTCTTAAATTAGTGCCCTTTCAAAACAGATATGCTGCAGGACTACTGAACAGGTAGAAAAACATGAGGTATGTTACTGAAATGTAAACCTTTCTTGTCTTTACGACTAAGTGTTCTGCAATAATAATAATAATAAAGTATGCAGTTTAACAGGCATTAAGCTACTGTGTAAATCTCTTCATGAGCTCCTTCTTGGTCTACATCTCATTATGCACCATAATTGTGTGGCCTGGCTTGCTTCCAATAAATTGCCTCTCTGGCCCTGTGGCTGTCTCACCACCATCTCTTATTCAACCTCTCTCCACAGGAAGGGTCTGAAAAAACACGGTAATGGGAAAGATGACCAGTGTTTACAGTACACTGATGGGGAACCCAGCTGCTTTGATAGGTTGCGTAATCTTGGAGATGAAAATCTGTGCCTTGAAGAAAACATATACCAATTACCCTCTTGATGGTAACACTATTAAAGTATGTTTTTTCATCTGTGCACACAGTTATATTTTAAACCCTCCAGTCTATCTTTGCTAAGTTACTTGTTGCAGAAGGGCCTAGCGGTTTTGTATTTTAACTGGAGGAAATCTCTATTGAATGTGTGTTGAATTTGGAAATCTGATTTGGCTCAATTAAAATGTGATTAAGCTTTCTGTCTCCATTGTAGAGGCTGTAAGTGCTCTGGAGAAACATTTAATGTTGAAGGCTGGCCTGCTGGTTTTGGCTGAAATAGAGAGAACTATGCAATGCTCCGAGAAATTCCAGGACTCCCACTAGGTCAAAAATTTTCTCTCAGCTATAGCATTTCATCAAGTTCCCTAGTAACATGTCTCAATGTATCACAATCATTATTGCTTGGAAATCCACCAACTTTGCAATGAACTGAGAATATTTATTGTAAGTGCTAGATGGCATTCTCTTTGTAGAGATATCTGTTATTTCTATGCTTCCAGATTCAGACTGAATTTGTTTTTGTTACATTTGTTTTTCTGTATGTTACATGCTTTGTATGAGACTAATTCAGTTATATGAGTATATATCTGATGTAATTATATTAATTACAATATTATTAATCAACTTAACCTGGTATAATGTGTTCAGGATCTGACCATTTAAATCCAAGCAAAATCAGAAATTAACCATACTTTGAGAAGTACACTTGGCATAATTCAAAACATTATGTGCAGGAGATCTCAAAAAGCCCTGAGTTAGTCACCTTGTTGTAACCAAAATAATTGGGAACTCTTTGATACTAGCTTGCTTCAGTATATCTAATCTTTAAATCTTTACAAGAGCCGTTTCAAGCTGATCTTTTTATGGAGCGTGATTTTTCCAGGTAAAAATACAGAAAGCTTTACTTAAGGTTTGTGGTACACCTGTTCTGTGCTCTAAAACTGGCTGACAGCATAGCTGGAATCTCACAGCAGACATTTCCTGGCTTTGGTATGCTGTTTTCAAGCAAGCTGTTAAAAGTGGTCTAGCAAGTTGTTATTTCAGGAATCACTTCCAACTGAAAGAACTGTGATTTGCATACAGAATTAAGAAACTCTTCTTTTGTTACCACTCCAGTCTAAAAATGTTGATAATATAGTAAGTCTATAGTAAAATGAGCCAGTAATTTTCCATAGAGCCTGAGTGTATTTAATATTTTTAACCCTATGATGTGCTTATTTTCTAGACTCCTTATTCTAGGATGCACGTTACAAGCCAATTTCGTGAGTCTTTGCAGTGAGTGGCCTGATGTCCTGTATTTTAATGAGCACTGGAGCTGGCGTATTCCACATTGTGGGCCTCCCAGCATCATCTCCATGTGATCCCACGTGGTAAAGGGTTGTCAGTTTTCTTTTCAGTGTCCTGCCTATTCTGTCCTTGTAGAAGCGCTCATGATAGTGTTGGGGGATGTCTTTGTCTTCATGGCTTCTTTAAAGATAAAAATGGTCCTAAACATAGATAGTAGGGCATCAGTGAACATTAGCTGAGACCCAAGTTTCTGAAAATGCTTGGGTACCCTGGGCCTATTTAGTTCCTAATTCCCGTTAAACCAAATGTATGCTAGGCACCTTACAGGCTTGATGGAGCTCATGCGAAGGGAGCTGCCAGAGGTTGTGCAATGAGTGATCTGCAAGGTGAGGAGTGGCCTGCCAGGCTCGCAGCTCCATGTCCAGTGCTGTAACCACTAGAGGACACTGCCTCATTGTTATTAGCGAAATTAATCATTACACATTTAAAACTGCCAAATTACAGAGGTCTTTCTTCGGCTGGCTTAACTTAATCTCAGATGTGATTTATTTTTTTTTAATTTCTTTTCTGCCCTAACTAACGCCAGCGCTGCCATATGCTCAGGTCCTACTTTAAGAGCTGAACCAACACCTAGAGAAAGGCAGCTCTGCTGCTTTTCCCCAGATGAAAACAAATACCTTGTTTAATTGCTCGGTGTGTCTGAGAAAGCAGGGCAGCACTAAAATCCCTGTGTGATGAAGAGCTGTGTGCTGCTGAGCGTGCTCATCTGTGAGCAGTCAGCTCCTGCTTCTTGTTACAATCTCTCCCAGGCTTCCTGAGCCTTGGCCTTTGCTCTTTGTCGCTGACGAGGCCTGGCCGGGGCAGTAGGCCGCTGCTCAGACACCGGCCTCGTGAGCAGCCCCATGTGTCACCCCGCCGGGAGGCCTAGGGCAGGGAGTGAGGGGGGAATGAGAAAGATGTGAGCCTTTGGGCCATTTGGGATGGTCAGACTGGTGATGGCAGAGTTGGGATGCTGGCCTTGTGCCTTACCAGCCCATGGCACTGATGCCTGGAAGAGGCTTGGCACCACCGTGCGAGCGGTGCCCGGCCCTGTGTGCGTCAGAAGGTGCCGGGGCACAGCTTCACTCCTTTGGGAAGGAAGAAGATGCAATTATTTGTTCCTTCACCTTCACCTCAGATAACTTAAGAGCTTCAAAACTAGGCTGTCTGGCAAATAGTTTTCTTTTCTGTATTTGGATCCAAACAGGGGAATACAGAGACATTTCAGGGAAAATGGATAGAACCTGCTGCTGCTTTCATTGACCACAGTAATTATAAACTGATCCCATGGTAGTAGCAGGGCTGCATCTAGGTTTTAAATATCATGATAACATTCACAGAGCTGCTCCAACTGCGAGGAATACCTGAAAAATGCTGTAGATATTCCTGTGTTCAATCCTACAACTCATTCCTTTCGTATCATGAACTTAGAGTTTGTCTTTCCTCATGAATCAGATAAATGCATTTCCTCCAAGACCTGCTTATTTTCTTGTATATTGTGCATCACTTCTCCTGCAGATTGGAAAGAGGTAATTTGCTGGTTAAATTACAGAGCTGGCTCCGTTAAGTCATCGTGAATCACTGAGATGTCTGAGATTGAATTCAGCTTTGATAAAGTGGTGTTATAACCGTGAGGAAATGTCATAGTTTGGAAGCATTCATCAGTCAATTCCTGTGCCCTGTCAATACTGGCATACCCATGTGCATTGTATAAAAACCGCGTACATTTATCTGCAACACAGCTTGCTGATTTTCAGCATCTCCCTCTGTACAAGCTATCCAAAATACTCCTTTTATGTGGAAAATCTGGTATTGTTATATTAACAATAGAGATGCAAAGAACCTTGTGGAGTCTAAGAGGAAAAAAGAATAGAATTATCTTATGGTAGGTGACTTACAGTCCTGATGCACATATAGAGCTCGATCAGTTTTATACAGCTGGAGGCCCAAACCAACTGCATAAGCAATGAAAAATGTAAATTGTTTGTGCACACTTTATTAGGAGAGCACTTGGGTTGTTTCTAAGACTTGCTATAGGGCTGCATCAAATTCTCTTCTGCGTCACATCAAATACTGGGGTGTTTTTGCTGTGAGGTCAGCATTCACTGCACTTTTACCTCTAGTTGTACCTCCCAGGCCTGTTGCTCACACAATCTGTTTTTTGTGTCTTCTCTCTGGGGGCGTCACTTGCAGAGTGAGCACAGCCCCCAGCTGCTAAGGCATTCTCTGCAGTTTGATTGGTATGTGGTGCTGTATGGCCTCCCATTTCAGTGGGGCTAATGTAAGAGTGCAGCAAACTTAAGTTAAATCTGTGATGAAAGCAGCCTGAAAATGGGTATGCTTGTTAGGTTCTGCATATGTTCATAAAATTAATAATAACATAAAGAAGTCAGCAAGCAGCCCAGCTCAGCACAGCTGAATGGAGGAGCTGTAAGATGCTGACACGGCACCCCCGGAGCAGAGCATGGGATGAGGGGATGTCGGCTGCACCATGGGGTGCAGACTGGGCTGCTGGGGGCCGAGCCCTGGCCCAGCACCTGACAGCACCCAGTACCATGGGGTGTAGTGTCACAGCACCTGCAGAGAGCCCCAGGGGGGAGGGGCTGGGCCTCCGGGGGGATCTATTGCATTCTGCTGTCAAAGCAGTTACAGTGATCTGTTTTCTGTATGATCTAGTGTGCTCCTGTTCCTCACTGAGCCAAGGATACCTGTAATTCCCTCCAGGACTGTGATTACCTTGTGCATCTAACCAAGGGATGCCTGCCTGCTGCTGGCAAACAAACCACATCTGTGCAGTGTGTGAGCAAAAGCCAGGTATGCTGTATGTGACAAAAAGTTATAAAGCACATTTTAAGAATCTTGTCATTTACAAGCAGAATTTTTATATTGTACTCACTATTGAAATCATGGAATACTTTTTTCAACTGTGGTGCTATTATAAGCCATTTAAATTTTGATGTCTTAGATCTTCCAAGTTTTATTTAATGTTTTTCTTCTTGAAATGGACATCGCCACTTGTTCATGGCCATCGATTCAGCAAGGGCCAAATTATTCTCTTTGTTCATGGCTGGAAGCTGGGTTCAGCTCAGTCAGTGGCTCCCTGACTGCCATGGGTTGCAGATGCAAACAGTGTCCGGAGGTAGCCCCGGTTTCACATCACCGCTGTTGAGGCGCTTCCTCTGCTGTCAGTGCTTTGGGTGCTGCCTGACAGCTCGGCCTGCTGCCAGGTCCCTTCCTCCTGGAGGTCAGAGCTGCAGCTTCCCTGTGGCGTCTCTGCTTGGCACTTGTTCAAATCCATAAATGAACCACAGGCTTCCTGGCCCTGCTCCTGCATGTGTTCATGGCCCTCCATTCTCCGTAAGCACCAGGCCAGCAGGGAGTGCACAACCTCACCAAGAGGCACGTGAGAGGCTCGGGTCTGGGTGCGTGCTATTGGACTCTGCTTAAACTTCACTCTTTGCCAAACCAATTCTGCTGACAGCCAAGCCTCTGCTACACGTGGTGCCTGCCCTTGGTGGTGCCACACTGCATCCTCAGCCTCCAGCTCTGCTGCTGGAAGCCCTGATGAGTCCCTCTTGTTTTTCCCGTAATAAAAACTTCCATTCATGAAGGACTTGATCTTCAAGGAGTGGGTAGATGCAAAGTGGCCAAACCCGTGAGTCAGGCTCTTCTCTCTGTGCAGCGGTAGGGCCGCACGTCAGACCTGTCTGGCCTCGAGCTGAGCTCCACGGGCAGGCAGCCCGCAGCTCCCACCAGCTGAAGGTGCTCGGGGAGCACGGCAGGGGAGCCGGGTGGGCAAACCAGCAGGACCTGTGAGCCAGCTGCTTTGGAAGAGCTGCTGGGGGAAGCGCTGACACTCTGCTCCTGACAGCTTCAGACCTGGAGCCAGATCTTAGCAGTGGCACAACCTTCAGTGCCAAGAATTTTGGCCTTGGTTTTGGAGTATGGGAGTAATTCAGAATAGGTGGAGATGGTGAGAGGAAAGAACCCAGTTCAAAATGCTTTTCAGTGAAATTTTGCTGTAGAGCCAGATTATCTAGAGGAATCAAGCTGTGATGATTAAATTCCATGTTGAAATAAATAAGCACGTTAGAATCCTTTAGCACTAAATCACAGTGATGTTACATTAGGCCCTGAAAAGGAAATCCAAAAATTACTCATTTAGCAATATTTTAGAAATTATTTTATGTGCCTGCCTTTAATATCCTTTGACATGTACTTCTTAGGTGATTTATCCACACATTTATAGATGTCTTTTTTGCTTGGAATAGAGCAGAGCTGGGTCTTTGATATTTAGGTCCACATAACTGTTCTTGGAATTTTTCTTTGGATGAAGCTTTTGGCACCGATGATACTTCATGTGAAACAACCCTGTATCTGGATCTCATTCATTACAGATCTTGAAAATAAATGTCTTGGCTTTCAGACAGGGACATGGAACTCTTTTAAAAAAGTTATGAATTTGAGCTATGAATGTGTATGTACATTTCAATACATATTCTTTAAATATGCAGAGCTTACGTAAGGATCAGATTCGTATACATTCCATTATTGGTAAGTGTAAATTTTAATATAATTCAGGCAATGGAATATGCACCTTCCTATTATGCTGAGTTTAAATAAGGCAATATTTGCCAAATATGTATATATTTCCTCAAATTCTGTTCTGGTCATGAATAGAAACCAAAAGCATTCCTGTGTATTCAGTTGTGTCAGCTTGCCTCTGCTGTTTTTCCTGCATTTTGCACTGGGGCGTTCAGCAGGGAGTGCTGGGCTCCTGCAGGGAGCTGGGATCCTTGGGATCCTGGCACCTGGGCTAAGGGGTGTGCAGACATAAAGCACCACGAGAGCCTCTGTGCCTGTTTGCAAATTACCACAGTGCAGCAGCAGAGTAATAGGTTTTCTGTCTCTGATCTCGATGCCTCCAGTTTGGAAAAGGTGTTTATGAGCTGTGACTCGTCCCACCGCACTGCAGCGTAACTACTTGCAGTGGGGAAAGCTCAGCTCGTCCGTCTATCACTTCGGGTTCGGGTTTATCACTGCAGCGGGAGGGTGTTCTTGGCGCCCATGCTCGCTGTAGCTGGATGGCTGGGATGGTGCAGTGCAGTCTGGGGTTGTATCAAAGCAGTGCAGCTCATGTTAGCAAGGCCTGGCAGCTCCAAGCTGGAGCCTTTTACACAGGCTTTTCTCTCAGGCCTGACTTAGGGCACTAGCACGTAGGGACAAGAAGTGAATTCAGTCTCATCCCCGTCCTGCCTGGTGCCTGGCCTCTGCCGCGCACACTGGCTGCAGCCAGCAGTGGTCATGTCTTTGCTTCAGACTATCATAAATCACATTTATTAATGGCAGATTATATAAATTTCAGCCAAGTCTTTATCAGCGCTTAGGCCAGACACCAGATAAACAGTTGGCCCCAGTCCTGGCCTCTAATAAAACTGTACATGAAACTCGATCTCAGCTTTGCTCTTTGAACACATGCTGAAGCAACGAGCTGCTTGCTCAGTGCTGCAAGCTGGCACGGCTCCTGCAGCCCCCTGCCCTGCCTCTCCCCAGAGCGGCACGTGGGGCTGCACCACACTGTTTTACACCTCCAGGGCTCGGCTGTGCACCGCGTTGCATCCTTCGAGGCAATCTTCTGCATCTGTCCTCTGACTTCATTCCGTGCAGCTGCTGACACCAGGAGAAATCCCCTGCAGCAGGGAATCACTTCTCCGCTGCACTGTGCCTGTGCTGGCAGCCTGTGCCCAGCCTCGGGGCCTGGCGGTCGGAGCCGAGTGCTGGTTTGTGTGTGTGTGGCGTGGGGCAGGGCTAGGGGCAGAGCTCCGCGCTGCTGCCCTTATGTACTGTTTTTCTAATATGTTTTTTTTTCAAGTCTTTGAAATACTTTTTGACATCTGCTCTTCATTACACAACAATATAGCTGTCTTTTTAGGAAAAGAGACATTTTTCATTATCCATTTCAAAGTTAACAAATGCATTTTAAAATGCCCACAATAGCTGCGAGGGATTTGCTTTCAGGTGACTTGGCCTCGCGGCCGGGTCCAACTACAACATTGTTTTCTGTTCCACGTCTGCAGTTTACCTTGGTCACAACTAAAACCAGGTTTTTATCAGAGTTCCTGGGTTTGTTTTTTATTAAAGAAATTCTTCAACTCAGCCTGGGAGGACGATGTGAAACTGAACCTCACAGCCCTTGGTGTGCTGAGTTCATCAGCGCGAGCGTGTTGTTTGCTCTGTGCACGGACAGCATGGCTGTGCTGGGGATATTTTCCTTTCCAATTAAAGGCATCACAGGCTCTTTAATTTTTTACAGCCAAGTGGAAAAAATATCCAAGCTTTGAAGGGATTTTAACAGAATTATGTCAAAAAATTTTAAAAGGAGACACATGGCACCAAAGAGCTGACTTCTCTTTCCCCTCCTGTGCCACGCCGCATGAGTTGTGCTTCTTTCTCTGAAGCACAGAGCAGAGTGTGGGGCACGGGCTGTGCTCCAGAGGGAAGGATGCTCTGAAGGAGAAGCAAAAGGTGCATTGTCTGCCGTGGTAAGAGTGCAAAAACACCTCAACTCACATCCTGAGTAATTTTCCCTGCAGCACCTCCATTACAGACGTGGGAATTGCTGCAGACACCTCTCACCTCACTCCTGCTCCCCTCCATGTTGGCTGGGACAGGCGCAGGAGCCCTGCGCTGCTGGGGGCTGCAGGCAGGAGGGCCCTTGGTGGCAGGGCAGGGCTGTGCCGCCTGCTTGTTCTCCACTTGGGTTTGCTTGTTTGCTTTAGGAAAATCATCAGGCTTGTAATATACAGGGAAAGGGAAATGTTTTCTACAGAAAATGCTAGGGAGCTGAGCATTTCATCTGTTTCTTGAAATTCACAGTTCTTTCCTCATTTTTAGTTTTGTGTATGTAAGGGAGTTTTTCTTATCTCTGGGACAGTTGGAGAAGATTTTATCTGTAAAAAAATGAGTTTCCTTTTTAAAGTGTTAAATGTTTATTGAAAATAAAAGAAAAAAGGCTAGGCTGCATTTAGGGGCAGCAACGTGGTGTCCAAAAGCCCACATTCCCTTTTGGTCAGACAAACCTGCCTGGAGCTGTGTGTGCCTGTCAGTCCGTGTGTAGCTGAGAAGGTAACACAGATGTGATCCTGGGGCTTCCAACTCATACTGCCATCTTTCTGGAAGGGAAAAAATAAGTCAGAGGAACAAGAGAATGAAAACACTACAGGTCATCTGTATAAAAATACAGAGGGCACTCTGTAAGCAACAAACACCATGCTGCAGAATGGGGAGAGCAGCGTCTCCCATATTTGCACTGGACGTCATTATTTTCAGTCATAGGCACAGCCCTCAGTCTGCATTCACAACCCAAGAACAGAAGTTGCATGTTCCTCCCCGTGATGTTCCATCTCTTTCTGGATAGTGGCAGTGTGAAGCCGTGGGGCTGAGGCTGGGGCTGTGCTGTGGGCTGCTGTGTTCTGCAGTGCAGGAAGAGAGCCAAGGTGAGCCTTCTGAAAACTGCTGTTAACTGGAGATACAGCAGCTGACTCGGCTCCGTTACTGGAGGTGCCCGGTAAGTTCGATCCCCCTTGACCTTTCCGGTATATAGAACATGTCTGAAAAACTGAGAGGGAGCTGCTCTCCTTGGAGGCAGAGGAGCTTTGGTTACAAAGAATGTGGCTTCCTCATCCCTGTCCAACATGCTTTGATAAGGTGAGAGACAGCATGTCTCTGGGCTTTGCGCTGCTCAGGGCTGCCAGTCAGTGCTCTCAAAATACCCTGAGGTTATCTCCCAGGACAAGGGCCTTTGTGTTCTGTTCCTTGGAGCTGGGCTACTGCCATCTGCTCGCTCTGATCCACTCCCTTAGAGTTCTGGTGTCATGACCCTAACACACAGGATAGAGAAAACAAGAGCACTTTACTCTAAATTTACAACACAGCAGGATGCAGCCGGCATTGAGCAGGACAGGGAGCAGAACAGCAAGGCTACAAGGCAGCTACAGGGCAGCTGGGTTTGACCTGTTCTCAGTGGCTGAACACTGCTTGCTTTATTTAACTGTGGTGACTGCTGCAGACGTGGAACAAAGCTGCAGCTCTGCATGAGTCCAACCCCAGCAGCAGCACCTCCCACCTCCAGCTGACCGCTGCCTCATCCTTGTTCAGCCTGCGAGGGCACGGGGAGCTTGTTGCCTTGCTTGTGCCTTGCCAGGTGTTATTTCTGGTCCCCACGCAGGTGCAGTTCCCATGCAGGGTGATACAGCTACCCTGAAAGCGATGAGTTACCTGCAGCAAGGGCCCTCCTTCAGGCTGTGCTTTGCCATCAGCAGCTTCCCTGCTCAGAGATGAAATGTTTTGCTGTGGTTTGTTCTGAATGCCAGGTAGACAGTGATATCAGTTGAGACCTAATCAAAAAATCTTAAAAATGAAAGTTATCATGCTGCTGTGGGTGACTCCAGCATTCTGTCTGCAGACTGTGGTGTTTGTATCTAGCTGCTTTTAAAGATTATAGTGCTTCTCCTCTTTCAAGGGCTGACAGCTTACGAAAATCCTTTAGATAGCGTTGCAGTCTGAGGAAACAGTTCTGCAGTCTGGGTTGTTAACATATTTTTATTAAGTAACTCATTCTTATGATGATGAGAACGTACAGTACATTTGCTTTTTCTCCAGGGTAAAAGCATAGTTCAGTTTCTGGGGAAAATAACTATGTCAGACCTGCTGCTTGCAAGCCGTGGAGGGGAGGGAGGGGGGAGGAAGAGTTGCCACTGACTAATTTAAGGGATGCTCTAATTGTCTCCAACATTTAAACAAGCTTCTTTTCATACATCTATTGGGCCATTTTCTGTCCTAAATGGCTCCATTAAATGGTTTTCCAGGTCTTATGCTGGCCAGACAGCTATTAAAGTCAATGGGAGTTTAGCCTCTGTAAGAAATGGAGCATCAGTTCTTCTGCCAGGTGAAATATGTCATTCAACAAAAGCTAAACCCTTATTCAGAGAATCCAACGAGCTAGTGTAAACAAGGGTATAAAGCTTCTCAAATCCTGCTGAGCTGTTTTTGCAGAAGTAATGTTTTTCACAGCACTACAGCAAGTTCCATGGGAAAGCAAGCTGGGAAGCGCATGCGTGCGGCTGCCTCCTCGAGGAGGTAGGGCTGGGGCCGTGCAACGGTGACAGCCTGGAAATGAAGCAGGAGGCAGGAAGCTGAAAGACATCCCCATGGTTTAGGAGGCAGAGAACAGGTTCATACAGAGGTAAACCAAAACCGTACCTGTGCCCCAAATCTCAGCTGGTGGCTTTCACCCAGGGGTGCGGAAGCTGCAGCCGCTGAGATGCAGATGCTGCTGATGAGCCACGCTCATGGCCACGGAGTCCGTCACAGTGCGGGGCTGTGATGGGCTCGAGGAGCTCGCACGCAGGCTCAGTGGGAGCTGGTAGTTTCCTGCATCCTGCTGTGTTGAAAACCCCTCTCTAGATACTGGCAAATTACCTTGCCAGAAATGCACAATACGTGAAGCATTTTTGCAAACACACAAGTGAAGAAAATTCCTCAAAAATATCCTTGAAAGTGACTAGAATTGTCAAGATTGTAACTTCCTTGGTTGTGATCTGGTACAAATTTCCAGCAAGTTAACTCTCACTACAATATCTTAGTGCATCCTAGAGTAGAAATTAAGAATTAGATGTAATTTTCTCAGAATAATTTTGGTTTTCCAGAAATGTGAAAATAGTTTGACAATGACCTGGTGCAGAGAAGTGGGATAACAGTTTGGTTTTTACCAGGAAAAATATTTATTTTGTCATTTCTTTGGAAAAAAAAACAAAAACAAAAACAAAGACAGTAGCTAACTTCATCATTTTGAAGCCATTTTTCTATCATCTTTGGCTTCTGATTCTCAAAAACAAACAAAACAACCCAACCACCCCAGGAACATCTTTCTTAAGATGTAAATGGTCTTTGAAAGCACTACTGTCAGTGGCTCCACAAAACAAACAAGCAAACAGCACCACAGTGATTGGAAGGTGCTGAGCTGCCATCGGGCTGCTGTCCTGTCCCCAGCTGTGAAGGGTGCGAGGGCCCTGGTTCTGGCCAGCACATGCAGATGTGAAAAGGGGAGATAATTCCCATCTACATGTGCCTGCTGGAATGTGAATCACTGGGAGCAGCCCATGGCTGGACAAACACAAGCAGTGCTTGCTCGTGTTCCCTTCAGGTTGCTTGTTTGTCATATAACTCCATCAGGACAGGTGTAAGACTAGATGTAGAAAAGGATTTCTTCTATTGCTTTAGAAGAGAAAAAGATGCCATGTCAAAGACAGATTTCCATAGACAAATAGTTGCTAAAGGAAAATGGCAGTATTTCCTTTTCAGCTGGCAGCTGAAGCACACTATTTACCTATGGGCTGGGCTCCTGTCTGTCTGCATGTCCTCCTCCCCTCCTGTGCTCCCGAGGAGGGGATGGCTGGCACAGCAAGGAAAACTGATTTTGTGACATACGGTCACAGTGCTGCACACAACGCACAGAGCCGGGCTGCAGTCGAGGCAGGCAGAGGGTTTTAGTTCGCAGTTTTCAACTTGTTTGCACAGGACATGGGGGCACCTGTGTCCCACCCCCACTGCAGGCCGTGCTGCGGTGTCTCGCTGCGCAAGAGAAACAGGAGGTCCCTGGCTCCCAGTTGGGAGCAGCCAGGCTGGCTCGGGGAGTGCTGCTCTGTGCAGCTCTGCATTCCCCAAGCTGGCCAGCTGCATGGTACACTTCTAGGCTGGCCTGCTGCAGATTTGGGGGTCTTACGGACAATAATTAAGAACAACAAAATCCTATGGCAGAATGTTGTAGAGAAGAGGGTAGGGGCTTCCATCTATCCTCCTGAACAACAGGTCGTCATCATCCAACCACAGTTCTTGTTAACCCTTGGGTGTGGTGTTGCATTGACAGGGGAAAGCAATCCATCAGTGACAGGTACCTCAGCTGTGCAGAAGTATGCTGAGAAAAGATAGGAGGCTGCTCTCCCCTCTGTGCCACATGTGCTGAGATCTCTTTGTTGGTTTCTTCTTTCCTGTGGTAGGAGAAATAGTCTGTTCTTGACACAGGAGGTAGGAGCAGACCTGATCGGCTGCAGCTCTGCTTGTAGAGGGGTCCCCTCACTGCAGCCACCCACTGAGGGGCACCTCTGGATCCTCTCTTGTGCCTGTGTTGCTCCCGTGCTTTTTTGCTGAGCTCGACAGCAGCCTGAAAACCACAGCTGCTGCTCTGCTCAGGACTTGCTCAGTGCAGAACATACCACGGATGTCTCTGGTTTAAGTTCCCAGGTAATGCTGCAGAAACCGTATTTTTTCTTAGCTCCATGTTTAGGAGATAGCCCTAAATATCATTTACTGTTGATGGAAAAACCGCCACAGAGCAGCTTCTTGTAGAAAAATAGAGCTGCACCAGTTCTGCCTTCTCAGGCCAAGCCCTGGCCGCAGCCACATGCCAGGAGCCCGTGCTGACCTCCCCTGAGCATCTGCGCTGCTCGGCCCCTTGGCACGGGCACTAAGGGCTTGTAAGGGAGTTCCCCTGCTGTGTTCGTCCCTGTCGGGTTAGCAGAGCTGCACAAGGGATGTCACTTCTGCAGCCTTGCTCGCTTCCTCCCTCTGGGTGCTGTGAGGAGGCCTCATGGCACCTCCTCGGAAAGGGCTTCTCGGGGCAGATGTTGCCATTAGCTTACCCTCTGCCTCTATACTGTCGTTTCTATAAACAAACAGCAGCTTGCAGTCCTGCTGGCCTCTTAATGGAAAGAAAATACTCTGCTCCATTGTTGTTTGCTTTCTTTTGCTGGTGTGTGGCAGCAGTGGCATGCCGGGGCCTGCTCCCAGCTGTTGCTTGGGGGCACATCCCCATCCTGTCCCCAGGTTGTTTTCTCCCATACTGCCCACAACGTCACAGGGAGAGATGTCCCCAGGCAGGCACTGGTGGCAGCAAGCATGGCTGTGGCTGGCAGGGAGGCTTCCTGTGGCTCCATCCTGCTACTCTTTGGGGTGCTGGAGCCAGGCCTGGGGGAGGGCAGGGCAGGGTGGGGCCCAGGAGCCGGCTGCGGCCATAGGGGTGAGCTGGAAGGTCAATCTGTCGTTACACCTCATGTCTCCTTGCTGGCAGGGTGATTCATGTCAGTGCTGAACCAGGGTATTACTGAGCGTAGCAGAGCATTTGCATTTAAAAGAGATGGAAGGCTGAGTGAAAAGCTGAGTCAGGATTAAAAAAATGAGTATATATGTTCCTTTTCTCCACAGCCCACGGATTTACCAGAAAGTGAATTTTTCAAGCACAAAGGTTCTTGCTCCTCTCCAGGAAAAGCCTAATTCAGTGCACCAGAAAGTCTTTCACTTGAAACATTGCTGATGTTCTCATGCTGCCATTCATTAGTAGAGACGGGCTGGTTTCTTACTATTTATATTTGATTTTTGTTTGGAAACAGTAGGAGGAAAAATGTGCCCACTGTGAACATTTGGTTCACACAGGTCTGCGTATTATTTCAGCTGGAGAAGTTGCATTATGAATTCACAGCAGCTCTCCCAGATGAGAATCGGCATTGGCGTCTGTGCCACTTGAATCAGGAGTTGGCATTCTGTTAGCAGGATGCATCACGTCGAGTTGCCGGGCATGTTGGGTTTGTCTGCTGACTTCTACTGACTGCAGTAAGAGCGGCCACCCAGTGTGCTGGGCGGCCTTGGTGATCTTCTAAAAACGTGTAAAACAGACTTTTCTAGTTTCCCTGAATCAAATCAAACAAGCCAGTGATCACATAACTCCGCTTTTGTAAATGCACGGAAGTGGCATTGAGAGATGGATGCTGTGAAGAGATCAGTGCTGTTAGCCAGCCCCACGCCATGTTCGGCTCCAGCACGCGTGTTTTTTGCTACTTGATCTGGGTCTCTCTGTCTGTCTGGTGCTGGTTTTTCCCTTAGGACTGCGTTCTGCACTGCTCGTGGTGCCACCGTGCAAGGTGGCGAAGGGAGCAGAGCAGACCACGAGTGGGGGTAGCAAGAAAGGGCCGTGTGTGCCATGGGCACGGTGTGGGGCTCCTGCAGCCTCCCGTTTTCCCAGTGACACCACAAGCAGCAGCATTTTGGCTGGGCTGGGATGCAGGCATGGGGTGCTGCAGAGAGCTGCAGCACTGCTTTGAGAAGTCCCACTGTGTGCTATTTGCGTGTGGAGTTGGGAAGATCGGGCTTGCTAGAGCCTGGGTCAGAGATCTGCTTTCGTCTCTCAGAAACACAGAGGAGTTTTGCATGGGAGAAAGGAAAAGGGGTCACAGCCTCCACCACTCTCCTGCAGCTGTTGGAGAAGGAAGAGGAGGAAAAACAGTGATGAGAAGAAGCCCGATAACTAAGCACCCTTCTAATACGTCTTTCTGTGTAACTAACTTAGCCCACTGCCTGCTGTGCTCAGCTCCGCTGTCCACTGCGTCCCAGCACGAGGGAAGGATGAAGGAGGTGTGAAGGCTGGGGAAGGGCAGCAGAGCCTGTGAGGCCAGAGGAGTGAGGACCTTCATGAGGTGAGGGACAGAAGGAGGGGTGAGGAGCTGGCATGGTGGCTGAGGGGCGAGGGAGAAGGGACAAGAGGGGAGAGAAATGGCTGGTGGTTCTGCCTGCAGCGTGGGACGTGGGCAGGCAGGGGACACCTGCAGCTCTGAAGGGCTCAGTGTCTCCTTGCCATTGAGCAGCTCGCTCCAAAGGTTTGTCTCTGCTCCTGCCAAGGGGCAGCCACAACTTGGGTTCACCTGGCACAGGTACCAGGAACAGCATTATCAGAGAAAAATTGAAGGCAGTGTAAAAAGCTGCCTAAATATTTCCATGTGTTTCCAGTCGGTTTTCTAGCCTGTTCTGAGCACCACAGTTATGGTCATGGTGACGCTGTTGCCAGACGCTGACCTGATCGCAGCAGTGGGAGCTAAATACGCCTGCAAGGCTCCAGCTGCCTCCTCGCCACAGCGTGGGCAGTGAGTGGGCACCATCCTTCCTTCCTGAGGAGAACCTCTGTGTGCCCTGCATCCGCCCGAGAAGTCCTGAGAGGGTTTGGGTGTTGGGTGTCAGTGCCTCCTTCTCCTCCCTGCTCTGCTTTGGGGTCTGATGCATGGAGAGCGTGCTAACTGTGGTGTTATCAGGTGGATATTTTGGGTATGGATATTTCCTGCACTTGCTCGTGGAGTGTGGCTCTGTATCAATAGACCTACCTGAGTGGGGAGAGTAATAACCGCTGTAATCTTTCCTGCTGCTGATGAGAGGGCAGAGGATTGGGTTACAGCTGTAGCATGCGAGGAATGACCAGGTAGTTACAAAGAGACTTGGGGAACAAGCAGCATGGATTTATTAGCCCGGCCTCAGGGCAGGCTGTCTGGAAACTGCTGCGCCACAAACCGTAAGTAGGGAGGTCATGCATGCAGCAGCAGCTTTCCTGACCTTATCTAGCCTTACATGCTCACCACACCTCTTCATTTAAAAGCCATCATGGCAGCACTGCCCACGCCGGAAGGATTGTCCTTCCCCTGCTGCTGCTCTGCAAGAAGGCGCTCTGTTTTGCTGCTATACGCTGCGTTCTCCTGGGTCTCTACCACTGAAAGAAAATGAATGTGTTCACAAGAAACAAACAGCTTTGCGTAAACTATGGCTACGAGCTGCCAACTGCGTGTTCTTCCAGCACAGCAATGCATACTTCCCCACCACACAGGGCTCAGTTAGCAGCGGCACAGTACAGCTCCAGGGGCGTGTGGCTATGAGATCATGTCACTGGGGACTAGGAAGCACCAGACTGTGCCCCGTGCCTTATAAATACAGATGTGTGATGATTATCTCATGATAACCCTCAGAGTTCCTGCTGAAATGATACTTCTAATAATTTATCCTGAACTTTCTCGGTTGGGATCACACTGTGCTCGGAGCCGGAACAAATCGCTGTGCTGTGCTCAGCTCCTGCTCCACAGAACAGTCACTGGGATCCTGGTGCTGCACATGCCATGAGAAAAAGTGGCTGTGATGTGTTCCTGAGCTCCAATGACATGTGGAACCAGAAAGTCAGATAATTTCTAGTTTGGATGATAGATAGCAGCGCTTAGATCCCTAACATCACAAAATATGATTGCAAGAGATTAAATAAGAATACCCTCATTGTCAACCACAGTCCCTTTTCTATTACCAGATGATTACAGTTCTTTCTGTGTGTTTCTTCTTTATATATGTTCATTGTCTAGAGACTAGGAAGGCTGCAGCTGCGGCAGGAGTGGAAGCACACGGGAAAATGACTCACCTCCCATGGGCGAGACATGGATTTTCGACCCAGCAAAGCACAGGAAAAATGACACAAAGGTGGAGCGTTGTGCTACTCGAGGAACAAAATGTCACAGCAAATAAGTGCTTCGAGGCTGATCTATTTTTTAACAGACTTGTAGGCTGTGAAGTAAGTGTGAAGAAAATGTGCTTATTGTTTCATTATAAAAGGTCAAGTACACTGAACACCTTAAACTGCAAAGGATCTAGAGGTTACTGTAGTTAGAGTTGATCTGTGCCCTGCTCTGCTGTAAGTTTTAAGAGGTTGTGAGAAGCTCACTTTTCCTTTATGCCTCTCACAAACTCCTGTGCTCTCCCCGTGTAGATGGAAAATGTCCCACGCAGATGCACCAGCTCTTCTTGCAGTGCCAGCACTGGAACTGCAGGGTCCTGCAGGAAGCAGCTCAGCCAGGTGGGTTTTGCACTGTTCACGGCCATGTGTGACTCAAATCCTGGCTGCACAAAGGCATTTCTCCACTGCGGTTTGCAGTAACACGCGGGTGGTGTATCCAAACTCGCCTGAAACAAAGCTTGTTTCAAGGGTTGGTTCAATCTGACTCAAGTCTCTTTAGACTTCCAAAAAATTCTTCTTTGTGTGACACTGATATGCAGCGGGGCCTCTGAAGTGTCACTATGCCCTCAGTTTTTGACTGAGCTTGGAAAACAAGCATGGCTAAGCTGTGAGCCCTCTCTGTTGGCAGCCAGCAGATGGGTTGCCTTCTGCCTTTCATTTGCAGGGGTTGGAAGGAGGCCCTAGCAAGGGTTGGATTTTGGAGGCACATGTTGGTTTTTGTCTCATGTCCACCTTCCAGGCCCTACCCCACGGGAGCTTTGCAGCTCCTCCTTATGGAAATTCCACACAGAAAACTTTGTGCTCCTGCACATGATTCAGAAATAAGGCAAAATCTCTGCCCACTTCCCAGAAATCAGGCTGTGTGTGTCTGCATGCATGTGCATGCCAAGTTCCAGCCCAAAGAGAGTTTTTACACCTGACTTACAGCCCCTTGAAATAACTTTATTACGGAAGCAGTGACATAACTTCCCAGCAATGCAAACACACCACTATCATGCGAGAGGTGTGCGACGCTTTTACGAGGTGCGTGTGCACCAGGGGACACCCCCGGGGCCACGGGGCCAGGTGGGACCCTGCCGGCAAGGGGCCGGGTGGCTGCAGGATGGAGGGGAGACAGCAAAATCATTCCGCAGAGCTGCTATCGAGCAGCTTCAGATAAGCTCAACAGAGTTCTTACTCTTCAGCCTCTTGCCAAAGACAGCTTTTAGCAAAGGGAGAGACGAGAGTGTCTGCTCTGTTTATTGCACGGGCCTCTGCCTTCAGAGCCCAGCAACCACAGTGTCCCCACTGCGTTCGTCAAAACATTCCTGGGCTGGCTCGGGTGTGCTTGAGGGAACCTGGGGCTCACGTGAGCAGCCAGGTACTGCTGGAGCTCCTCCAGGGACCACAGGTTTTAATTAAAATGTAAGACCGAGTCTTTTGCAATCTTGTGTTATTGCTATCAAGAGGAGAAAATCTTTCATTACTGTATGATTTCTGAATGTGCAGTCATAGCTAAAGGTGGGTTGATGACCAGAAACAGGGCTTTTTGGCTAATTGGTCACTAATTGATATATAGATGGCATTCAGCAACCAATTTGCATAGCAGAATGTGTGAGGATGAGGTGCTATTTCAAAGCTGAAAAAATGCCTTTGAGACACAGCAAGTAATTCAGAAATTGTCCTAGAATACATACGGCTTTTTAAGAGCATTTTGTTGCTCCTGCTGCACTCATCACTGCTGTGTGGGAAGGCTGGCTATTTCACAATATTTTTTCAGTTACTCAATGTTCTGAACCGAATGATGTGGAAACCCTGAACCAAATGTCAATGTGAGCAAAAGGGCAGATCTGGTTATATCTGCACTTCTGCCCTGTATCTCTGC
Organism: Penelope pileata; assembly: GCA_013396635.1. Lineage (NCBI taxonomy): Eukaryota > Metazoa > Chordata > Aves > Galliformes > Cracidae > Penelope > Penelope pileata. The sequence continues at coordinate 319,493 of WBMW01001478.1, read as the reverse complement.
CCTGCACAGATCACCCACTCCACAGACACACGCAGACGTGCCACGTGTCCAGCGGAGTGACACCTCTGCCACAAGCATCTGATTTATTTTAAAAACGTGACCAAAGAGATTAAAAAGTGTATTTGCGGAGACTCTCAAGAAAGAGGTGTCCCAGAATAATGAGAGTAAATGGTCTTTTTAATGAGTTAAAACACTGGAATCATAGGACGGTTTGGATTAGAAGGGACCTCAAAGCCCATCCACTTCCAACCCCTGCGATGGGCTGGGTGCCACCCACCAGCTCAGGCTGCCCAGGGCCCATCCAACCTGGCCTTGGGCAGCTCCAGGGATGGGCACCCACAGCTTTGGGTGGCCCTGCCAGCCCAGACCCGCTGCATGCAGTAAGGGTGGGTGGGAAACGGACAGTAGCAGCACCCCTGGTGTTTTGGCCTTGGGTATTGCAGTTTTTAAATTCTACAACACTTGAATATTAAAGACAAGGAACACCTGTAAACTTTGTTTAAAAGTTGCACATTAGCTGAGACTGGAATACTGCATGAATCCAATTTATTATTTTCTAATTGCTACTGTTAATTAGAATGGCAGTGTATAAAATTGCCTGAGTAGATTCATGAATAATTTATTTTTTTTAATTCAGTTTTTTTTTTTTTAAACTGAAATTTGCAAAGTGAATGCAAGCAGCTAATTAGAGAGAGGTGTTAGTGCCAACCAGAGCTTTGAGGGGGTTCTGAAGAACATACAGCTGCTCTCATGCCCTAAGTGCAGGACTGAGTTTTGGGTAGAGATCTTGATGCTTCTTTGAGGTGCTGAGTCAAGGGTGGTGGATGTCGTACCCCTGCAGCACCTCTCTGCCAGGTGCTGGTGCTGCTGTGGCGGTGCTGGCTGTGGGCAGGGGCTGTCCCTGCGGCACCGCACCCAGCGCTGACCCCGAGCAGAGACTCAGGGAGCAGGGAAGGGTACATGGGTGAGAGGAACTGTCCCAAAATGGTAAGAAACCAAATGAGTGCCATATGTACAGTTTCTTTCACCTAAAACCATGTGTATTTTAGTGAACCTCTAGAGAGCTCATTGCTATAGCAGAACTCAAACTCTTGCCACATTGTCTGGACCATGTTTTCACATGTACGTTGGCACAAAACACTCTACTTAAGAACAGCCGTGTTTGAAACAAGCTTCGCATCTTTTACTGCAGCTCTTAGGGCTTGTTTACTCAAGTCTCACCATATGGGAAAGGCAAAATGCTGTGCATGTGTGCTGTGTTATTACAAACATTTATTCCTTTAGCTCCATTTCTCTTAAGGCTTCATTCTCTGCACTTCTGCTAGCAATTTGTGTTTTGGTTTGGTTTGGGCTTCTTTTTTTTTTTTTTTTTTCCCCTCCCCAGCATAATGCAGTATCTTTGGTCATCATTTTCTAAATCGATTTTAAAATAAAAATCTATTGAGTGTCAACATGCAGGACTGTATATACTGGTGCAGTTATGCAGGGTACGCAGTACGTCCTGGTAAGCTTTGTGCTATTTCTTTCTCTGCTAACATGGATCAGCTCCTTCAGCAGGTGGCAGACACAAGGGGAGCAAAAGGGATACTGGGATTTTTCACAGACCCTGTGGTAGTCTACAGATATTCTTGAACAGTGATATAAGTATTTTACTGGGAATCTTTCAGGGTTTCCTTTAAAGAATATTTCTCCTGGCCAAAGCACCTGAGGTTGGAGGTGGTGTCCTCTTTAGTCTGCCCCTGACTCTGCCACAGCCTTGTGCAGTGGTCCTGCAGCTTTTTGCTGAGCCTGCTGATCCTGCTGCTTAGAGACGCTGCACTGCTCGGGGATGGGTGCTGGCTTGGAGCTGGTTTGCCTTTGAATTTCTGCCTTTCCTCTCCAAAGTTACATTACTAATCTAGAATCATTTCCTTTCNTGCCTATTGGATGTGTCCATTGACATCAGGTCTGCCTTGCCACCCTCAGTTCTTCTGGGACTCTTGACCATTACAACTCATCGTTATGGGCTGTGGACTCCCTCCTTTGGTGCCTCTTTGCCTTCTGCCTCAGTCATCTTCCCCTGCTCTCCCTGATCACTCTGTCCCTCTCTGTTGTTTCACTGCGTCATCCATGTCCCTCCCGATGACTTGCACTGTTCACGGATCTTGTAGGCTAACCACTGTTAGCAACACAAAACTTAAACCCCAAAATTAAAAGAACCAGCAATAACAAAGTAGCTCTGGGCCATCCTTACCTCATAATGCACAGACCTGTGGCTGTGGCTCCTCCACGCAGCTGCCCACCTTCGAGCTGGCAGTGACTGCTGCTCTCCCCAGACATGAGATTCTGAAATCTCCCCAGGAGGCTCTGCTTGTCTTATTGGCACACACATGTCAGAGTCCTAAAAGATCAGCTCTCTGCAGCAGGGAATTTGCAGTTCTCTTCCTTAGCACTTTTTTGGCAGTGCAATAGGTAACAACAGCAGAGAGAGATATCAAAGTCCAGCTTCATAATTTCTCAGAAGACTAACATTAAAGTAATGAGGAGTAATTTTGTTTCTTAATGTGTGAATAGGGAATATCTTATGATCCAATATGATTAATTAATCTATTTCATTTTTTAAATAAATTATACATACGTAGTATACTGTTCCCCAGATGATTTAACCAGATAGCTATGCCAACCAACAATTAAAGCACCATTTCCACTGTTTATAGCAATGTTGTCTTGTGCACTCAACCTTGGCCTGGTTAGCCAAATGCTGGTTTGTGCAACAGCTGAGCACACGAAGCAAAGCTTTTAACAATGTCATGAAATGATAAAGCACCATCAGCGAAAGCTTGGCTTAGTCTAGCCAAAAGGAATTTTGCCAAAAGCATTTTGATTTGGATCAAAATTTCTAACAAACTGGTGTTTGTCACTTCCATGGTCTTTTCTTCCTGGCTCTGAAATAGTGTCCAGAGGATGATGTTAAAAGGTTGGTGTGTGGTTTGGTCTGGCTCAGTTCTCAAGTTGCATGTTGCTAAGCAATCTTGTGAAGTCTTCACTATTATTTGACTCCATAGCTTTTCTCAACTGTTAATGTGAGGGTTGCTTAATTAGTAAGTCTTGTGCTTTCGCTGTTTGATGGTTTAGGGGAAAATTGCTCTTTGGACTCAAAATGACCCTTTCCTGGCTTCTAGGTGCCAATAGAAATGTTCTCCCACTGCTCCTAATGGTTTGGTGACACCGACCTGACCTGCAGAAGCCCATCGTCCCTGCATTACCTGCAAGGCAGCCAGCATGCAACGAGGCCGCCGTGCCCATCCCAGGGATGGGAGCAAGAGCGATGGCCGGGCTGCTCCAGGGGACAGAGCTCAGCGATGCGCAGGGGCAGCCTGCGGTGGGCTGATGGGCGCGGAGCTGGTGCAAAATGGACAGTGAGCACACAGCCCGCAGTCCTTGGCTGTCTTCCCAGTGGCTATGAACACTTGTTTACATCACAAAGACTGGTGGTGTTCCATGGCTCAGCTGAGCTACCTGTAGGCAAAGAACCACACAGGAATTCTCCTTCTCAGAGGGAAGTTTATTTTCCTGTGAAGTCTGAACGCACTTTATTGGCAACAGCAGCCTATTTGCTTGATGGGGCCTCGGCTCGCCAGAGGCACTCTTGGCATTGACTGAATGTCCATGGTCAAGTCGTGGCTGTTGAGAAGCTTTTGGAGAAGCTGCTCAATGTTTTCTCAGTAGCTGTTTTGAATTTGGTGGTAAATAATGAGCAGAGGTCTGCTGTGCAGCCTTTTTTTTTTTTTTTTTGTGAAGTTTTAAATGGTTTTTGTGCTATGATGAATTTTAATAATTTGTGCAAGTATGCCATTAGTCAAAATGAAGTAGAAAGAAACGCAGTTATTGAACGAGACTGCTGTGACTGGAATCTATAGCTGATATATTAAAGCCCCACTGTCATGCTTAATAATTGACTCAACCCGCTGGCAATTCTGGAAAAGAAAATGAACATTAATAATGAGTTAACTGATCATTATTTCTTTTTCCCCATACTATCAGAATAATACCCTGTAGTAAATCAAGTAAAAAATACAATAATTTTATATCATGTATACTCTGCTTCCTCTTGTGTTTTTCTACCTCCATTCTTTCTTTCAAAGCCTCCATTTGCTGCCCTGGTGTGCATCAGAACAGGAGTCTTCATGGGGTGCAAATATTATTTAGAACAGCTTTTTTTTCACCTGAATCCAAAGGAATGATCTACATTCTGACAGATACGTGCCTACTTGAAAGCACTTCCTGTGCTCTCAGTGTCTTCTAATTCCCCAGACTGTTTTGCAAAGAGACGGCGATAACAGAAACACCCAAATGAAGCGGTCGGTGTATTGCAACACATGGGCTGCTCTCTTAATAACCTCACAGCAATTGGCAGTCACTGAGCAAAAACCAAAGTGATTGCTGATGGCAATGGCAGGGGTGAGCTCACACAGCTCCTGAACCCCTCACTGCTGCGGGCCCTGGGGCTCCCACCTGGGGCCAAGCTGTCCCCATGTGCTCTGAGGTCCCTGCCCTGCGCTGCCAGCAGCCCTGCCATCCAGGTGTGCCCAAATCCCAGGTCCCTCAGCACAGCTCCCTGACATCCTGGTGTTTTGCTGCTGCTGAATGGCCTGGCTTGGTAGATGCAGTCTGTAGTTTGGGAACAAGCTTGCTTTGCTGGGTGATAAATATCTCTTTTGGGGAGGATGGAGAGGCTTTGGTTAAATATCACCTACAGTTGCACATCTGTTGGAGCTACCTCAAAGGAACCATTTTAATTTGGGCCTCATTTCCCCCATCTCAGCAATCTCTGCCAACCTCTTCTTGCAGTCCTTGCAAAAATTGCCATTTTGACTCTGAACTTTTTTATTTTTTCATTTGGGAGAATCTGAGACACGATGGAAACATTGCCCAAATTCAGAGTACTATCTCCAGCGCACAGCCTCCCAGCCTGTGCCTGGAGCGAGGAGGGCCGGATGCTGGCAGCAGGGGAGAGCTGCCCTCTGCACCAGCCAGAGCCTGGCAGTGCCCACCCGAGGCCTGGGCTCAGCCAGACCCCTCTGTACATTTACTTCTGTTTGGTTTTGGCTTTCAGTCAGGGAGGAGACTGAACTGCTCAAACAGAAACCTGGGCTCAGTGACGTCAATTAGAGCTTATCAAACACGGGGTGATGCCCACAGTGATTGTTTGTCCCCAGCAGATTGATTTCTTTTGCTGTTATTATTCACGATTAAGAGGCTGAATTTACAGATACACATCCCTATGTCCCCGTGTCACCATGTCCCCCGCTGCCTGCACTGTGTTGCTCACCTCTTTGGGCTAATCCTGCCAGTCTCAGGGGACAGAGACCAGCACAGAGAGCAGATAAAGCTCATCTGGAGGCTTTGTGGGATGGAGACTTCTACTTTTTTTGCCTTTTTTTTTAAAAAAAAAAAGAAGAAAAACAGGATAATTGCACCTCTAAGTGATTCAAGGAGCAGTTCTACCACAAATGGTCTTGAAAGGATTACTTAAAGATAACGTGTAGATGTAGACAGGATAAAAAGGACTTTATCTCTACCTTTGTGAGTTATAAAAGTGAATCAAAATGCAACTGTAGAGCATTGTTAAAAGTGTGGAGATGAGAGAAGCAAAGACAATCAATCAATCAAACAAGAAACAACAACAAAACCAAACTGTCCGGGTAGAAGAATCCAGCTACAACCCATGCAGGAGAAGTGCTGGCAGGGTTTCTTGTGTTCCCTTGCATCCCCAGGAGCCACACGGCTGCTGCCCAGGGCCTTGCACCCAGCCCAGGTCTGTGCCTGCCCTAATGCTGTGCCTGCCCACACATGAGGGTAGAGATCAGTGCAAGTAAATGGTGCTAATGGTGTAAGTACAATCCCCTATGTGCAAGGTTCTTTTTCAGCTCAGGACCTACATATTAAGCTGTGCACATTTTACTTTTATATTCCTGGTTTGAATTTTGCTTTCCATGGTGTTTTCTGAGACCTGCTGCTGCAGTCATTGCTCAGACTGATGATTTTGAGTATGGTACGTGATGGGTATAGAGATGGGACATGGAAATAGAATTTTCTCTATGACAGGGAAACTGTTATAGAAGTTTATTTTAAAAAGCTCTTTATGGTGTGCACTAAAAATACAAGGGTTCCAAACATTTTAGTATATCACATCCTTTCATACGTATAAAAATTGAAAATGATCCTAGATCACGCATTGCCAGTCTATGCAAAAGGCTTATACATAATTTGATGTAGGTCACATGCACTTCTGTGCTGCAGTGCACCTGGAAAACACACTCAAGAGCACCTGTTTGTTGCGAATAGGCCCCCGTGGGATGCGTCGAGCCCCTTGGCTGCAGGCACAGACCTCCTGCTCCCTGGGGCTGGCTTTGTTCGTGTTACGTGGCCAGCAATTCTCATGCTCCATGGTGGTGGAGCTGGTGGGGTTGGTTTCCTACCCAAGCTCCTGAGCACCCTTCCCTGCTGCTTCCAGGTCTTCTGCACGGGGTTGTGCTGGGGCGGCTGTGCAGAAATGCAGTGCGGGGTCTGCAGCTCCCGGGGGCAGGACTCAGCATGCTCCCAGAGCCGCAGCCCTGCTCTGCAGCATCAGCAAGGGGGTGAGTTCATCAGCTTTCTGAAGGGCATTCATTGAGCTTTAGCTCAGTTTCAGATTTTTCCAAGGAAATCTCTCTCCCAGAGAGACTGCCCTGGGATCGGCTTCCTGTTAGCACAAGGGCAACAGGAAAAGGGCTTCCAGCGCTCACCTTCCGTATCTGCGATAAATGGAGTGATGAAATCCAAGGGGAGCCCCTATGGACGTTGTTGTCTTGCAGTTTGAGAAAGGAAGGCTGAAACAAATCCCTGAACTTACTGACTGGTTGCAGGGGAGAGGGAGGAGATGTGTAGATGGATGTGGGGGATGTGCATGGATGTGAAGGAGATACCGAGGTATCTTTAGAAGGACAGAATAAATATTACTTTTTGGTAAAACTCCCTTTATACTGAAGCTGGCAATATTAATACCCCTAGCATTTTGAAGCAAGTAAATGACTCAGTGCATTGGAGGATATTTACCCACTAAAGTTTCTTCAGATAAATCCCCCCTGATGCCTATGTTATCTGACACTTCTTACTTTTCTATATTTAACAGGATCCAAAGTACAAGCCTTTACTCTGGGAACCATTGCCAAGGAGATGATTATTCATTAACTCTGGGTGAGGAAAAATGGGCTTAGAAACATCTCACATCTCTGGGGGGAGTCTCTACATTAATTTCCTGTCAAATTCCTCTTGGTATTCTGTGTAAGCATTACTCCAAATTAATAATGCAAAATAACTAGAAAGTAGCAGAAACCCCAAGGAGAACATTGCAATTTTTTTTAGCTGGAATGGGCTTAATTGATATTGTTTGATGCATCCATTACCCCTGAAATCTGCTGAACTATTTCTGGCACAGGTACCTGGATAATTGCTTCACTGTGCACTTTATATAAAAACTATAGCTAAAGGACATTTTATCTCTCAATTAGAATTGGTGGAATAGTAATTGCTAATAGGATGTTTGATTAATTTTCACTATCATTGCTGAGTATGTTTCTTATGAATAAATGCCTTCATTAATAAATCAGTTTTGTAGAATATAAATAAATTATTTGGGATACTTCCCCCATCAATCCCTGAAGTAATTGTTCCTGAATACTTCTACTCATTAAGCCAGCTGTGTTCTATTCAGAAAAAGCTATGAACCGTAGTTCAGGGTAAGACCGTATATTTTTAAAGCCCACGGGGAATACTTCTCTCATATCAAAGTTTTTTCCATAGATGAAGTCTTTAACGTGGAAGCCCTGTGTTCTGAGCACAGCCTGTGAAGCGACAGGGCCCTGAGGACGACCACACATGTGCCTGGAGCCCAGCTCTGCAGGTGAGGGGTGCTGACACCAGGCTTTGAATGGGCTGAGTGGCCTAAATGAGTGCTCTGCTCTGCAGGGCCGTGTTCAAGTGCCTTCCAGTGCAGCAGAACTCGAACACATCCCTTTCTGAGGGGAGATCCTGGGAACTTGGGCCGTGCAGAAATGTGGGAAGGCTGGTGCTGTGGTCCCTGGGCCAGATTTCATCTTCCTCTTATATTCACGTTGCTGATAATGACTGTACAAATTAATGACTGCTTAGCAATAAGGGCTGAAAGCAGTGCCTCCTCATAGCTGAAGTCTTGAGAGAATGACTCATGTTAGCATGAGATTGACAGTGTCTGGGAAAGCACAGACACCCGCTGTGACTTCTTCCCAAAATTAAGCAGGTTCACATTTGAACATTTGTCATGGTCTCCACTAAATTTTGCACTTACATTGGCTCCTTTTTTAAGAGATATTTTTTATTTTTTTACTTAAACAGTAACAATCCTCTTTCCATTTCAAGGGTCTGCTCTCTCCTTTTTATTCCTGTGACTAATTGCTCATCCATTCCTTTTTGACAGATGCTGGTTAGCATGGTTGGTAGGAGGAATTCATGGAAACTATGAATTATCTCTGTTGGCTCTTCACTCTTCAGTCCACCTGGCAGACAAAATTCCTCAGTGCAGTGTGCCAATGTCTTTGTCCTGGGCAACACCACAACCACTTGAAGGCATGCATGGGGCGTGCAGGTCTGCCTGCTCTGAGCTGCTGCAAGACGCGGCAGGAGAGAAGGGCTGAAGGCCATTTGTAGAGGAAGCATTTGCCTCCACTGTAATCTGAATTCAGTCTGATTAGGTAACTTGGTTGGAGGTGGTTGGAGAGAAGTAATAGCCCTGCTAAAGACACATGCCTAGTGTCTTACACCTGGGACAGACCCTCAGTTAGCACGAGCGCGATGAGCTGAGCTTCATCCCCACGTGTGTTTCTGTATGTGCTGCCTGTTTTCCCACCACTGGGAAAAGCTTGTCCTGGCCTTCTAATAGTTGTTAGAAACCCCACAACAGCAATAGCTCCCTGTGCACTGGTATAATGTGTGGCTGATGCCACTTGTTTCCCTGGGAGTTGCTTAGAATGAACTTTGCCCTCCAGTCTGTCTTCACAAGTCTAATTGATAGTCAGAAAGGTCTGGTTGTGGACTATTTCTTTTAAAGGTGGATGGATGGTCAGGCTCTCTAAAGGAATTCCCTTCTGCTGCCTTGCAAAAGCAGAGCAGTGCTGCTGCAAGAAGGAGTGTGAGGGGAAGCTCCTGCCACCCTGCAGCCAGGAGCTCCAAAGGGCGTGGGGTTGTGTAGCTGTAAGAGGAAAAAGAAAGGAATTAAAAATAATAATAAAAAAAGGCTACAAAGGCTGTCTTGGGATCTCTAATGGCTATATGGGGTGTTAGCTTCATGGCCTTCCAACTTTGTACCACAAAATTGAAGTAGAGGCCTTGAAGGCATTTCATGAGCTACTAACTCAAAAGAAAGTATATAACTTCTATTAAAAAAAATCATAAAGGTTTTTCTCTCATGTGTTTCTCATCCCCTAGGTACAATATATTTAATATAAAACTAGACAAGAACATGGAGTATTGCCCGATGGTGGTGGTTGGTGCTGAATGCTGTCCTGTGCTCCGGCAGGGGCCTTTGTGTCCCCAGAGACGTGTGGGTCAGGCTGGTACACCTGTACAGAATGCGCTCTGACAAACCATTGTGCTGTGGATTTGACACATGTAATAACACGGTGCATTAATGTTTAGTGTATTTTCTATGTAATTACGTTCTGTGTAGTATTTTCTCATTTGGATTGCTTTAATCACACAATGAACATACCTGAGGAATTCTATTTGCAATTGTCTTAACATTTAGGGAGGCTTTGCTTTTTCTAGTGGGTCCTAGCACAGTAATACATAGCAGAGAAATGAGTCCTATCATTGCGTCAATGTTACCTATCGGTCTTTCAGGAATATCAAATAACATTTCAGAAACAGACATTAATTCTGGTTATGTGTTCATCTTCAGTCACTGCTTTTTTGTGACCTTTATTTGAGTCGACACATCAGTGAAAAGAGCAGCCAACCACCCAGAAAGAGCTGACAGCTTTCTTTGCCTGCCTGCCTTAGTGAGGATACATTTACCAGGTGGCCTGTGAGGGGCTCAAGATATGCGATTATTAATTAAATTTGTTAATTATTTTTCCCCTCAGGTTTTTATAAGTGAAAATAGGAGTGTTTCTCCCAAGTTTACCAAATTGGAATCAAAAACTCATCTCTGAATGCTGGGAGAAAGGAAACCCCATTCTGTCATCTCTGAAGGTGTCATCTGCTGTGTGAAGAGCCCTGTAATCCAGGAAGAACTTGTGAATGTGGGAGAGGAAACAACCACCTAACCATCCGTGCTGTATGTACATGAAATTTCTTAGAGATGTGAAAAATATTAAAAAGAAATATCTGCTGAATAAAAATAAATCAATTAAAAACAAAGCCCTTGCATAGTACAGAATGCAGTGAAACTGCATAGCCCTCACTTTTTAAGGGGTGGGGAGGCTCAGAAGGCACTGCTTCTGCAGCACCCAAACTGTTTTTCATGCTGTAATTTAAATCTTCTGGAAGAGAATACGGGAAAAAATAAATCTGCAAGATATTGCGGGTTAGGCTGTCCCTGCTCTGATAACAGCACCGTGACATGAACCTTTTGGCATTGCTCCTGCCTTCTCCTCTCCAGCAAGTGAACGCATCCCTCGTCTGGAGGACTCTGCCTGACCTGTGCTCCTCAGGAACCGGGAGGGGGAATTTCAGACAAGTACTGTCGGTCTGCTGCAGACCTCAGTGGTTTTCGGGTAATGCCTAAAGAAGGACCTTGCTGACGTGTCTCAGATTTTTCATCAAATTAAAGAGTTTCCCAGGCAACAAGGAAATGGTTGTGCTGATTTCCACTCACTAAAGACAAACCAGATATTTAATGGTTGACTAAAATGGAACAAATATTTTAAATTCATAAATACCACTGAGAAGAAACTAATTATGTAAAGTAAAAAGGTAAATTAGCATAAAATGAAGAAAAGAGGAAATTTACATTTTGTATCAGAAACATATTCACAGACTGACATATTGGGCTGTGACTAAACCTGATCACAAGTCAGCACTTCCTCTGCAGGGGAGGCTGCACAGCTCGAAATTCTCTTTTAGCACAATTAACAGATTTTTTTTTCTATTTCTGCGTTGGCAGGAAAATACCAGAGACACCCAAATCATTTCATTTTGAAAACCGTGAAGGAAGATGGTGGTTGTGGGTGCCAGGATTGGGTTCTCATGGAAATACAGTCCCAGCATTTCTCGGCCGGAGGTTTCCAGCTTGTCCTGCACTGTCTGTGGGAACCAGGGCACAGGGGCAATGCCACGCTGGAGCTGGAGATGCCAGGGGATGCAGCAGCCCCAGCACAGGATCAGCCTGCAGCACAGGGCTGCCCCAGCCCAGGTCCCAGGAAGCCCCAGATCCAAACGGGTCTGCATAGCATGGCTCACATTCTGGGGACTCACAGAAGCCTGCAGCCCCCCAGCTTTGCAGATGAACTGTTGGCAAAACTGAGTTTTGACTGCAGTTCATCCAAAGCAGGTACATTTTTACAAAACAGACTGATTTTGACAGATAACTCACTTTTGTACTACAAAAGAAAAACAAGATAAAGAAGTTGTTGGAGAACTCTCAGCTGTCCCCTTGCCTGCAGTCTTATTTGCTGAAGAAAACAGGCGAGTTCAGATCAGCAACACATGGAATGTGTTGACTGAAGAGGCATCTGTGGACTAACAGCAAGATGTTTCAACCAACCTCCAGAGGCAGATGTGCATACCTTTCACTGAGGCCTGCTGGGGTCACCATTCGAGCTGTCCACGCAGCTGTGCACTGAGCGCATTCTTTTCATGGTACAGTGCTGCACTGCCCCACGCCCACAACATGGCGGCAGAGACTGCCCCACGCCCACAACATGGCGGCAGCGGCTGCCTCACACCCACAACATGGTGGCAGCGGCTGCCCCACTTCCCCCTGGCTCAGGCCAACTGCTGATGGGCTAGTCAGAAACACTGACAGATATCCATGCTGTCATTGCACCCACAACAGAAGCACTCTCCCCTGCCATGGATGACAGATGGGATGGCTACTTTTCTTCACAGCCTGGCTGCACCTGGGGTCACAGCTCGCTGTGAGGCATGGCACTGCTCTGACTGCTGAGCGTTGTTAAACAGCATCTTTAAAAACACAGCTCTCTGGGATTTCAGGTAGACAACACGCTGGATTTGTTGCTGCACGCCAACATGTGATAGCTGATAATATGGGAGTTTGGAAGAGAAGCTAGGGATGTAGCCCGACTGCAGCGTTGCGGTAAATGGACTCGATAATTTTTTCAGAGTGAATAAAAGTGGGAGGAAACTAGCTTGCCAAAAGGAATAGTTGGCAACTAATGAAAAACAGCTTTGCTCTTTGTAGACTTCACAGATGCGGGGATGGGACAAACACTTTTCTGGTCCTGGTTCAGCAGGTTCAGGAGGGTCACGCGATTCACAGCGCAGTGCGGGCCCGACCCGCCGAGCGCGAGCCGCAGAGCTGCGGGTCAGCCTTTGATCTGCACGGGCTCCTGCCAGTTGGCTGCTGCTGTGTCAGAAATGCCTCTGTTGTTAGTGGGGATGGGAATGCGATAAGGAATTTCAGAGCATGCTGAATGCAAAGCCTCAGCTTTTTCCCGCCTCCAGAAGCTGATGTGGCTCCAGAAAGGGCTGCATGGTAAATCTTTTCCCGTAGCCACCTCATTCCCAGACATCATACTCCTCCTAGATCCCGCTTCCCGTATACCATGTGAAGAAATAAGCAGAAACAAGCCCAAAGACCTCAGTCAAGCTGTGTTAAATCTTTTGCAGCCACAAAACATTTCTCCTGGCTGCCTGAACTATAAGGAGACACCTGTGAGTTATGACTCCTTGTGACTGGCTAGACCAAGGGATAGATGAGAAGACCACTACTGCCACTTGGGAATATCCATTGGTATTTACAGGAATGCAGAAAATATTCCTACAGTAATGTGGGTGAGAGGAGGGTTGTGCCTTTGAATCTCACCCCAGCAGGAACTTCTCAGCCTGGCAGGAGCAGGGGATTTCTGACACCAGGAGCAGATGCAAATGGCTGCAGGTTTGACTGCCCTGTTGCAGTGGGGCACTCTGCCTATGATTTTTGACTACGGAGAGCAGCCCTGTAGCATGGCTATCCATGTCTCCATGCCACGTTCCTGGTTAACAAGTCTCCCAGTTGTTCTTGGCATGCAGGTGGAAGGTAAATGGGACGAGCATGTGTTTGGGTGAGTGTAACACATACTGCATCACATTTTCCCTGTGCAAAGGACCCTGGCCTGTGAAGCCAGCAGGATCTTAGGTACCAGCAGACTATTCTTTTTTTTTTTTTCTGCATAAGGATGGCATTAAGCACGAAGGGAAAAACCCCAAATTTTGAAATCCAGTTCTAGGTTTACACTTGGCTGAAATTTCTTTCTATTGCACAACAGCGCAGTGAGCTGCACTGAGATAGAGATGGAGCAATTTTTTATTTAGCTCTACAGGAACAGAATAAACCAGTTATATTTTTCGCATTGCATATGGATTTATGTGAAATGTTGACGTGGTTATGTCTGTCTGTCAAGGTTACAACAGCAGCTTCAGCATTTTTTGGACGCATCACCTTAAAATACAACTGCTAACTGACTTGTCATCTTTTTCCTAGAACAAAGGAGGGATAATCTTGCTTTTTCACCTTAGGGATCCATTCAAGTTATCTCATCTCCTTATTTATGAATACATTGAGGTGTGATTTTCATACATATATACTCAAAACTACAGCTACCAGAGTGGCCCTCATCCTATGGGAGCAATGTCACCAGCTGATATACTGAATTAATACTTGTTATGTTTGTTTTTTTTTTTATAATAGTTTTCTTTCCATAAAAGGTACAAAAACTCAGCATACTTTCCTGTACACTTTCTATTGTGTTACAGAAAGGAACTCATTGCTCTGGACTTTAAATTCAGTTTACAAAACTCTTCCTACTGCAACCAATACTGCCAAGCAAAATATTTGCTTATTTACTGCACTGACAGTCTGGCAGTTGGAACAGGGTAGGTGCCAGCAGAGCTGTAGCATTTACCTTTGTAAATGGTAAGGCTTTGAAAGATGATTGTGTGCATTAAATGTCTTGCAGTCAGGTGGAGGCAGCCTGGAGGGTCAAGAAGAGAGGGCTGAGGACCAGGGCAGTAAGTGACCAAGCAGCTTTCTGCAGTTAACTTTGTCAGAAACAGAGGAAGAAAAATCAAAATGCAGGTCAGCATGTGACAGATGAAGTCTTTGCAGAGTGCTGCGAAGACTGGAAAGTGAGACTGGGACCGAAGCAGGGAAATGAGGGAACTGAATGAAGCCTGTGGTTTTGCTCTGTTAGAGCTTTTGCCATTTACCCAGTCAGTTCAAGTAACTGTGGATGTGTAATTTAACAGTGACTGCAAATCTACCAAAATAATCTCAATTTTACCTAGAAATATTTGCAGAAAAACCTATATTTTAAAAAAAGTACCATCTAAAGCACTGCCTAGCTCTTGAAGGCACAACCTCAGTCTGCGCTGCTTGCCCTGCCCTCCCCTCCCCTCCCTCCAAATAGCTTCAGGAGGCAGAGCTCTGCATGGTTTTCATTAGGCAGAAAGGTTAAGAGAGTTTTTTCTACAGCTCTTTATTGCTAGGATTTGACAAGGAAGGAGGGAGTCCAGCTTGCCTTTCAGATCCCAGAGTTAGTTTTGTAGTTTTAGCAATAAATTAAAAAAAAAAAAAAATTCACCCTGTGAACTGTGCACACATTATCATTTCCCATGGATTTCCAGATCATTACGAAACCCCACCAGGCCAGCTTCCCATCACATTGCAGAGTGGAATTACACTGGAAGAAAAGGGATCACTGAGAGGAGCTTGAGCTGTAGAGCGGGGCAGCACAGAGGGCACGCGGCACATCCGTCCCCAGCCGGATCTCATGTGCTGCCACCTCCAGTTACGGCACCAAGCAGGGTCAGAAATATCAATCTGAAGTATCACTTCAAAAGCTTCTTATGAAATTGCTAATACCTTTCAAAAGGCCCAAATCTATCCATTCTTCTTGAAAACATGCATGCAAGTTCATACAGACACTGCTGCTGTCCTCACCACAAAATTTAGCAGCTGTCAGGGATGGCTGTGAAGGGAAGGAGGCTCACAGCTGACCCAGAGGGTGATCAGTTACTGGCTGTCTCTGTGGTAACATGCATGAAGTAATAACTCTTTTTTGGTTACTACAACAAAGAAAGCATGTCAGGCTTCTGAAGCATCTTCTGCCTTTCTCCTGGTAAGAGCCCCCAAGTTTTATGGAATTTGCACACATTGCAACCCAACCACATTAACGTTTTGGTGAGAGGCACTGCGCAGCTGACGGACGCCGCCGGCTGAGGCAGGCTGATGAAAATTGTCTTAAAGAAATCAACCAGCACAAGCAAGACAAAACATGCAAGTCATTAAGTCACACCATATGATCGTTCGAGTTCCAAACACTTTCCAACTCCAAAAAGTTGCTGGTTAGAAGGAGGTTTTTAGTTAAAAGCAACCCCGTGGCTGACAGCAGAGGAAAGCAGGGCTGCAATTTCTGGCGCCATGCTGCTGCCAGCCGGTGCCTGCAGCCCTGCAGCCCTGCAGCACAGTGCATGCAGGCTGTGCACAGCTCCTGGCTGGCTGCACAGGGAGCGCTTCCTCGCAGATTCCAAATCAAAGCACATAACTTGTTTAAGTGCATTTCAGAAGCCTCCAGCAAGGGTGTGTGTGTGCGAAAGGTGCCCCTTCAGCCCCCTTCCCTGCACGTTGGTGAGCCCAGGGCTGCCTCAGATGGCTTCCCAGTCACTTCCAGTGCTCTGTGGGCAGTTTGTGAAATTAGGTGTTTGGAAAAACTTGATAATATGAAAGTATACTGGAACATTTCTTGGATCGGACTTCGGCATTACTCATGCATCATTAATTCTCAAAATATTAAGGGAACATTTCTTAGTATTGGGCCCTATTCCGTTAAAGACATACAAAGCAGCCTGCTTGGTCTAAGCCATGATGCAACGCATGCTGAACCGATCTCCCCATGTAAGGGTAGGTAGGAATCCAAAGCTGGGGTAGGAAAGACTTGTTGGGCTTAAACTCACAGAGAGCTTTGGGTTTTCTGCTATGCACTGTGGTGTGTACATATTTTATTACTCCAGAACTGCTAGATCTCATTGTGAATGCTCATATTGCTTAACTTTTATGTAGGCTTTTCTGTTGTCACAGCAGACTCATTTCAGCTCCATTTGGCATTCTTTGAATAACTAAAACCACTACTAACTTTGCCTGCAAGTCTGAGTTTGAGGAGAATGCACCCTCAGTACTGATGGTACTGGGACCACAGCTGCATTCATTAGATCCATTTTTAAGTTTCTGCCATTCCAGCAGATTCTTCTCTGTTCCAGGCTTAGCGTTGCCCTGGCATTTTTGCTGCATTTGTTACTGTCATGCCAGAAGTGCAAACAAAACATTGAGTGAGCCTCCTTTCCCCCCTTCTCTCCATTGAAATATAATTACTGTACCTACTGCTTAGCTGCTTGTATTCCAGCTCCTGTGAAATCAATAGTTGTGCACAATGCTTTGCAACTGGAAAAAGTTTGCAACGTGTCAGCGACCAACTGCTTAACTGAATTATTTTTGTGGACGGGTGATGCTATTTCCTGCAATTTGGTTGGTTCTGAGGTTGGAGTGTGGCGTTGGCAGGATGGATGGGCAGCCCAGGCAGTTCAGCTCAGCCCAGGCTGGGGAACAGCCGACCAGAGACCACACCTTCCTTTTTAGCACTTTCCAGACGCTCCATCCTGTTACTCCTGAGCTTTTAATCTCCACTGGGTGACCTGGCTGTCAGGGTGACATTTCTGGTGACAGGCTGACTTACTGCACTTAGCTCACTCTCCAGCATTTCCACGTATTAATAGCATTATAGTTCATGGCTTTCTCCACTAACAACCCTTTATAGATGGTAGATGATAGGTAGATAGACACTGTTTGAAATTACAGCCCAAATGGGCATGGAAGGCTGCAGAAATGGCAAGGGCCATCTGTGCAATTACAGGAAGCCAGAGACCAACAAAGAGTGCGATGCACAGGATGGTGGGAGGAGCCGAGCGGTACCTGTGTCCCACCAGGCACTGCCTGGCTCCCGCTGCACCCCTGCAGAGACTGGAGCCTCTGCCTCTGGGATCCACTTAGGACATAACCATTGATTTATGCAAAACCAAAATCTCCCTAAAGAAATGCTTAGATTTCTGCATTATCTTCTGGAGCTAAATAGAAATTGCTCTCTCAGTGTCCCCTAATTTCCATGGGACTGCTCAGCAGGGGTTGGACACACACTTCTGCAAGCTCCAACTCCCTGAGCTCCGATGGGGCCTTTGGTTTGGAAGATGCAGAAGCAGGAGGGAGTGTGGAGCAGGGCAGGATGGATAAGCCAGGTAATCCCTGGCCCCCAGGGACGTTCATTCTGCAGCAGAGAGAATTTGCCTGTAAGAGTTGACCAGCTTCACTTTCTCTTGCATACAGAGTGGTTTATCTTGGAAAGATTTTTTTTTTTTCTATTTTAATGGAATTATTTTAGATATTAACACTGGCTGTACACAGAAATCTGAAATGAAACATTGCATTTGCTTTTGGAAGGTGATTACTCTTTGTCACAGAACTGATTTCTTGGAAAAAAAACATTTTTTATTTAATCCTTCTCACATGTTATTTCTCTTTCTACACTATGAAAAGTAACTCACAGAAATTAGACCCTTGTGTATAATATAAAAGGCAGACTTTAAATAAGAACATACTTTTGACAGTGAGATGAAATTTGCTAAGGTGAGCTCCGGGGAGGTGCAGTGTTGGGAAGCACGACGAGGGCAGTGACTGCCAGTCCCCACCAGTGAGCCCTCATGGCTGGAGCCCTCCGGAGCTGCAGAACAAGCCCTGCACCACCACTACCTGCTTGGCTTTTAAAACTTGTCAGTACTGATGGAACAATGGAAAGATGAACCGAGAGATTTCTTTATGAAATTTGAAGAGAGGAAGGCTTTTCAATACCGCTTGATAAGCTGGAAATTCAATTGCTATATTTTTCAACAATTTTCTCATCTCTAGCACATCAGGTGGGTGTTAATGCTTTCAAGTTGTTAGCGCTGTGGGGAATCACGATGAAGAAAAGCCTCAGCACGACACCAGCCCCAGCCAGCACCATGTGAGCGTGAGGGACTGCGGGCACCACGCAGTGCAGGAAGGGACCCTGCGGTCCTGTGACAGTCGGACACCACTCGTGGTGGAAGGAAGTGGGGAAGAGAAACAAATAATGATGGAAGCAGTGACAAGTGCCACAAGGGAGGCAAAAACTGCTTCATTAGTTTTATCGATTGAATTAGGGTGAAAATTGAGATATGCTCAGAGTGGTTTTGCAAAAATCTAGCAGGTCTGTGGTTATGAACTACTAGGCTTGATGCAACAGTAATATTTGGTAAATTTCCAAGGTATGTGATCTCAGCTAGGAGTGTTAAATAGCTGCTGTAGTACTTCCTTAGCAAAGAGAGCTACTTCATTTTTCTCAGTAGCTTTTCCAAGCAGTCCTCCTTCCTTTCCCACCTTCTCTCTAAGGGGCTCGGAGGCTGCTGAAATCTCTGAGACACAGCTTTTTTTCAGTATCTTAGAAACTGGATTAGTTGTTTAATGATTTAATATACGTGTATATTTTTCCTTCAGGGATGAGAAAAGGTGAAAGACGTTGTATTTTGACACTATTCAAGTTAGAGGGAGACTTCCAATGAACTCACCATGGGGATTTTCTAAGGAAAATTCTGGTGGAGCTGAAATGGATGCTAGAGGTGGCTGTCGTTCCCGCACAGTAACTGCACTCCTAATGCAGAGGTTGCTCTGAGTTGCAAGGAGGGGCCCATGGCAGCCCAGTATCACCCAGGGAAGTGACCTGCCCCCTGAATGCCTGTGTCAAGTTGGGGACATACAGCACCTACAAAGCGTGCTGCTCCTCTCTGCTCCACGCATTTTGCCTGGTTCTTCAGGCAGGACATATGCTCTCACTGTCCGGCTGCAGAAAGAATACTTCATTCTCCTTCCATGTGGGTCTGTATGGGCACAAGACATCCCACTCAGACCATGAGTGCCTGGAGACTACAAGTTCCTCAGGCATCTTCACAAAATACTTCTACCTGTCCTTGCTGTCCTTCCCTCTCCAAGGCAGAAAGATACAGTATCTTATCTGAAAAGGCAAAATTCAAGACAAACATCACCTAGACTTTCCTTGGATATTTAGCCATGATCAATGAGTTACTGTGAAATGGAAAAATTTGAATCATAGTTCACCTAGCCCCCTACTGCAGTTAAAAAGTGCCAGCAAGTGGATGAAGAATAAATAAGCTCACCACTAAGCTAATGAGACCCATATGCTTTTATAGTCAAATAAAAGTGAACTAAATGTACTGATGAGCCAAAAAGCAGATGAATGAAGCATGACAGACATCCCAAAATCATGTTTAAAATGCAAATATTGATATTTCTCACACATTTTCCCTTATGTAAATCATATCTAAAGAAGGCATCTGGTAGAAGAAAACATATTTTTGCCTTTCAGCTCATACTCAGATGAATGCAGTGAAGTCAACTTTAGAGAATACCTACAGGCTGCTGCAGTTACTGGGAACTGCAGACAGTTGGGGAGTTACAGTCCAGGTTTGCCATTATGTAGGAATCTAAGCCTTAAAGTAATTTTTATCTAAATCTACACAGATTCGTTTGAGACACTTTTCTTAAAAATGCAAGACACATATTTTTCTCCTGATATGAAACTGAAAATGTAGAATTTGGGAAATCCAGAAGTAGTTGCAATCAGAAAGCACTTTAATACCAGGGAAATTATCCTCTTCCTTTTCTTTTGTTTCTAGGTTACTTACACAGAAGAAGAAAAAATGAAAGGAGAAATAAAACCCCAGTTTCTTACAAGACTGATGTTACTGTTGCTGAGAAGGATAACCTCGGGGAGGAATTTTGGTTCCTGTGCTAAAGGTTTGGACTACTTAACTGCACTGCTGCCGCTCTAGCTGCTGCTGTCACCAACAGTTACTGCTTTGCAGGTCTGACAGCTCAGCCCATCATTCTCCACCAGTGATGTCATTCAATTGGGCAAATTACAACTTATAAATACCTCTGGCTGAGGGCGATGCGTTTCAGGCTTTTCTCAAGGAAAAAGCGTGCCAAAATTCCTCTCCTTCCCTTTGGAGGTGCCACTTCAAATCAATGAAGCCACCAACTTAATTTGTGTGAGATGGACCAGCCTTCCTATCGCTTGCCCCAAACTGTACCTCTCAGTGGACCTCAGAGGGCTGTTCTGGCTGAGACACAAGGTTGGAACTTGCAGTTATGCTGAGCGTGGTTATTACAGTGTATGCTCCTGCGTGCCAATTTTTACTATTAAGAGCAAAGTGACTGAATGGTGAATTTAGATCCATTCCAAAAGGCAACAGGAGAAGAAGATGTGTGTTGACGGCTGCTTGGGCTAAGGAAAAGGGTTCTTGGTCGATGCTGTACTCATGTACTCGTGTAACGGATGCCATCTTCCCCCATTGGTACTGGGCATTGATCTGGGAACTCGCATGAGTCTAGAGTCAGACAGCCTTCTTGTGATACCCCTTACATACCATGATATACATATGTAATGTACTAGGCACTAAATAATGCTTGGCTGAATGGCAGTCAGATGTGTTTTCTTATCTGTTTTTCTCTTTATATATATTTCTTGCCTTATTCTAATATTATTATTTTTCTGACCTCTCTTTTAGGGAGCACAAAGAAGAAATATACCCCTTTCTTGTCTACCTGCCTTCTCTGTCTTCTCTCTTCATGCGTAGGACACATTTTAATAGCTTATCAGGATAATGCTCTGCTTCGTATGTCCGTATTAATGCAAATATTCCTTTATCCAGCTGCAGCAAGGCACTGAGCTGCAGCACTTAGTCAGTATGTTGGTACTGTCCATGCAGTTCCATGTAAGGCACTTAAAAGAACCTGTGAAATGCCTTGGAAAATTCACAGTTGCTAGAACTTCATTTTCCTTATCATTGCCACAGTAATTCTCATTAGCTTGGCTTCCTTTTACACTATCTTCCTGAAAGCCTAAAATCTGTGAATATTCATCACACATTTAATTAATAGTGCCCTATCAGATGGAAGGCTTAAACAGCCAGCAGATGACTTCCCGTCAGAAATGGACACTTTGCCAGCCCAAGCTATGTGTCCCCACACAACACACACTTGAGGGTTCTAACCAAAGACAGATTTTCACAAAACATATTTTTAAACTTGTAGCACAAAGTTTTTAGGTTTTTTTTTCCTGCACTTTGAAGTGAAAATGCAGATCTTAAAAACTATGAAACAAGAACTGAGCCCAGAACGGGGAGAAGTGAGTGATGATGTTCCAGAGCGATACCACTCATAGTTAATGCCAGCTAAAGATGTGTCTTTCAGCTTCTATGTATTATCTGATTACACAAGTGTTTGTTGTTGTTTTGCAGTTGTTTTCTTGCTTGTTTGCTTTTAATTTCCAGGCCTGCTGTTATGGAATCAGATTGTATTGCTAGAAGCCTGTGAGAGCCAGCTGACAAAGGTTTGTTTGTGGTCCGCATTACAGCATAGCATCACTGAAATATAAGCCAGTGCTTGTGATTAGTGTGCCCTAAGTACCACACAGGGGTTATGTGACACACCTCTAGCTGTAGCATGGCACTGTCATGTGCTGACATCGGCTGCCAGACTGCTACAAGCCACTAATGACAACTTCCTTCCCTCATATCCGATTGTAAAGGCACTAATAGATCCAAACTGCAGATCATATCTTGCTCACCAGATGAAAGGAAATCATTCTCCTCCAGATTGGCAGAGTTAAAATGGGAATGCCATTCCTGATTCACCACAACTAAAGCGAAGGCTTATTTTATGATTCAACATTGAGGAGAATAGCTGTATTTTCCTGTTTCTTCTCAGTAACCAAAAAAGGTTCAGTCTGGGAGATCATACTACCCATCCTTATGAGGTGCACCATATGTTTTAGTCTTTTTTAATTACCGTAGCCTTTACAATCTCAGATAAATGTCATACTTAGTGCTTTACTTTACAATTAATTCTCTCCTGCGGGGAGACTTTGTCTCTCTCTCGTCATATGCGAAGTGTAAAGGAGAATTGCAAATTTACATTATTATGGGCAAACAACAGCTCTGTTTAGAAAACAAACTTTAAACTACTATTACACCAAGATGCTTTTCAGCAAATGCTGTGTTGATGCCACATAACAACAAATGCTGGAGATAAAAGACATTCTCTTTACAGCTTTGCCTTGCATAAGGCAAGGCATTGGTTTATGTGAAGATAAAGGTCTACAAAAATAAAAAAGACAACATCAACTCAGGCCTCCACATGTTTCTAAGATATTTGTATTAAGGGTTAAGCATGAATTTACATCTCCAGCAGACTTTTGGTAACCAGTGAAGAACTTGCATCTATCCACAGTTCTCTCCCACTCCTCAAACCCACACGCACTTTGTACAAAGTGCTTTGCGCACAGCTCTCTCTCTCTCTCAAAAAAAAAGAAAAAAAAAGAAAATGGTGTGGTAAATAACAGCTTGCAAGCTTAAATTTAGCCCCACTGAACCTTGTGCAGAGATGGCTGAAGTTCTGCTGGGAAATTTCTAAATGCAAGGCAGCACCTAGGCGCCGGGCCGGGCGCGTGACCTCCTGCACCACAGGTCTGGTGCTGGGGGCCCTCAGGCTGCTCCCAGGCACTGGTGAAACATCGCAGCTCCTTGTCAGACACAGGAGGGACTGTCTGAGCCCAGCACGCGCCTCGGGGTGAAATTCAACAGCGGTGTGCTGAGAGCTGAGCTATGGCCATCCACATCCACGGGCCCACAGGTGGGTGCTGGCCCTCAGCCCAGCTTCACGAAGCCCTGAGGTGGCTCTGGCTGCTCTCATCGTGAATGGCAATACTCATGGGCACTAATTTCTGACAATCTTTATTTGTGTTTCTTTATGTAAATAATGCTTAGGAGGGAAATCTGCAGTATATTTTTGTTCTATATTTTCCTATTTTAGGTGATGGGGTTGGCCTCAGCTGTCACAAAGTGATATTTTAGAGGCAGGCAGGCTGCAAAGCGCCCGGTGTGGAAGACAGAGCAACCTGCTCCTCTGCGTCGGTGCTGGCATGGCCATTCCCCACCCCTCCCTCACCCCTCAGTGCTCTGCCCTTCCTCACACACCCCCCAGAGCCACCGCTGCTGAGGGGTGGCTGTGCCCTGCGGCAGGGCCGCTCTGAGGCGCCCGGCACCAGCTGCATCGGGCACAGGGCAGTGCCCTGCTCCTCACAGAAGCCCCCTGCAGCCCCCTCAGCCCTGCCACAGGCACCCAGCTCAAGGAGCAACAAGGAAAAGGGTTTTTCACATGGAAACCATGCAACATGAAATACACTACGTAGCTCAAAAGGTATTTTATAAGCAGAGAGCAATGATGAGTGCAGGAGTGCTGGGAGGCGGGAAGAGTAGCATGGCCTAGGCCGCTCCCCCCCACCCCCCACTGCAGGGTGTGCTTTCCCCAGCTCTCTTTCTAGAGCTATTTTGTAGAGCTGGAGTTACAAGTGCTGCTCTTTTCTCCAGGAGACCTGTCTTCCAGGTCCGAAACCTCCTCTGAGGTCAGAGGCTTGCAGCTTCTGGCAGGCGCTCCTCTCCTCAGACAGCCATAAGCTGCATGTGTGCATTTTCCCATTGATAATTAGCACCCTGTTTACTCTGAGCTGAGCTACCTTACAGAGGGCACCCCTGCTTCTGCCACCTTACAGCAAACTGAGCTAACGTCAGCTTTTCATCTTTGCCCTTGGCAGCCACATGGGGTCACATCTCCTCATCCACGCACAGGATTTATGTTAAAACTGAGGAAAACCTGGGTTTTTCCTCTGGTAGTAGAACCTAGGCTCCAAGTTTTCCCTCTTATGCCCCATGCAAGAGCAAAGTGTGGGCCAGCTGTAACTGTTTTAGAAAAGCCCAGAGGGTAAGCAGGTGACACACAGGTGAGTGGGGCTTTTCTGATGAACTGTTGCCACAGTGCCTTGGTAACACCAGTTTTCAATTGACAGGTTTTATCTTAAGTACACATATATATAGAGAAAAATTCCCTCTGTGATCCCTTCTTTCCTCATTTCTGTGAAGGTCCACGGCTTACTCTGGAGACCACCAGAGAGGAAACTGCAGGCAGCTGAGGATCTGCCCACTGCTGCCTGGAAACTTCTTCAGAGCAACATTTCCCCAGAAACTGTACCATGTGGAGAAGACAGACCCATCTGCTGCAGGTCAGACCCTCTCTGTAGAGTTTTTTTTTCCTGACGGCTGCAAAACGAATGGGATGCATTTTCATTCTCTCTGGCATTGTTAAGGAGAAACAGGGATATCCCTAAATAGTTTACATCTGTGCTCTGAATCTTGAAGAAAACACCCAGCCAAATTTCAGGAGAGAAACTTGAGACAGCTGTGAAGGGGGTGTTGCTGCTCTCTGCCTTATGGGGTCATCTATTCCCTTCAGTAGTAACAGAAGAACCACATCCAAGGCAATCATGAGTTGGCCTTTGGGTATGAACTAGCCAGGGCCACATAGTATTACAGCCTTGTTACTTCCCTACACAGCAGCATCCATAAACTCAGAAAAGAAGTATGTGCTGTAAAACAGATGCCTGTTGTATGGATCCAGCTCCAAAGCTGTAGTTTCAGCTGAGGAGAGAAAAACAAAAAGCTCAGTTGAATTTTCCAGAACAGGTAATGCTGGGACTACTTAACTTTTAACTGAGATGATTTTGTGTGAACTAGGTGTATTTGTGCAGGATGACATCTCCAAATAGTCCCCACGGGTCTCATGAGATGGTTTTGCTAAGAACTTGGCTAGCTGCATGTCTGCACTGCCCAACAACAGCAAGGATGTTTTGCCTCAGTAGATGATAACTTTCACATGTTGTTAGAGATCCATCACGGTAGAAATCAGTACTAATCGACACACATGGCCTTTAGCTTTCGAAGATTCAGTGATCAGGCCTCCAGGGTGATTCAAGTTGTTATTAGCTCCACACCTTATCCAATTTGGGAAGCCTCAAATATGAGACCTTGGGCCTGGCTGGAGAAGAAATGTGGTCTGTCAGCTTTCAGTGACTGTTATCTGTGTCCACACAGCAGCCAAAACACAACTTGTTGCTTTGCATCATTTGCATCTGAAGCCAAGCAAGTGTGGCACAGCTCTGCCAGCCTCATGGCTGGATCCACACCTGGACTAGGGTGGCTGCTCAGCTGCTTTAATGCTAATGGCTTGCAATAGCTACTGAAAGATGTTATAGCAAGGAATTGTCTGCCATGCTTCCAAACAGCAGGCAGTGTCAAACAGCAAGTTGTGTGCAAGGTAACATTGTGCCAGCTGAGGAATGGCCATCTGGGCAGCTTATTTGTGTAGTAAGTATTAAGAACCCAGGGTGATATCAGGCTGGAGACCCTGGTTTGTTGAGCAGCATGCAAATGTTTGTATTTGATTCATCCACTAGAGGAAAACCATAATCTATGTGAGGTAATCGTAAGCGTTTACACACTTCTTTATCAGAGGGGACCATGCTATTCCTCACAAATGCACAGGCTCTTCCTGCACATGCTGGCAGTGGATCTCTGCTTGGGTCTGGTGGGTCAGTGTGGCTGGGGTTACAACAGGCTCCTTGTGAAAATTTGGCTGCTGGTTAGAACAGGCTCCTGTGTGCAAGTCATGCGTGAGGACTGAGCAATGCCTGATATGAGGAGCAGATGAGGCAAAGCAACAACTCCAGTTAACAAGTGATGCAAAGTGCTGCTGGGATTTGAGATCCTGATGAAGAGCTGGGCAAGGCTTGAACAGTATTTCCCTTTGTATTTGTGAGCACTGAAGATAAGTCAGAGGTAGATTCGTTTATGGTTCTGCCTGATTTTGAAGACCTGTATGTTTCTAGCAGTTTTCTGGTCACTCAAGAAGTGGGAAAAGGTGGTGGGCAATTCCAAATGACAAAGCAGAGACTTGGAAAACGGTAGAATCATAGAATGGTTCAGGTTGGAAGGGACCTTAGAGATCATCTTGTTCCAACCCCCCTGCCATGGGCAAGGACACCTCCCACTAGACCAGGTTGCCCAAAGCCCCATCCAGCCTGGCTTTGAATACTTCCAGGGAGGGGGCATCAACGACTCCTCCGGGCAACCTGTTCCAGTGTCTCACCACCCTCACAGTGAAGAATTTCTTCCTTATATCTAGTCTAAATCTACCCTCTTCCAGTTTATAACCATTACCCCTTGTTCTGTCATTATCTATCCTTGTAAAAAGCCCCTCCCCAGCTTTCCTGTAGGCCCCCTTCAGGTACTGGAAGGCTGCTATCAGGTCCCCCCGCAGCCTTCTCTTCTCCAGGCTGAAGAGTCCCAACTCTCTCAGCCTGTCCTCGTAGGGGAGGTGCTCACCCTACGAGGTGCTCCCCTAAAATGGTACTTCATATGCAGTGAAGCACAGAAATATCCATCAAAAATGGAAATGTTGCCTTGTCTCAGGGATGGATACAGTCTTCCCATTGTTGTAAAGTGTATGATGGGGGGGAAAAAGTGTGATTGGGAATATTCAGGCCCACAATTAAACATAGAAAAAATCACTTATACTTGGGAAAGGAAAGAAGGGAACCTTGCACAGGCTGTTGTATGTGAAAAGCATATGGATAACGAATGTTGTATGCATGGGAGTGAACCCCAAGTTTTTCAAGAGCAGAAATATTAGTGTATGAGAACCTGCCTGCAGGGCTGTCTGTGCAGTGGCAAATGTGTACTCCATTTTTGGACAACTTTGTGGTGTGGGCAAAGACACTGCCTCCAGCAGCAACAGCTCCTTCCAATAGCTACAGGGTACTGCAGCAGGAGATGTATATGTGCTCATCTTGGAAGCAAACAGAAGAACTATTTATTTGAAGGTGGCTGTACATATATGCGTCCCCACATTGCTGAGAGCAGAAATATTAACATGAAAAGCTGCTGGCAGCTGAAGATGAACAGGTAAAATTCAGCAGTTGGCAAGTATGTAAACTAAATATGTAAGTAAAGGAATGTCAGAAGATACAATTATACAATTTACTTTAGGTTAAAAGCCTGGCAAGTCCTCACTTGCACTGAAAGGGCAGGGGATTGAAAAAAAAAGCCCACACAACTTCAGGGAGAGCATAAAGCTAGCCACGTTGTCCGCCTGGGGCTGGCTGCATGCCCCTGCAGCCTCTCCAGTTTCATCCCCTCTCCTTCCTGGCAGGTGGGCTGTGTGTCCCCCCACAGCTTTGCTGCCCTTCCTCCTTGCAGCACGGCTGCTGCTCGAGGCACAGAGCTGGGTGGCCCCGCTCCCTCAGGAGAACCCTGCATCCCTGCCCTGTGCTCAGCTCTTAGCAAGACCAGGAAAGGCAGTGGTCTAGCGTAGCCCAACAGGGGCACATTGCTGCCTGTTTCCTTTGCTGTCAGACCCTCAGCTGGAATTACTTCCTGCCAGTTGCTCAGTCTATGCTCTTTGGAAGATACCTTTCATGTAATTCTTCCTGTGCTCTGAATTCCTCTGGATTGTGCTACCTATTTTCCCTGTCAGTAAGTGCTCCCTGGCAAATGATTGGCAAAGTCAGCTTGTTCCATACACCAACATGGGACAAAACCATCAGGGGGCTCCAGACTTTGACAGAGGCTCTTTACAAGAAAAGCAATTCTGAGCATGTACAGCTTCACAGGCATTTTCGCTGTCCTCACAGTTCACCTCCAGATTTCCCCTCATTCACTTACCTCTTGCAACCTGTAGCCACACTGGCTGCTCTCCTGCATCCTACCTACTGCTATATCCAGCAAGGCTGGGTGCACTGCTGACAGATCTCTGCACCCACAGAGAGCCCCGCTGACATTAGCAGAGCTGGATGTGGGTGCAGAGACCCACATAAAGAGAGCCCACACAGAAAGAGACCGTGGGCTTTGGGTCATAGCAGGCAACCTTCAATATCTGTAATGTTCTGCTGACATTTCAATACTGGTATCCCTTCTAACTTAAGAGCATGTTTTAGAATCCAAATATGAAGCACCACTTGGAGGGTCACTTCACGTGATGCAGCACGTTGGCAGTCATTCTCATCTTGGATATTTTGCTTTGTCTAAATTACAACCTGCATGCAGTTGGTTGCATCAAATCTGAGTGGATTTTAACAGTCGGCTTTAGTTCATCCACCACCAGAAGAGATAAAGCTTCTATTTTTCACAACTTTAAGGGTCAATGCTGAAACACTTTCAGAAAACAAGAAAAAGGAGCTTGTTGTTCCCATTTTATCCTCAACTTCTTCACTGTCAAAATGTTCAGGAGTTCCTGTGAGAGGAATGGGGATTTGCCAGGAGGAAATGGGAGAGGCCAACAGGGGTAACTGGGGAAAACACAAATCTGCCTGTACTCTGCAGGGCTGATGTGATGTCAGATTTAAGCCACTACTGCAAAATCAGAAATCAGTCCAAACTGAAGTGTGTCTGACATGCTCAGCTGAGCCTTTTTGGGAACTTTATTACAGATGATGAAAATGAAGGCAATAAGCCCTGGAAAAGAGAGCGTGCCATACCTGCCCCCATGGCAGTGGGGCAAAGGAAGAGGTTGACTTTGACAGAGGGTTTGTCTCAGCAGCATTTGTAGTTCAAAAGTTCATTGACTAGGTGATGTTTGCTGGTGTCAGGATGCTGATTTCAGAGAAAGAGAGGCTCTGCACACTGGTGCAGGAGCTGCAGACATGCTCTCTTTTGAAAGGCTGCTAGCAGTGCATGCAGTCATGTCTGCCATGGGAGCTGTGCTTTCTTTTGTGTATTTATTGATGGTGAAGAAGTCTGAGAACAAGGAGTCGTCTCAAGTCAGGCTCCAAGACGAAGATCACTTTCCTGCCATTTTTCTTGGAGAGCCCTTTTTCCTTTGATTTGTGTACAACTCTTAGGTACATGCATTAATCTGAAGAATGCCTTATCGAACACTGCTTGTAAGTGCTCTTGGTTTATCAGTACATTAATGTAACAGTAAGTCACCATAGAGCATGCTTGCTCCTCAGTCAAAGAATTATGCTTTATTGCTTCGTTTTACATGTGCAACTTCTTCCAGAAGCACTGAATGTATACAGCAGAGCAGTGAGTTTGGCCAAATACCTGCAGAAAAAACACCTGATGATAAAGAAAGGGAGGTGCTGTCTTTCTCCTAAACACTTTGAGTAGGTAATTCTCACACCATCACCCAGCACAGTGGGAATCCTCTCTTGTAAGCTGTTTCTTTAGCTTTCCACTGCTAAGAGTTCAACCATCCAGGTCATGGCAAGACTTTGTGAGCCCTAGTGATCAGAAACCTCAGAACAATACGAGCTTTCCTCCACTGAGATGTTCAGAGTGGATGTACATGGCAATTGATTTGTTTGAATTGGGCTGGTCTTTAAACTGTGCAGTTTTCTTCTTATTTGAAATGTGTTAGGATATTGATGCTCTGATATTTCAAAGCAGTCACATCTGCCAAAAGCTATTCCTATGTGACCCATACATTTCTTGTGTTTCCCAACTGTATGTTGCAACAAAAAGGCATGCTGCTGGATGGCCTGGCTTTGGTCAAGTAGGCATTGTTTTTCTGTTGCTTTATGACATCTTACCAAATTCTAAAAAAAAAAAATGTGGTTGGATGAGAACATGTGGGAAAATATTTCAGTCTGAGTCTGCCCACCCTTGACAGTTTTTCAGCTCTGCTCTGTGGTTATTCAGACAGTGTCACTGCTTTACGGTGGGAATGCTATAATGCTCTTCCACATGGAAGAGATGGTCATGGAATAGGTGTGGCAGAATAGTTCCTACAATTTACAGTGGCAGGAAAAAAGGAGTAGAGGATGCTGGTGATGTGGTTCCCTCTGGTCTGCAATTAGGAAATCACTGCTTAGGACTTTTTTTTGTGTAAATTCCAGGATTTAAAATGTCACACCTTCTCTCCTCTGATTTAGTTCCTCTGCTTTGAGGCCTTCATTTGGAAAAGCTCCAGTTGCTTGTTAATGGGTTGAGTTCTCTAGGCCCAACTATGCCATGTACAGAGGCTTCTCTGTGCCCAGCTTTCCTTCCTGTCTCATGGAAGGAGAGTACGACATCGTCTCTCTCTTGTTTGGTGCCCACTGCAGAGCTCAGAGTTTCAGGATTGCTGAGGATGTGAAAAATGGCTGAATGGAAGTCCAAAAGAACATTTTTCTTCCTTGAGTCAGACTTCCATAGAGTTAGCTCTGCTTTCCAAAGCTAGTCCCCGAGTGGGTATGTGCTAATCCCACCCATCACGACGGCCGCTCTGTATCCTGTGTGAATTCACACGGCCTGCCTCACCCTTTCGGTCCCTAGGCAATGTCTTTTGTCAGTTTTCCTTCATTCAGAAATGATGGATATTTCTGTTTAGCTTCACTTTATAACCTCCTGGATGTATTAGTCCTTCAGTGTCACTGGAAGACAAAGCAATATATTTCAAGAAATCTTATGATGTTAGAGAAAATAATTACTCAATTTCTGAGCCATATATTTACTCCAAGGAAGATTGAGTGATGGCACTGCCTGAGGACAGGCCACCAGCATAGGACTCCATCTTCTAGTTCAGCTCTCAGTGGTTTATCCAGTGAGTGGTGCTGTGGCAAGGTGTAGCAGAGCTGAGCTGGTGGGTTCATAACAAACATGTTGCTCTGCTCGGCCAAGGAGTTTGTCCTCTCCTGTCCTCTGGGGTTATGTTGCATCCACTGTTGCTCTTTCACACTGAAGTGCAGAGGGATGAGTTGACTTCACCCAGCAGGCAATCACTGGCAGAACAGAGGAGAGCCCCGGTCCCCGTGTCAC
This sequence comes from Penelope pileata, assembly GCA_013396635.1. Taxonomy (NCBI): domain Eukaryota; kingdom Metazoa; phylum Chordata; class Aves; order Galliformes; family Cracidae; genus Penelope; species Penelope pileata. Next base: position 288,503 of record WBMW01001478.1, on the reverse strand, counting down.
AGTTGTCTGCCCTGACAGTGCTGCTGCTCTACTGTTCTCAGCTGCAAGCTGCTGGAGACAAGCCTGAGACTCTGTACACTAAGTCTTTGCACCTTCCCCCACCTAAAGGTGCACCAACAAATGCTACGTCTGTATTTGTTTCTTCCTGGTGTCCCCCACTGCTGTATGTTCTCCTCTGGGTACAGTAAGGCCACTGGGAATGCTGTTGCATGAGTGTGGAGAAAGACACTTAACTTCCACCTTTAATGGGTCTGGCTCGTGAGATCTCCTGCTGCCTCTGCTGGTGTTGGTGGAGCAAAAGTAGTGGTAACAGTCAATGGGGATTTCAGGGAGAGGAAACCTTGTGCTGAAGCTCTAACGGAGCTGGCAGTGCTGCTCAGATCACCCTCATAGATCTGAGGAGGGATCCATGTGCCTGCAAGCTTGCTGAGTATTTTTCATGGGCATGAATCAGTCTGATGAAAGATATCAGCTGGACTTTGCCTTGCTGAAGCCATCGTGGCCTTAACAGTAAAAGCTGCTGGAGTGATTCCAGCAGCCCCCTGTAATTCCTGTTTTAGATTATCACAGCTGAAGGGTGGACTCCAGTGGATTCTCCTGGTCTTTCCCAAACCAGTGTGACTCATACCCTGGGGTGCAGTGCCAGTAGACGTGGGCTCCCTCCCAGCTCAGCCACAGACCTAACGTGCAAAGCGCAGACGAAATGTTACCTCTGGCTCTGCTGCTTCCCATCTGCTCGTGGCACTGTGGGGCGGCAGCAAGTGGCACTCACGGACCATCACCAGATGATTTAAGGAGGCTGTAAATGCCACCTTCGGAGCAGCAATGCTCACAGTGCATGTCTGCTGAGACGGAGAGAAATCCAAGTCCTCCAGGCAGTTATTCCTCTGTTCGTTCTATGCTTCCTTTTTCCCTCTGATGAAATTCAAGACTGTGTAGGATCATTTTTGGAGGGTTGATTGTTTCCTCACAAAGTAAATAGCATTTTTCTCTTTGGCTCAAGTTGCACAGCAATTTTGTATAGCTGTGCTTGCCTTCAGGGTGTCCAGCAGCGACTGGCAGCGACCCCTTCCCCATGCACATTGCCACATTGCACAATGAGGCAGTCCCACTTTCCCAAGCTTTGGCCGTGTCAGAGACAGGATACCACATTATTCAGAAATGGAAATTATTACACTGCTACTTTTCCATAATTGTACACACATTTTGTCTGTGCAGATTTCAAACTTGTCTGTGAATGGGAGCTGCTGAGAGCCGGAGGCAGCCCAAAGTTTCTCCTCTTGCTAGGTAATGCTGCATTTCTACTGTCCCTGAGATTGGGTCGGGCTGTGTTTGCTAGAAGGAGAGGGAAGGGCAGCTGTATCCATCTGCTCAGGCAGCTGTCTCTGTTGGCTGTGCTCGGGGCAGAGCCCATTGCTTGGGGGGACACCGAGTACCAGGTTTCCCTGGCTCTCCCTGTGTGAGCTTGGGCAGAGCTGTCTGCTGCTGATCTGTTCTGTGGGCCTGGAGCAGAAGGAGCAGTGTGGTCTGGATGTGTGTGGGGTGGTCAGTCCTTTTCCCTCATAACTAAATGCCAGGGGAGATGGAGGAGCTCTGCACTATGCAAACAGCCTGTCTGGGTCTCCCTGCGCTGCCTGCCCCAGGGTCTCCTGCCTTGTACCCCTGGGGCCAGGCCAAGGGCTGGGGATGGCTCCTGCTGCACAGGTAGAAGCGGGGAGGAGCAGAGTGCAGCGTGCCTTCAGGGCAGGACAGGCTGCCAGCTGCTGGCCAGGTGCTGCTGCGAGCTGTGCGGGCACGGCCCCTCTGCCCTGTGAGGGAAGGGCACCCAGGTTGTTCCTGTGACCCTCTGAGGGACGTTTGCTCAATGACATAGCGCTGCAGTGACTGTGTTCTTCCCAAAGCCTTGTCTAATTTATACCAGGATGGGTTTCTACAAATGGTGTCTACTGTCCTACGATGACTGGGCCCTCCTGATGTAAAGATTAGGATCCAAATCCCCGCATGCCCCCGTGGCAGGTTACAGCGAGGTAAGACTGGGGTAGCTTAGATCTCAGCCAGCAGCAGTAGGACAAGAATGAAATTAAAAGCCCCCCTTAGCACAATTTCAAAGCCGACTTTGACGGACTGAGCGGGCTTACTGTGGGCCAGCCCAGGTGGCGAGGCACCTCTGCCCCACGGCAAGCACGGGGCTCGGCTTTCACCCCCCACTTATTTCTAATTGATTTTAATGGAAACCCAGGAAATGGGATGCAGACCTTTCTCCTCCACGTGAGCGTTACAAAACGGCCGCCCTCATTGTCTCGGGCTGCCCGGGCTGCGGCTGGCCGCGGTGCGGAGCGGAGCAGCCCCGGCGCAGCTTTCCGGCCCCTCCCTCTGCCTCCCGGGGTCCCCTCGCCCCTTCCCCGGCGCAGCGGAGCGGAGCAGCGCGGTAAGTGCGGCGCGGAGCCGTCCCAGCGCCCGGCGCTGCCGGCGCCGGGCGGAGCGGAGCCGGCTGCAGCCCCTCGGAACGGGGGACGCGATCCAAAGCCGTTTCCTGGCTACCGGGACAAATATGCAAATATTTCCTTTTGCTGTTTCTTGTCTCTCCGTCTCTCTCTCCCTCTCTTTTTTTTTTGTTGTTGTTGTTCTGAAAATGGCAAATTGTCAAACAAAAAAGTTGCTGTAGATGTTTTGGAGCTGTTGCTTTATTGAAAACAACTCTCTGGGTGGAGGCAGAGCCGCCTGTGGTTCGGTGGGAGTGTTTGCAAATCAAATGTCACTTGGAGGTGGGGGAAATCTGGCAGAATTATTGTGTGAATGCGTTCTCCAAGTTGTGCAGGCTTGCTCGCCTCATGTGAGCTCAACGAAAACCAACAGGGAGTTTGAGAGGGAGAGGGGAAAAGGCATGGAATAACTTGAAAAGTGCCTGCTGCCTGGTTTTGCTGGTGTGCTTCGATTCCTGGAGCGAGTGGAGCTGGGTGCAGACATGCTCTGACAGCCTCCTTAGGAGAGCAGAGCATAGCTTTGCACTGGGGAGATCGGGGAAACTGGTCTTGGAGGACTGGTGGAGCAATCCAGCCCCTCGCAGCAGAATCACTCTGGACCTGAGCATGAGCCAGTCTGCTCTCTGCCCTGTGCCTTCCCTCCTCATCACTCTTGTGTCACACGAAGGCTTGTGCTGGATGGAGCCTCTTGCCTGCCCATCATGAGGCTGGGAGATAGGGCTGGGCACCTGGCTCGTGCTACCCACAGGAACAGCCCTCGAGCTGACTGGTGCCACAGCAGCATGGGGTTCTTCCTTTGGTGCCAAAGGAAGAGGTGTTATCACAGCTGAGTTATAGTAGTGCTGAGGTTCTTTGTTACTTTGCACCCAGAGGTGATGAGCAGAGAGGTGATGATGGAGGGTGTGTCTGTTCCCCTGGCTTTGCAATGGATCATCAGCACCTGAATCCTCACCTGGCCGCTCCTCCTCATGGAGGGCTTTGTTTCAGTCCTTCTGCTGGCAGGGGCTCAGGCCCTGCACAGGTTGGACACAGCTTTACTTATAGCTTGCTTCCACTGACTTAACAACACCAAAAGCTACAGATTATGGCATATGGTTAACAGGTATAAAATTATTTGAGAAAGATACAGCTTTGTAGATGTAAAACACCCTTGTTAGCGGAGTGGATGAAACTATTTTCAATACAAAAGATTTTTCCTGGAGTGGCAGAATGGGGCCTATAAGAAGGCTTACTTTTTTTTTTTTTTTTTTTTTTTTTTTAAAAAAAAAATAGCCTGTTTTCCCAAGGGTTATTAACTGGACCTGTGGAATCACTTTGAAGACACAGCTACGCTAGCATTAATAGAGCTGGTGTTGGCATAAAAATGTCATCCAAAACTCACACCCCTAATTGGCATTAGTGTGTTGGCAAACTTTTTGCTGTGGTGCCTTATCCTTCAACAGCCATGTTATTGTAACTGCATCATGCTCTGTCTCATGGGCAAAGGCTCTGGGCAGGATTTGTTGATTCAATGTGGTGGCTGGAATAGTAGAACGATAGAATGGTTTGGGTTGGAAGGGACCTTAAAGATCATCCAGTTCCAACCCTGCTGCCCCTTCACCTTCTCCAGTGAAGACAAGAAGCCAATGGCAAAGAAGCAGAGGCCTTCAGTCCTGGTAACACCTCAGGTGATTCCACTCGCTTGGGGCTTCTGGTCTGGGCCCACTGCAGCAAGCTGCTTAGCAGGTTGTGCTGGGATGAAGAGTAGGTAAACACTGGCCTTGCAGTGTACTTAAATAGTAGGAATAAGGTTTTTTTCTTTAAGTTCAGATCAGTTTCCATGAATAGAGAGATCCTTCACATTTTTCTTCCTTCTGTCCATCTACCTCTCCATCCACTTTAATGCCTTTTCTGTTGCATTAGGTGGTCATATGTCATTATAGACTTACAAATTTGTCTGATCTGTATGAAGCTGAAAGAAGCTGTCTTTATTTGAATTTGTACACTGAGTGGTAGGTAGTCTTTCAAGGGTGATGATGGGGACATGGTACCCAAAGGCACCAGGAGTAACAATTCAGTGTCATCAGTACTTTCTGTCCTACTCAGACGTGCAGCGTTGGAGAGCAACAGTAACCCAAGTATGTAGGGCTGACTGGGTGTGCGTAGCTGAGAACCCATGGACCCATTGGAAAAGGCCCATGAGCATGCAGGAGTCTGTGTTGGAGTGCTCACAGGCGTAGCTGTACTCCTGTGTGTGGGCAACATGAAGCCCTCCAGGCACCCCAGGCTGGCTTTTGGCTCTGGTGGAAGATTGCTCTAGAGGAGCAGTGTAAGGAGATGGTATCTTCCCATGTGGTCAGAACTGCCCTAGCCCTGGGGATGCCCAATCCTCAGGATTTGCAAAAGCAGAGAGTAGTTATGTCCCAAATCCATGCTGTGACCTGCTTTCTCTGTGTTGGAAATGATGCTTTTTGCACTTTATGGCTATGGGCTCCCATGGCTCATATCGCTGTAGTGTCTGGTATCTGCTCGCAGTTCTCAAAGTCTACATGGAGACTGTTGGGTATGGAGAGCAGCCTGACTGTCCTTCCCTGTCATCCTCATGCCCTTACATTTTGCATCCTTTGTGAACCAAACTGAGCCTTGCTTTTCACAGCTGCTTTCTTTCCTTTATTCTGAGACATGACAAATTTTTAGCGTTGGTTTCTCTCAAACAGCTATTTGGGACTTGTCCCATGCTTTGGAGTTTCTTCACCTGGTCTGCGCGTAAAAGCTGAAAGCTTCTGGAAAAGCCAGTAGAGTCCCTCAAACTCCAGAGATTTTTGTGGTTGTTGAAAGACTTCACTGGACACATGCTTTCCTACAGCTGCCTTCTGGCTTTTCAGCATCGTACCCTGAGGGAACCAGAGTACTCCTAACCAGCCTAAAAGTTCCTTCCTGAGCCAACAGCCTTGGAGAATGCTCCCAGCTTTTCTAGAGGACGTCGTGGTCACCGGTGGCCTTAAACTACCCTGAGAGAGGGTTGTGCTGGGATCTCCTCTTCCTCCTCTGTCCCAGGGCTGAACTGTACCGAGGTGTTTCTTTTTTGTGTGCAGATCCCAAGTGGCAGAAAGAACCTTGGCTCTTAATTATTCTGCCTCTTATCTCTTCTTAGACGTACCAACAGCCCATATGTTTAGAATAAGGCTCTGATACAGTGATATGGTCTCATGCATTCACTTTTGTTTAGCTTTTCCCTTCATTCTCTTGCATTAGAAATTTGGATTTCCTGCCAGCTCATTGGCATAATATTGACCTTTCTTTTTGCTGGATGTGACACATTGCCTTCAATAACAGGGGCCTGGATTTAATGTCCCGGGGGTCCTTTCCATTTCTGTGTTCATACAGAACAGGAGCTAACAGAGAGTTTTCTGAGAGGGGTTTTCCAAAGACTGGTTTGTTTTCTCCTGCTTACATTACTGTGGTCTTCCTTTAAGAAATCAAATTGTTGAAACAAAGGTATGAAGAAATAGCAGCTCACTTGTGGCCTGGCTCTGCTCCTTCTTCTGAACTTGCTTAGAGCAAGTCACCTTTTCACTCTTCTTACAAACCTAATATATTATTCATGAAAATTAAGTTGTGCTAATTACATCTCGAGGTCCGCTTTAAGCGAGACGTACATTCATGTCTGACTTGCTTGCTAATGAGCACTGTGCACTGAATCCAAACTCAGGGAGAAGTTGAAGTGCTGTCATGGATCCACGCATGCTGCTCACCCTCGTCTCCTTGTCCAGATGTGTCCTCCGGGCTTCCTGCAGCCATGGAAGTAAATGTGTCACTGGGAGATGGCACTGACATTGTTATTATTGCCAAGTGCATTGGATCCTGTGGCTTTCCTCAGCGTGGTCTCCTTTTCACGAATGAAGGCAGGCAGTGACTCAGTGACTGTCAAGCTGTCCAAACTGGTGCCAGGAACCTGGTACTGTGGAGGTGGCACTGTGAGAAGTGCTCCCAGGTCCCACTGCAGGGTGGCTGCGTGGCGGCCACCACGCTGGGGAGAGGACACCATGAAGGAGTCTAAGTCACCCTCTTTAGCAAAGTGACCGTTTAGAAGTTGCTCCTTGTCACTTCAGAGACTTCTTCCCTGCCCATTTTGGTGGGATTTTCTTTTCTCTTGGATCGTTAGAATGAAACTTCTTTTAGTTCGGTTCTGCTTTTCACTCTTGATGCTGTTCAGTGACCAAACCTTGGAGACGAGGAGCTCATTTTTTCCTGTATCAGCAAAACTTTTTAGTAACTGCTAACCCCTTACACCTGTACATGTCTAGGCAAAGAAAAGTCTTAACCTGGTTTTGTCTAGACTGGCGATGGAAGGAGAGAGGAAAAAGCAATTCCTGGGGCATGGATACACAACTCTTTGGAAATAAAAAATGTAACCAGCAAGAGTTATATCCCCAACAGAGCTGGCAGGAGGGGTCTTATGGGTGTTCTTAATCTACCTCACCGCAGTCAGCCTGGTTAGCTCAAACCACCTTTGTTTTGACTTAAATGAGCTGAGTCTGCAGCAGCGCGGTGAATGTTCCCTCTGTCCCTCCTGCCAGACGTGCGGTGGGGACTACCAGCCAGCTGCTGGGCCTGCGCCAGCTCCTGCTGCAGCCACAGCCAGGAGGGGCTGTCAGTGTCCCCTGGGCTTCACTTGGGTCAGAGCGGAGCCGTTTGTCCAGCATCAGCTTAAACACGTTTGTCAGGCGGGATCAGCTTAAGACATGCCCCATACACTCATGTTTGTGCTGTCCCTAATCATCCCAGCTCGACATCCATCCCTCTGATCCTAGTTCAGGTCCCATTAATGGTCCTTTCTCGGAGATTTCACAGGTCACTGGCGCTCTGTGGCAGCCATCAGAGTGGCACCAGCTGAACTCCATAAGGGTGTCTGCATGCTGCAGATGGAATAGCTCAGTGTTTAATTTGCTGCTTTACCCATGGAAGGACAGCCCTGCTTAGTTACCTGCGGAGCTGTGAGTCATTTAAGATGGTACTGGATATGCATGCGTAGAGAGAGATTTCGAGGATGCCTATGAGATTTGAATTGCTGTTTAAATTAAAGGCAATTTGTTGTGCATGTTTCTGTGACAATCTCATTCTAAATGCTTTATAGAAACAATTTCTAGCAGGTTTTGGAGGCCAGGTTACATATAGGGGAAAAAAAAAAAAGGTGAGCTTGAAAAGTGTTGCTTTGGTGGTATCATGAATACTTCAGATATGAGGGAGACAGAAGCATAACCTGAAAACTTTTCACAGGAGACTTTAAATGTACTTTAAATACTTTAAATGTATGTCTGGAGAGGGGGAAAAAAACCCCAACGGCAATGAAAAAACCCAAACACTTCTGCCAATGATGATTTTCTTTAAGAATTAAAAACAACTGGTTAGAAATGATTAATTGCTGTAACATGTGAGCACTGTAATGTCTCATGTATTCACAGTAGTATTTCAAATGATTTAAAGTTGTTTGTTCAGGGTTTGCTTTTACTATGTCACTGGATGTCATGGATTTGATCCAGCTGTCCTCCACACATGCATTGCTCGTGATGGATCTTGCATGAGAACAGGCTGCCAGATTTTAATTTTGATACCAAAGCCCAACTTTGTTTTATTTTTAATACAGCTTTGCTTTGAGAATATATTGCTGGCTTTTAATGGAGTTGGTAGAGAAGATGCTAGCAACTCTTCTTGGGCTGAGTCTGGGCCTGGTTTGCACATCTGGAACCCCTCGAGGCTGAAGGCAAGAGTGGGCAGATCAGTGTTCTGATCTGACCACGGCCAGATCTTCTCCCCTGGCAGCAGCTGTGCCTGGTCACTGCCTCCCACTGCTGTCACTGCTGCTTGGCAGGAGGTCGCAGCCCTCTATCTGCTGGCTGTGTGCTTCCACCGAGAGCTTCCTAATTTGCTTTAGGCAAAATCAAGTGGATTATCTCAAGCCACTAATTAGACTATTGAAGATAATCCTGCTGGCTTTGGGGTTTGTCTTTTTGTTTCCTGAGGTGCATTAGGGAGGACTGAGAGCTGCTCAGCAGCCACATCAGAGGGGAGCTGGGCTGCGGCGGGGTGCAAGGCAGCGGGTGGGCTCTGCACCAGCACAGCTGCAGCTGGGAGGGATGATGGGCACTGTGGCCTCAGCAGAGGCTTGAGGAAGCTGCTCATCAGAAGAGAAGAGCTTTCTTGCTGAGCTGCTGAGGCTTGCCCACTGGTTCTGCCAGGTCTGTTGAGGATTTTTCCCCCTTATTCTGTTCTTGTTACTGGAACGCTTACGTTTGGCAGTATGTCATGTTTTTCTTATTTCCTATTAATTTAGTTTCCTAAACTAATCTAACTCAAGCGTGGAGCTCTGTCAAATAACCAATATAATGCACCCTCTGATTATCTTGAAAGACTAGCTATGATTAATGTGTCAGACTTGGATGGCCACTTGGAAAGGATATAATCTGATACTGTAGAGAGCAGATTGATTTGGGGGATTACCTCTCAGTCCTGGTTTGGTAAATAACATAAATGGATCCACTCACTAAGAGGAACGGCAGTGTGCTCTGAAACATTGCAGCTTGCCTTTAGAGAAAACCAAAACGGCAATCTGCTTTCTGACATGCTGTTGGGTTTTTGGCATGGCTGCTTGCTCTGAGCCAGAAGGATATGCCCCACGGAAAGTGTTTGAAATCATTTGTGGGCTTTTGTAAAATGCAGACATTAATAGCAAGAGAGCATGATAAGCAATCTCTCTTTTTTTATTAAGCTTTTTGCATTCTTCTCAAAGTGTTGACATAGTATGCTATACCCTGGGGTGTTGCAAATGTCTGAATATTTAGGATGTGTAAAAGAACACAATCATGCAATAACATCTCTTCAGTCTGGGCAAAAAGGTTAACTTTAGTGCATCACTTTTATTCTTGCATTTAAACAAAATGAACTAAGATGCTATTCATCAAAAAGGAAATTTACTGATATATACTTAGATTTTAGTAAACATATCTTCCTGTAAACTGTGGAAAAAATAAATTAGCAGTTTATCATGAAGCTGAAGCATACCTCTAGACTAGACAGTGTCACATTTAATTATAATTCCTGGCTATGTTGCTGTAGTCTGTGGTTGCCCCTCTCTGAGGCCAAAGTGCCTTCTTGTTACTTGCTTGTGCAATGCCAGCTGCTGTGATGTCCTATGCACAGCTAAGGTTCCAGGTGCTGCCATAAGTGAGATACATTCCTGCATTGGAAAAAACCACTCAAATAGGCGGCAAAGTGTGTGTCAGGCAAGCCTGTGTGTTTTAAATAAAGCAGTCTCCACTGGGTTTAAAATGAAATGTTTCCATTTCTTTTTAAGCCTGCTTTTCTAAAACTCATTTAAGGAGACTAAGTAACATCTGCCATCACTGACATCCTTATGTTTGGGCCCTAGCCCTGAGAGCACAAAGCCCATAACATTTGTATTAATCACCAGGATGGGGTTCAGGGTTAGGTGCTCACTGGCTAGCACTGGGCACCAGCAGAGCCCAGCATTTGTATTAGAATGCTAGCAACTTTTTCTGGTTGTTTTTCAATGAGATTTTTCCTGATGTGCAAATTAAGTATGCTGTGTTTCCTCACAAAATCTATGTTAAAAGACAAAAGTGCTTTTTTCAAATCGCATCCTGTTTTTATCCTTCAATTAGCGTGGATTCTAAGTTGCAGAGTGACTGTAGTCCAGCTGACCTGCTTAACCTTCCCTCCGTATTGACACTGATACTAGAACTATGGGAAAAGTCAGGCTACTGGCAAAATGGGTGGAAAATCAAATGTTTAATGTTTTGCTTGAACATTTTGTGGTTTCTCCTGAAATTCTTTGTCTGAAACAAAGGATGTTCTTTGTTCTTTTTTTTTGGGGGGGGGGGGGGTGGCTTTTATTTGAAAAAAATCTGCAATGTCATTGTGGATTGCTGAAGTTTCTACAGACATAGCATAAGTACTCCACAAAATCTTTTTTTTTTTTTTATACCTGAAACAAAGAACATCAGTTACAAATAGTACAAAAAGTTGCCTGATCTGATGATGAAAAATTGTTTGTTGGCAGGTTCGTATAAATGCATTCAGAATCGAAATGTTAGTGATTTGGAAAAATCTTGAAATACAATAATTTCACATGACCCCCTCTTGGAAGCTTCTCAGTTTAGCATTCTTTGCTCCAGCACAATTCCCACTGAAGGAACGCTTCATAAAATAAAAAATAATAATAATAAAAAAAAAAGGCAAAAGATTATGGATTCTTATAAAATTGTCTTTCCTTGCTTCTTTGGTACTGCATTAAGTTGTGTTTATATATCTTAGCCTTATCCTGATTTATATGATCAGAACTAAGCTTTCATGGATTTGTCTGGAGTCTGAAAAGATAGGAACTGAGCCACAAGATATCAGTCACTGCCCCATGGGCTTGCAGGCTGTGGGTGCTCCTCAGCTGGAGGCTGAGCTGCCTGGGGCTGTGCTGCCCTTGCCCTGGCTCTGCCCTCCACTTGCAGGCCTGAGGAGCTGTGATGGGCACAGGGATGGCCTGGAGACAGTGGCTGGCTCCCTCTCTGCAGAGCTGCAGCTGGAAGGGGGATGTCTGCACTCTGGGATGCAGCAAGAAAGAGTAAAGCCCTGGGAGGCAGCAGTGGCAGGGATGTAGGGGTGGCCCACAGGTGGCACCAGGCGTCAGAACAGGTCTCAGAGCTCAAAGGCACTCTCTGAGGTGGAAGATAAATGGTGGCTTGGTGACAGTGTGGGTGAAAGCACCTTCTAGTGGTGGATCTGCTGCCCTTTCAGCCAGGCTTGGTTTACCACGATGCTAGCTTGTGCTGTTAAGTAGCTGCTGGTTGTCATTTGGAGAGTATCCTGTTATTTCAGAATTACTGAGACATTTAATTGCCTGTTCATTAACTGCCTCAGACAAAAATAAGATTTGATTAATCATCATTTCAGCAAATTAGTGCCTGTTCTACAGGCTAATGGAAGGAAGCAGAGAAGAGCAGGCTTTCTGCAGTTAGCTGTGACCTGTCCTGGCTGTGCAGTGCTCGCTGCCTGTCACTGACCTGGAGGGTTTGAGCTACATGGGAACTGCAGGGCCACCAACATCAGTCTGGACTCAGAGCTGTGTTTGTGGGGTGAGGACCAGAGAGTGCTGCCCATGGTGCAATGCAGATGATGCCAGTGCTTGGCAGAGGTGCATGTGAACACATGCAGACAGATAGCAAAAGAGATGCCTGTTGGGTGTAATTCCTAACCTTTGAGATAACTTCATTTTTGTTACCTTCTTGTAAGCAAATCATTATAACTGATCAAGATCAAATTTCCAAGTTAACTGAGATCTTGAATCCATCGTCGAAGACTGTGTATTTCTCTAAAATAGTCCAATATAGTATGTTCTTTCTAATTTTCTTACAGGCGTTGTGATTTCAAACATAACTGATTTTAGTTGATTATTCAACAGGGAAGATGAAACTGGCATCTTTGCTATAGAACAAACTGGTTTATCTAACAGTCTAGAGTCTGAAGAAAGGAAAATTGCAGATGCGTGATAGGATCATTAGAAGTCCCACACAAGGTATTTGCAGGCGTTATGCACACGGCCAAGTATTTAAAGAGCAGAATCCTTGCATGATGTTGCTTTGCATTCTTCTGGTCAAGAGTCAGCATTCCCCAAGAGTTTTTCTGTTTTCAGCCATCTTTGTGTCTTAGATCCTTCCTTTTCCAAGATCCCTGATTGTTGCTCCCCTTTAATCTTTTCTAAGGGCTCTTTCTCAGCTGTTTGAATGCAGCTATAGCTGCTCCCTCCACCTGCCTAGGCTTGGCCAAAGAAGTCAATAGAAACCTCCTATTTCTTTGGCAAACTCTTAACAAGGGGGGCTTGGATGCTCCCTCAACCTCCCAATATAACTTGATTTAGAAATGTTTGAAACATTGGTAGTGTTGACATTGGAATTACACCAAATTTGCTTTCAAGAAGGTTGGGGATTAGCACAACTATTGACTTCTTGCACTTTACCCTTCTTAAGACCTTAATATTGAGGAAAAACCTACACCAGATTGGTGCTGTTCGTAAACCAACCAGGTTCTAGGAGTTGATTGTGTGGTTGGGTATGAATGATTGGGAGCAGTGGGGCTCAAGGACTACTCTACCTCCTCTATGCCACCCTGCTGTATGTGTTTGGAAGAGGCATTTCATCCTTCCTCTGCAGTACGGGCTTCTTATCGTTAAGGATGATGATGACTGCAAATACAAAACAAAAATAGACCAATAAAAATAGAAGAACATTAATAAAAGAATTAATAGAAGAAAGTTTTGAGGGTTTTGTGTGTGTGGTAGAAAGCTTTCTTCTGTTAACAGAAGAAACTGCAATGGTTTCCCATTTAGCTGATGGCCACGCTGGAGAGGGATGGTTGGGGTCTTCCAGCGTGCCCCATTTCATGTCTTCACTGCCAGGAGTCCCAGACGTGGGGTTCACTGGGCCTTGCTGTGCTCTCAGCAGAGGGCTGCGTGTTGGCTGCGGGGCTGGTGGTGGCCCTGGGCAGGGGGCTGGCTCCTTCAGTTAGGGGCTGTGTGCACACTGTGCGCTGCACCCTGGGAAAAGGGAGCTGGGGTCCTCAGTGGCTGGGCGAGTCCCCGTCCCAGGATCTGGTGTTTGGAAATGAGCTGTTTATCGGCCCCATCTGGGCGGAGGAGGCAGCCCGGTGTGCTGCGGCCATACCTGGGTCAGGCGGTCACAGGCACGGCTTTGAAATGCGAAGCAGCTTCCTTAGGCATCACAGGGGGTAAAACGTGAATTGACCATATCATAGGCACATGGTACTTCCCTGCTCAGATTACACTACAAAATCTGGGCAGTTCCTAAGATAGAGCTGGAAAAGGGGATTTGGGAGTGTGAGCAGCACTTGGAGCAGAGCACAGCTGACATGGCTGGGAACAAAAGGTGATAGGAAAACTCCCTGCATCTACAGTGCTGAACATCCACAGGTCAGCAGAAATTTTTCCTAACTGGACGTTTGTTGCAGATTTGTTGGGAGAAGCATAAAATAACTTTGTCTGAGTGCTGGCTTTGCTTTATGCCTTATGTTCTGCTAGTTGCAAAGATTGTATCTGGCTGTTTACTCTCTGATTTTGTACTTTGTTTTCCAGATTTACTTTCTATCTATTCATGAGACTCTCAAACTCTTGTTTTGTATCTTCTGTTTAACTAGATTTAAAGACTTAAGTAGATAGAGGCGGGTTTGCTTTGTTGGTTAAGACCGCTAAAGCTGGGTCTGCTCTGCTCAGGGACAAAGCTTTTTGCAGGACGGTTTTCTGCAAAATACTCCATAAGCAGCCCATGTGTGTTAGTGCTATTAGTCAGATCTTCAGGCTTCTCTCGCCTCTCCTCAGAAGTGAGCTTCTTACACAAACAATTATTTTTGATGTCGCTTCTGGCCTTTTGACTGTGAATTCAAAGAGCATTTTACCTCACATACTGAAGCGAAAGTTAGGTTTGTTTTTGTTAATGTAAGTCAAGAAGTAGCAATGATTCAGTGTGACAGGCTGAATGTGAGCCATATGAGCCGAGCTGCACAAGCATAAAGGATGATTGTGCTGCAAAATATCTCCAAGTAATTCAGATTTTGACACACTTACTACTTCTCAAGTTGCATTTCCCCCTCCCCACCACTTCTGCCCTTCCCCCACCGTCAGGGATCTGATGGGATGGAAACATATATGCATTGTCCCTGGAAATGGTAAGGCTTGGGTTAAAAGTGCTTTGCTTCTGTGAATTTTATTGTAGCAATGCGAGAGCTTCACAAAGGGATGGTAATAACTGTATATGCTTACTTATATGGTCTTAAGGACTCCACAGGCAAATAGCTCAAGCTTTAGATGCTAATTTTACCAGTTAGAGCCTGTAAGGGTCATTGATTTCTCCATGTCACTAACAAGTTTTGAAACACACCGGTGTATCGCAGCTTCGTGGTTTAAGAAGCGCAACTTGTGCGTTGAGCTGGGGGAGCACAGCTCGCATGCAGCTCCCGGCGTGGGACGAGGGCTGCATGCTCGGGAGGACAGCTTGTCCCCAGGAGCCCGCAGCTCCTGGCACCGTGCCACCGAGCCCCTCTCTTGGGCGGAGAACTTTTGTAGGGCCATTTTTTTCCAATTAAGCACTATTGGTTTCTTCTGTGTGTTTTATTTTCTTGGTTGTTGACTTGTATTTAATCTGTAGTTTCTCTGTATGGATGGCAAATGAAGGCTGTTTTCATGTTTAATGATACATACTCTTAGGATTTGATGTCCAGCCCTTCTGTTGATTACATTTCTGCATCTCTTAGCATTTGGATGTGGACAGGGATAAAAAACAGCAAATAATTTTGGGCTAGGGTTTCTTACAAATAAGTGAAAAAGAGTGTGTATGTTTGCGTAAGTGTAACATGCCAGTGTAATGTTTATAAAATAAGACATATTTTAGCAGCTCTTACACTTGAGGATTGAGTTGTGTTCTCTTAAGAAGTTTATCATGCAGATGCAATAAACGCATCCCAGGGTAAATGAGAGCAGAATGTGGATTTTCAGTGAATTTGTTCTAACCCATTGGACCAGTGCAAACCTGCTGGAGTCATTAGGAAGGATCCTGCTGACCCTGATGGAAGTGGAGATAAAGTCAAGAGTTAAGGTGGTCTAGGGTGTGATGTGCTTTTGCTGCTTAATATTGTATGTGATGTTTTTAAAGAAGCAAACAAGAAATAATACATTGGATTCTATTTTTAAAGCAAAATCCCAGATAAACATCTGTCATCAGGTTCCAAATGATTACTTGCTTCACTTTAACAATGAGCTATCCATTATATAGTCTTAATTTATGGAATGTTAAACAGTTTCTGGCACTGCCATGCCCCTGAAGGAAGAACAGATGGTACTCTGAATGAATTTTGCTATGGGATAAAATGTTTCAGGTCTTCAATGGATCGTATCCATCTGTAAGAAAGGAATAACATTTGTGTAATATAAACAGGGTACAGTCAAACAACTTGAAATCCTCTGATGAAGGAAAAAAAGCTTGTGTAGTCTGAAGTGGTAATATACATTGGGAGGTAACATGGAAAGCTAATGCTTAACGTTATTTTAAAGGTGAACATTTACTTTGATAAAATATCCCAAATGAGAAATCATATTTATGAGGATCTGGAAGACAGTGGTAAGTATATAACATGGTCAATGTATACTGGTGGTAGACTCTTTATAGAAAGAACATTACATTTATAATCAGATAGATTGGCTATGTCTTCATCTTGTCTCCATGCAATAAAGTTCTGTCTTATTTGATTTATAGAGTGTTGGCTCTCTGAGAATATTGTGGAAGCGACGAAAAACTGAAAGGCTGACAGTCCTTATCATATCAGAGTATAATGTAGCTAAACCTACAGAGTATAGTGTAGCTAACCTTACAGAACTGAGCAGAATATCTCTATTTATGAGCCACATCTTGCACCCCTCCATGAAGCTTAGTTATACAAGTCAAACAGTGGAATGCTAGAGTTGCAAGAAGTTTTACCAATTTCCTTCTGTATTTTTCTACGTGACCAGAATCTGTTAGGATGGTGAACTTCTGTCTTTTTTTTTTT
>WBMW01001478.1:156761-272392 GCA_013396635.1 Penelope pileata | reverse complement strand
TTTTTTTTTTTTTCACAGCTCTAGTGCAATTCTACTAGCTAGAATTTTGGGAAGTGATTCCTTTCTCTTCATTGGCCTATGAGCTTCTGTGGCTCAGGTTTGAGAGTTTCCCTTTGTTTGTCTCTTTCACAATTCTGAAAGCCTGGGTCGTATTCCATGTAAAGTTTTCTTTTGCAAATCAAAAAATCATAGGCTCTTCAGCTTTATCTACCTGAAAATAAGGTAATTAATCATCTAAGGTCCTCATAAGGTACATAAAGACAAGCTCATACCTAGGGGACAACCCATACTTGGAGGGAGGTGTGGAGTCTCCTTCTCTGGAGATATTCAAGACCCTTCTGGACGCCTACCTGTGCGACCTGCTGTAGGGAACTGCTTTGGCAGGGGGATTGGACTCAATCTCTAGAGGTCCCTTCCAACCCCTACAGTTCTGTGATTCTGTGATTATCAGTGGATTAAATGGATTATCAGTGATATTAATTGCCCTCTGAAGTTTTACCCACCTCTCCAGTGACTGCAGAAGAAGCTTCATTAGTGAGGTAATTTCTAGAAAACTGAAGTTTAACTAAAGCATTGATCTTTAGAGACTTCAAATTCATGAAGCCATCTGTTCCTTGCACGTTTTGTACCTAAGATCACTGTATCATCAACTTGTGTTTAGAAGTGATTCTGCAAAAGTTATAACGGTTGGATATCTGTTGGAAATCTTCCCTCTCCCAGCCTCCCAAATCAGTCAGATGGTTGTGAACGTCTGACTGGGCTGCCAAAGTGTTTAAAATCGTTCTGGGGAGCAGCGAGGTCGTGCTGCAGGAAGGCTCTCTGCAGGTGCCTTTTCTGCCGGATGGCTGCACGTTACCGCGGGCTCAGAGGCAGCGTTTTTGGAAGCACTAGCAGAGGAATTTGAGGGAAGATGGGACAGCTGGAATACCTCTGCTCTCACTGTGTAGTCCTAATCGCTTGGGTTTACTCTTTTTCTTATTATTTTTCTTTTTCTTTTTAACCAAGTGTCCTGTGATTTTTGGGAGACTTTATTTTGTCTTGTATATATTAGCAACTTTGTCATCTTAATTTTTCTTGCCAGTCTTGTGCTGGACTATGCATAACAAGCATGGAGAAGGGAGTGATTACAACTCATTCTTCTTCCCTTCTGTTAATAGTTTCTTTCGCCATGCATAAATCATCCCAGAGTTGTAGGCTTTCTTCAGCTGGAAAAGATAGTTTCCTCCCCTTACAGGAGAAACATTGACCAAAATATGTATATGTATTTTAATGTACCAAGAACAACAGCAACAAAAAACTTGTCAAAGGAAAAGAACTATTTTATTTATATCATATGCCTGTCTACAAGGTAACATGAAAAAATTATTCAGTTTGCATTTCATGTTAGTGGGAGTAGCTGTATACACATAATTTAATGCAAAAATAGAACTCTAAGCAGTAGATTGCTCTGGATTCTCTCTCTAGCATAGGAGGAATACCTGGATGTAGCCTGGCATGAAAAGTAAAGTTTACCTAAATGCTTTCATTTCCCCAAAATTCTGTATAAGAAGATGGGTGTAGGCTACTTTTTAGTATGTTTGAAAGGATTTAACTTTTTTCATAAATGTTTGAGAAAGTTTGGTTGGTTCTTTCAATTTTCTTGTTTTCTTCTTGGCAGCAGTTAAAGTCAAATTTCCTTTTAGCTAAATATCTTAAAAGATATATAGTAGGTTCCTCACTAGAACAAAGCCATATTTTGCAGTATCAGCATTTCTCCATTGCTGAAATTTTTAGTTTTGAATGTTCTGCCTTTAGGTGCAAGTTATCATGGGCTTACATTGTCTTTGGTCAATAACTTGCAATACTCAGGAGTATGGGTTGCCTACTTATACAGCAAACCATACTAACTTCCTGTGGTAACAGAAAATGTAATGTATAACTTACAAAGCAAACAAGACTTGCTCTTCTAATATCATTCTGGTTTGTAGAGTAAATATTGTACAGAACCACAAATCATTGTGAACACAAATACTGAATATGTGCATCTGGGGGCAGAAGTTGACTTACATGTATTTAGATGCAAAGCAAACTATTCGTGATTGCTGAGGATGTCTATATGAGATTCTGTGCAGCCTGTTGAAAAAAGCATTGCTCTTATCTCCTGGAAATTATCCTCATGCTAGGGGAGTACAAGAAATACGTACATTTGCTTGTGCACATATGTTTACATGTGGACACCTTTCAGAATGAAATAATTCTGGATATTCTGCTTACATCAGTTTCAAAGTACCAGTCAGTGTTTCTATTTTATGGTGCCCCAAAGTAGCTTTAGCTTTGTGTCAGGTTGGTTATAGAAGAGTTTTAATGAGGCTGCCTCTCCCAGAACACTTCTAGATTTTAATCTTCAGTAAACAAGGCAGTATTGCTGCCCTTGATGTCTCCCAGAGGATCAGTAGGGCTCAGGGCACCATCCATCCAGATCCTCTCTGGCAGGGTACTGGATCGATGCGTCTGTAGGAGCCAGACGTCTTTCTGGGCAGCGTCAAGTTCAGTTCCCATGACTGTGCCCTGCAGAAGATACAATAAGAGGTCTTGGGCATTGTATTTGAGTTGGGTGCCTGAGACCTGAACCCGCTCGTTGGGTCACCTCAAGGATTTGCTGTCCTCTGAGAGCAGAAGTTCCCCTGCCCTCATGCTCAGCCCGTGATGTGTGGACAGTTTGCTTTCCAAAACCAGGAGTCATACAGCAGCTCTCAGCTTCTCTTTCACAACTCTTTGCAGCCTTGGAGGATCAGTGAAGAATAAACACAGGGTGGAAGATGGGAGGTATTGTGAGGGTAACTTCTATTAGTTACATCTGGCTTTATTGTTGCTCTGAATGAGGGACTCTGAGATGAAATAACAGAGCAGGCATCTTTTCACATTTCAGTATCCAACAAAACAAATTAATTCCATTATCTCTTACGGAAAGTTTGCACAGGAACTGTTTTGATTGATGGATTACATCTGTGGCTGCTGACTGATTAGCAGCATGATAGATGTAGGCTTCATTTACAGGGATTTGCTTTCATTCATGAGGAAAAATTGAAGGTTTCTTTCAAGCACGTTTTTTGCATTAAAACTTTTCAAAGTACTCAACAAATGGTAGGCTTTGATTTCCGTTTGCTTAATGCCTGTGGTAATTAACATTTCTGTGAGAACATTTTAACCAAATGTTCTAGTTTTTCCTCCATTAGAACAATTTTTTTTTTCCTCTTGCTGAAGAATTTAATTGGTATGTACAATAACTCTGATTTGGGATTTCTTTTGTCACCATATGATAGGAAACTGTTCCTGAAGGACTGATCATTGTTTCTCTTTCTGGACTTCATTAATTTATAATTGGCAATATGGCTCGTGGTACATCCAGTCCACTCACTACAGATGTGTTCTGTCTGCAGTGCATTCTCCTATGGTGTGGGTGGAGAAGAGAGTGTTTGTGAGTGCTGAAATAAACCCAAGCTCTCTTCTTCATACCGAAGGGTATGTGCAACCTGTCCTGCTGTGGAGCTTGTGGTTCGTGCCAGCCTCACTCCTGAGGAGCCTTGGATGTAGAAACGATGTTCAAGACAGTTGTTTCGTCTTGTGTTGCTGATCCTTCTCCCTTCTCTGTTCAGAGCACAGCAAGCTCTCAGGGTCACTGACGAGCAGAACTGGCAAATCTGGGTGATTCCAGCTCTAATAATGTGCTCAGGGCAACACAGATGCATGAAGATCTTGAAAATGAAAAATTCTGAGAAAATTTGCTGTAATTCCAATGACTTGAGACAAAGATATTTCCTTGAAATGTGAGGTGGAAGTGAAGAAGACAACAATCTTAAAGAGTAATGCCTCCAACCTGTAAAGGACCACAAACTACTGTATGCTTGTGATGGGTAAATTCTAGCTAGCATTTCATCCACTCCCTGTCCCAGTTTTTTTCCCACAGCCTTATCCAGAGGAAGAGGGCAGATAATGCCCTCTCTGTATGGAACAAAGGCAGTGATGGCCTCTTGCGCTGTCTCTGAGTGTTATTTATTTAAGAGCCAGAGCACAGGCAGGACAGTGGGTGTGCAGAAGTTCACCTACTGTCGTGCGAGCCGCAGCTAGGTGCGTTCTGCAGCTGGAGAGCAGGAGATGTATTTTCTCAGCTGTGGAGCAGAGTGTAGCTAATGAAAGGACTTGGTTTGTTGCTACAGTTGGTTGCTGAGAGTGTTTGTTCTCTTGAGGGACAGATTTGGATCCTGTTGAGTCAGAAAGGGAAAGAGTTTGATCTCAGGCCCTTACGGGGGACTTCGCTGCGATGTGAAAAATCATTGTCCGTTTTGAGGGGAGAATGTCATTCACAGCCTGCTCCTGGGGAAATCCTGATTGTAGGCAGCAACTATATGTGTTACGGACCAAAAGATGCGTGTCGACAGAGCTCTGTGTAAAACTCGTGGAGAAACTGTGAACCCAGAATAGTAGGAGGCTATTAAATGTTCACTGTACAACAAGAGTTATGTTCAACTCAGCAGATAGAGTTTCACTATTAATCACGTCAGTGACAAGGCCAAGACACGTACTGAAAAATTATTTACTACAAAATTACTGTATTGACAACTTGTTTTGACGTTAATTTGAAATTAATTTGTGGATGAAGCAAACCCCTCTGTGTTACTCTGGAGAATTTCAGATGAAATTCTTTAGCTCTGAAGTTCAGGCTGGTGAGCAGTTTTGCCTTACAGGTGTAGTGTGGAAAACAGTGTTGTATTTCCCTTCACTCTTCCTTTAATGAAAACAGTTGTTAATTGTTTCCAAATTGTTATGTGGCAGGAAATGCCTCTTGCTATGCTGTCAGTTAAATAGCAGGCTTTCTTTTGCCGAATTTGTATTTTAGGGTGGAGGAAATTTTCATTTTCAACTATTCCAGATAGGAGAAGATCTGTACTACAGACACTTAACTGCATGGGGTTGTGAGGTTTGAAGTGCTGACTGGACTCGCTCATAACAGCAGACTGGAATAAGAAAACGAAGTCAAAGCTTCAATCTGTTTCTTAAAGTTCTGAGTAGCATCACAGGCTCCTGAAGAAAGAAGAAATGGTGAGCGGGGATTGAGAAGTGTGTGAAAACAAGATGTTCAGATTTTGCATGCTACTGTCCTTGAGATTGCAGCTGGATTTTCCTTGGAGAGAGTGAGCAGCAGCCCTGCAAATATGTGAGCAGTGGGAAGCAGTGGGAACAGGCAGAGGGCTGGGTTAGCCTGGAGGAAGTTATGGAAGGGAAGGAGAGTAGTGCAATCCATGGCCCAAAAGAATGCTTTTTGGGGAACAAGGTTTTAAGACCAAAGGTGCAGGTTCTGCTTCGGTTACCTATGGCTTCCATTGAGAAGTGCTAAATAATGAGGAGTACTGTGAAAACTAGGGTTTTTTTTTTCTTCTCAGTGGGAAGGGAGGAGTGCCACTCCTTTAGTAATGTGAAAAATTTATTTCCCTCTCTCATGAGAGCATCTGCCAGCAGTTACAATGCTCACCTGAGCCTGGAGCGTTTAGCTGGTGCTGGTGATGCCTCAGGGGCAGAGCTGTGCCAGGGCTGTGCTGCCGTGTCCCTGGGGCTATCTCTGCCTGTGTGGCTGCTCGTGGTGCTGGGGAACCCAGGGACACGCTCTGCCTGCACGCTGCCAAAAGAGCTCTCTCTGTGCAAATTAGTTCATAACTTATAAGCTTTGACAAGTTTTTGTTGGCTGTGCCTTGGGAAATGTTTTTCAATGGCTGTTGCTGACTTTGCTTTAATCTGTTCCCAGATTTTTTTGGCTGTCGTGGAAATAGATGGATTATTTAATTGTGCTTTGGAGGTGTGTATACAGTCACCTGAAACTTGGTGATGTTAAAATAATAAAAAAAAGTATGTCAATAATAAACACATTTATTTTCACTGAAAAGAAATATGCAGGCTCTGTCTGCTGCAGAGCTGCATGACCCTGGTCTGATTGCACGTGTATGCCGAGCTTCCTGTGCATGGACACTGCATTTACACTGTCCAGAAGGAAACCAAGTCCTCACTGATCTGACAGACCCAGGTCTCTCATGCTTCAAGAAGTCCTGCAGCACCACAATGGGGAAATAGGTTTTTAAAATCCGTGGTGGATACGGCTGGCTTCAGGACCAGTGCCTCTGTTCCTGCCTGTGCTGCCCCAGGGCCCATGCTCTTCTCTTCCATGTGGAGTGGGCTCTTTGCAGCCACAGCAGTATGCTCAGCGTGCTTTGGCTGCTCCGGTCCCCTGTCCACACACAGCCCCTTTGCTGAGCAATCCATTGCCAGCGTGTCAGAGCTGGGATGAGGACCAGCTCCTCCACGTGCACTGGGCGGGATGCTGTTGCTGTTCCCCTCCTTTCCCCCATGTGAGTCGTTTCTCTCTCCATGCAGCTGCCATCCTCCCACTGAGTCACTTTGGATCTGCTGCAGTGGCGACTCCCAATGACACAGAATTTCGCTGTTCAGTGAGCCAAATACCTGCCCTGTTGTTTTGGGCTGGCCTGGGGTGAGGGGGAGCATCGATGCACTACACCCAAGACATGACTCTCCCCTTCACAGCTTTGCTGCGTCATTTGCTTGGAACAAGGCTGCCTTTAGTCTCCAGTTCTTCGAAGATGGATTTGAAAGCTGCACATTCTGGAGGAATATGTCTCAGAGCTGCCTGGTCACTATTGCTAATGCTTGGCTACTTCAGCTGAAATACCTTGGGTGATGCTTTTCCATTAGTCCGGCGTGTTGGGTTCCTGTTTGGATTTGAGCGTGGGCAACGTCCTGGAGAGTGTTGTGAGCATCTCTGCTGGGGAGGGAGGTCTTGTCGGAGCTGCTCTCGAGAATCCGCGTGAGTTCTGATCTTGTGCTGCTTGCTTCTTGCTTATCCCACTCTTGAATTAAGTAATGATCCTCCAGGTTCCCAAATGTCCATTTTTAAGCTTTTTCATGAGAAGGAGGTTTACAGAAACTGATTTCTTATTGAAAATAAAGCTAAGGAAAACCACCTGCAAAAGCTATGACTCCTGAAAATGGACTGATTTTGCCAAGAACTGGAGCGCTGACAACACTGAAGTGACTAAATATCTTGTGCTTTACTTTCAATAAGAAAAGGGCAGCTCTTTGGAATTGGATTTTCTCTGAGGTTTATCCTACCCCTCTTCTCTTGCCCCTCAACCGAGATGCCCTGACTGAGAAGGCTCCAGCTCATCTCGAGTTTCATTAATTAGGCAGAAGGGACTAACTCTGTGTTGCATAAGAGCAGTAAAGGAAAGCTTTCTCTGCTTTTCATTCATCCATCTAGTGCACTGCACTGCAGTTACCTCTGCTCGCGAGATGGGCTGGGAGCAGCCAGCAGCAATCCCTTCCAGTGCCTGGTGAGATCACAAGTTTCCGGATTGAGAGGGTGTGAAAGGAAGAACTAATCCACGGGCTGGCACAGCCCAGTCAGGAGTTACTGTGCTTAGAGTTTTTTCTGTTTTTCATACAAGAAAAATCTCTCACAAATTTCCATTTTTCTCTTGCATTTAAGAGGGATTGTTTTAAAATTGATATTTCCTTCCGTACCCTCCCTTCTTCCTCTCTTAGCCTAAACTATGACCGCAGCCATTTAAGAGCTGCTGGCAGCTGCAGCAGAGCAGCGGGGTCTGGCTGGGGAGAGGTGCTAAATACACAGACAGGCAAAAAGCCTCGTTGTATGGTGTGAGTATGCACATGCACTTCAGCCTCTACTGTGCTTTCTGGAATGCTTTTACCAATGT
Source organism: Penelope pileata (assembly GCA_013396635.1). NCBI lineage: Eukaryota > Metazoa > Chordata > Aves > Galliformes > Cracidae > Penelope > Penelope pileata. The sequence continues at coordinate 264,632 of WBMW01001478.1, read as the reverse complement.
GACAGAGAAGAGATTCAGCGTCACAGAACAGGGCAGTGTTTGGCCGTGGCTGCGTGCAGCCTGAGCCTGTTTGGACTGGGTAGACACCAGGAGAATCCTTGACAGCACTGGTGACTTCCTTTTTGTGCAGGTGGTGAGTGCCACTATTGCATTCCCTGTTTGCTCTCCAACCACGTTAGCACACACATGACCTTCTTTCTTTATATGCACAAAACCTGGCTGTAGGTGGACAGACAAATGGAGCAGCTCACCCACAGCTCCTCCCTGCAGGGACTGGGTTCCCCAGCACGGTGCAGGATGGGTTGTGCAGCTGGCTGCCGCCTTCACCAGGCTGTGTCTGACCCTGCACGCTGCTCAGCAGGAGGTGTATAGCAAAGCAACATTTCTGGTTTTACTATCCTAGCAGAGGGCCATTTAGTGAGAAATTGAGAGGTAGCATAGGGAGAAGAATAACTCTACATAACCTGTTTGCAAGGGTTGGTGACTGGCTACATCACAGGTACTTCTTCAAAGCTGGACTTCAGTGGGATCTCATGCAAGTGTTCTCCGCAGTGGGCTGAATTTATTCTGTTTATTGCTTTTTGTTTATAAACATCTGCCTATTTTTCTTCAGTGAACATTTGAAAGAATGCTCTTGATCCTGCAGTATCTCTTCCACACATGCACACCTTCTGCAGTTGTTCTGCCATCTCCGGGGCAACCTTCACAAGGAAAGATCACGTTCATGTGAAGGCTTTGAAGCAAAGCGCCTCTTGCCACCTCTGCTTACCTAGAATAAGCCTTATGGTTTAGCACTGAACTGAAACCATCTGGAAAAAAACCTCCCAATAAAATACTCCTCATAATTTAAAGATGTTGCACGTTTGAAATGTCTGGATGTTGTGTGGAAACACATTGGTTTCATCAGCATTTTCAAGTAATACCGGACTGTTTCAATCAAGTCAACATTCTTCATTTTGACTTTATGTTATGACTTTGATTCAAGTAAATCACTTTCTGAGTATATTGTTTTGCAAAAATCTCAGCTTTTATGACTTTCTGTCCCTAGATTGAATCAAAGTAATCATTTTGAAAGCTCATTTTATTCTACCCACTTCCCTCACCAGGAGACAGGGATATGTGCTGCTCAGCCAGTGCTGGTTACAGTTCTCATGGCTGCTGACGTTAGTTAGCCTTTGATGTCATGCCGCACAGATACTGGTTTCATCTGCAATGTGAGGCATTCTCTTTTCCTTTCCCATGAAGAACTGTGCTTGTCCTTTTGGTGCCCATTTGGACTCTTACAGTTTTTAAGCTGCTCTGAGGTGTATGGCTTTGTCTTTCCTAGGTATCATTTGTAAAGGAGCTGAGGAATAAGGAACTCTGTTGTGGCCCAATCATCCTCTGTTTACTGCTAATTTAGCTCACACGTTGGTTTCTGTTGACTTTGCGGACTCAGCGCTGATGCAGAGCGTTGCCTTCCCTTGTGTGGGGCACCTGTTTTTTTCTCGGTGCTCTGTGGGCAGGAGGCTGGGTGCTGCTGCTTTAACAGTGGCCTGGGATGAAGCCAACATGGTTAGCACTTGAACCAAGCAGAGCCAGAGATGTAGGAAGGACACAAATGGAAGATCTCTGGGCCATGAAGCAATGTGGGAGGACCAGGGTGATGCTTGGGGTGTCTTGCTGTAAGAGCTCTGTAAAACTGCCAACAAAGACTTTGGAAAACCTTTCTTTTAGGTGTGTGGGGATTCATGTGTTATGACATCCACTCAATGCAGCAGAGAAAGTCAGGGAAATTACTGAGTGGATGAAGGACAGAGCTGGGAATAGAAAGATCTTATTCTCTTTTAGGTGAAGCCCATGCTTATTGTCCCAGTTATATAAAAGGACATTGAAGAAAGCATTAAAATAGTGAATGGAAACAAATTAATAGCAACTGGTATTAAACTTCTCGATCCTTCGGAGGTGGTGTGCTTTTTCCCTCTTGGAAGAGACACCTTCATTTCACTGCTCCAGCTTTTGATGCCATTACCCAGTACTTAGCTGCCATCCCCAGAGCTCCCTTCCAGCAGTGGGGATCCAAAGCCCACTGCACATCGGCTGCGTGGGCTGGGCACGCACGCTCGGGTCGGAGCATTTTCTCAGTGGGGCTCAATAGTTGTGTCTGTGTGCTTCACTCAAATCTTTTTTTCTCTGTGCCTGATGTCGAGGCTGCTTCTTTGATATGCAAGTGTATGGGTTGGTGGGGGGAGCCAAGGGCGTGGGGACCAGATGGAGAAAGTACAAGGAAAATGCGATGCTTTAAAGGAATAAAAAGAGACACTTTTGTTGGACTCATTATACCAGAAACGAGGAGACTCTGATGAAAGAAAGTGAGCCTGAGGATAGGGAAAATGGTGTTATCAACAGAAAAAGGCTTTGTAAGGATTTGGGCCTTATCAGTTAGAGGTTGATAGCTTGAAAATGGAATATTCAGGAATGTGAAAACTATTAAGATAGAATATAGAGTGACTGCACAAGGTACTGAGCAGCAAGTGTGAAAGGCAGGGAGCAGGGATGGGGACCTGAGCCTCCAGCCATCAGTGCGGGTGAGAGGAAAGGGAGCAAGGAAAGAACAGAGGGAAAAACAGAGGTGCCTGGACAAGCACACAAACCCTCAGACAGCAAGGAGGTGGAGGTAACTGGACCAGGCAGGGCAGGCAGGTAGCTCCCTTCTGCAAAGGGGGACTGTATTTGTGAGGTGATGGGAAGAGTGCAGAGGGGAAAGAAATCTGCTGTTCCTGGGTATTGTGAAAAATTTTCAGCAGTGCTTGAACTCCTGGGCAGGCTGAGTATAACCCAAAGAAGCTTTGTGCTTCTTACCTCATGACAGGAGCTGATTTGGTTGTTTCTTGTTTGGACCATAAGCAGGTGCTATTTGGATGTGAAGCAGATGTTGCATGCAAGCTTGTCCTTTACGTGGCCTGCAGGCACTGATAGCAGAGTACTCAGTGCCTGACCTTCATGCACAGCCACGTGTGGGACTGGGACACCCAAACCACCTGGGAAGAGCTGCTGTGGGAGAGGAGCAGTGGGCAGGGGCAGGGCTGCGATCAGCTGCACCAGCAGCGCTCCTGCTAGCACAGAACTGACAAAATGACTTCCATGTGCATTAAAACCAGGATGGTGACAGAATGCTGCTGTGGGAACCTCACAGGAGGAGCTTCTCTTTAACTGTCCTTCCTTTCATTATTCCCCAGCTAATGCGACGTAATAATTACGAACTTGGATTACCTGGAAAAGCTGCTGGAAGTAGGATAAATTATTAATTCCCAGGCTGCGCTCTGAAGAATTAATTTCAGCACCACACATTGAAAAATTCTCCCATGTACAAAATATCTTAGTTTTGGGAGCAGTTCTGAAAAAGTGAAATTCTTCCGAGCCATTAGCCTACTTTCTGATGCTTTTATTTTTCATTGTCAGTATCCTTTAGCATACTGAACTAATAGACTCAAATTAATAGTAAAAAAACCCTTCATTTATAAGAGCTGTGTCTCTGTACAACGTACTGAAGTGATCCAAATTCCAGGACAGAGCTGTGGAAAGTCTTAGCACAGTTTGTCCGTATCTTATCAGAACAGGCACGCTTTTCCCACGGCCTGGCCGCCTTCCAGCAGTGCCTAAGCAGACTTGTTGGAAACCCAGTTTGAATGGGAGAAGTAATCTTTCTGAATGGATTTTCTGGCAGGATTCCTGTTGCGTGTGTGGTTTATTGTTCTTGGTGATGTGTCTACATTTAACCCCCTAGATAAAAGTTTTAGGGTCTTTTTTTTTTTCTTTTTGATGATGGGAGGGGTTCTGTAAAAATAATCAGATTGAAAATTCTATAGAATTCTATACACAAACTTTTTTTCTGTTTTATCTACTTTTCCATGTTAGCTGTGTAGCTTTTTGAGCATGCTTTTGATGTAAACGCCAACAGATGACTTCCTTTGACTTTTCTATGGTCAAAGGAATTAGTAATTAAAAAGCAAATGACTTTATTTCCTCAATGTATTTTAGCAAAATTTTATCATGCTGATTCATTTTGTTTTTAAATGGAGATGCTTTATTCACAGCGTAGCAGTTCTCTATAAAGTAATACTCGTGGTCAAAACGAAAAGGGGCTGCCAGTGGAGGTGTATCCTCACTGGGAGCAAGCGCCTGTTGTGCCTTGGTTGTAACCCCAGTGCACGCAGTCAGTCCCCCCGTGCACCACAGGCCTGCTGCGGAGCTGAGCCAACTGCTGTGAGCTGAGGATCCGGCCTCTAATATGTAGTACAGGATAGCTAATGTGATGTTTAACCACATGGTAACCACAAGATACAAAGAAGTTCTATTTTAGCACTGCTGGGGCAAGAAAATAACTGTTAATGCTGAAGACTGAAGTGCAAATGGTTGCTAAATGGAAGAAGGAGGCAGAGCAAAACTCCTGTTATTTTGAGTTAAAATGTGTACAGACAAATTCTCACGGCTGAGTTTTGGCCATGAAAGATCGTTAAGATTTGGGTCTTTGTAATTAGAACATAGAGATTAAATATCTTAAATTTGCATCTACGGAGGAGGAACTGTGCCTTTGTTTATTATCTGCTAAAAAATCTCCATTTATATTTTTAGCTAAAAAGAATGATTTAACAAAAAGGCATTGAAGTATAAAGGACTTATTTTTATTTTAATATACATATATATTGTGACCAGATTAAAAATAGATTAGTAACAACTTTTCTTTTTAAAAATAGGCATTGGAGGAGTGCGTGGGGGGGAGGGGGTGCGAAGCTTGTAACTCCAAGCTTAGTGCCTACAATGCTTGGAAGACTTCATGATTAATTTCATACTTAGGTTTCCAGATGTTGGATTTCGTCCCAACTTTTAAAGACCTCTAATGTTTAACAGGATATGTGCTGAGTATAGTCTTTAACAGAGTTTTCTTTCATAACTCCAGGGTCTATGAGAAAAGGTAACTTGGGAAAACACTGCAGAATCGGAGCTGAATCTACAGCCTTCTAGGAAAGAAACCAACAACCCTTAAATGTGCAAGTTAGGACTGGAGCCGTATTTGTTTGGGAAGACTATGGATAGGCACCAGAGCTGGCAGCAAAGCTGTCTGAATGCTGCTTTCCTTGTGCTGCTGTGGAGCGGCATTTCCCACACGCAGAGGGACTGCACGGGTGCGGAGTGCCAGCCCTTGGACAACTGCATCGAGGATGTGCTGGAGCCCGGTGAGTGCTGTGCCACGTGTTTGCAGCACGGCTGCACGTGCGAGGGCTACCAGTACTATGACTGCGTCAACGTGGGCTTTGTCAACGGCAAAGTCCCTGAAGGGCAGTCTTACTTTGTGGACTTTGGAAGCACTGAGTGTTCATGCCCCAAGGGAGGAGGCAAGATCAGCTGCCAGTTCATGCTGTGCCCAGAGCTGCCTCCAAACTGCATTGATGCAGTGGTGCCAGCAGATGGGTGCCCACAGTGTGGAAGGATAGGCTGCCTCCACGAAGGCCAGAAATATGTAGCAGGGCACACCTTCCACATGCCCCCATGCAAGGTTTGCCATTGTCCAAATGCTGGTGGTGAGCTGATGTGCTACCAACTTCCAGACTGTAACACATTTGCCTTAAATACCGTGAGTCCCATGGACACTGAAGACAATGAACCAGAGAGACACTATGATGATCCGTACAGCTATGACCAGGAGGCACCGGAAGGAGACAACACCCAGGTGGAATCTCCAAAAAAATACAGGAGCTATTCTTCCCATCTTGAGCAGGAGAGCATCAGCCAAGAGCAAAGTGAGGATTATGACTACTTACCAGCCAGCATCGCTCCTTCAAGTTCGGCTCTGGCTGATACCTATACTGAGGAAACGACCACACCATTCACCACACCATCACCTAAGCTCCTCTCTGAATTTCGCAGTGCCACAGAAAGAATTGAGCGAAAGAGGGTGCCCCGCACCACCACAGCATCCCCCCAGCAAACAACACAGAAGGAAGCCCCAGTAACCACCACCAGTGCTCCTCTGGAGCACACCACAGCCACCACTGAGACACCCAAACACCTCGGGGATCTGGAGAGGAGACCAAAGGGAAAGCAAGGGGACAAAGAAAGGAATGAGCAAGAAAGAGCCCCCCATTCTAAAATGAAAAAGCATGCCAGAAAAGAAGACCCAGGAAACAGTATCCATCTAGACTTGAAAGAGGTGAATTTAACAGAGCCAAGTTCATCAAAATCTTCCCATGAAACACATGAGGGAAATGCTTTCCCCAAGGTAAAGTTCAGTGCAACAACCTCTCCCCCCGTTGCTCTAAAGGAAGACCGTAGTCAGTCGTCCCAAAAGCAGTCACAGACACTTTATCGTTATCATCCTGAGGAAGATGGGGACCCCAACTCTATTCATGCTAACCCCAGATTACCAGAAGGTAAGAACTATTTCCAGTATAGATGCCTATTTAATGTTTACTAATAATAGCATTACTCTTTTCTTATTTCTGCTCCACACAGACATGAAATCAAGCATATCTCCAGTTACCTTCTGTTAGCTCTTTCAGAAGGTGGTTTGTGTTTCATTTGACATAATAGCTGTTGTTTCACTATTGCCTGCCTTGTTTTGATTTCACAGACTATGGAGTGTTTTCTGGTGTTTTAACTTTATTTCAGATAATGACTTTTCATTGCTTGCTCTTCATTTCTAATGCAATGTTAGAGAAACATCTTACCATACAGAAAAGGAATTGGACTTAATCATTTATGTTTGGACCCTCCAGTTACCAGCTGACTGCAATCATATTTGTAGCTTTTGTTCTTTTACTGGGAGAAAGAGTGAAATAGTTGTGCTTCCAACAGACAATGTGCATACTGCAAAAATATTTACAGCATTTGTTGTAATATTTATCCTATGGCTGAAAGGCTGTCTAAGCTCATTAGTACAAGAACTTGATACATTCAAACACCACTGAGGACTAGTACGGGGAAAGGACTGCCTCCTGCTTTGTGTTTTTTTGAGGGCTGGAAGTTTATGATATTTATGATCAACTGTGGCAAGTGTATGTATTTCCTTTCTGCCTCTGGATTCCTCTTGACATCTGCAGTGAATGTTGATTATACGCTTTTATGCAATGCTCATTACAGTAATGAATGCAAACTTCATCGCTATAAATTAGCACATATACAGCTCATATTTCCAATTCATTTTTCATCAAATCAAGAGTAATATTTCTGTTTTCAAGATGTGGCACAAAATGTTCTCATGAGAACTCAGATGTATAATACTTGCAGTCTGAGTAGAGAATACTGATTACTCCCTAGACAGAAATATTGCTTCCTGGGCTACCTGGGTAGCCCTTAGATGTGTTGAGCTGCCTAGCCCATCTACTCAAGAAGCTTAAGGGGGATAGGAGGTGACAGATCTGGAGAAGGAGCTGAGGCTGTAGGTTGGCACACAGGCAGCATGCCCTGTTTACTAAATACAATGTATGAGATCCATGTATGGAGATGGTAGCTTCTTCTTTGTCTTCCACATATGTTTTAATTGTAAATCTTGACTTCACAGCCTCTGGTAGCTACCATGCTCTAGAAATCAATTCTACCTGAAGAACCTCACTGCATTGCGGCTGTAAGCCAGGCAGCCTCCAGGAAAGCAGTGTTTGAACCCAGTGCCTTGAAATGAGAGAACATTAGCTGAGCACACATACCATGCAGAAGGATGTCATTAGCGAATGGAAACTGTCAAAAGTGATTTGATGGATAGTTAACATGCTCCAAGCCTTACCTCTGTGCTACCTTCTCTTCACAGATGCCTGTTTTATTTCACATCTAGATACATTTGCTTTGTGAAAGATGAATCTGCTAAGGGTGGCTGACTGATGATCTAAGGGGTAAACTAGTTCCAACTTTCCAGTTTGTCTAACGTGAATAAGAGGATCTGTTCGTAACACCTGTGGCTGCTCTGTGAAATGCCAGTGGCAAAAGCATCCGCCCGCCTTGTGCACTGAGTTCCCCTGCAGTCAGATTTATGCTGCAGAGTATTACCCAGCACGTTGTGCTTAAAGCTCTTCCCTCATTTCTTGCAGCCTACCACAACATCTATTCTGAGCTGTGCATCAAGGCTGTGCATTATTCATAGGTCTGAGATAGTACTAATGAGTGATAACCTGTTTTCTGATGTAATTTAAATTCAGTCTATTCAAAGTTATATCACTTTTCCCCTTCCCTCCACCCCAAAAAAAAGAGATTGATGGAACATCCCTACATGTTCAATAAGAGGGTTTAAGAAAGCCTTTTGGGCTGGAAGTGCTTGGCTGCAGAACTAGTTGCCACATCTTGGAGTCTCCTCAGGATGTTTTCAGTCTCTAACCCATGGGAACTGCATGGCTGACACGGGACTGGCTGGGGTGTGGGTTGGGTCAGGGTTCCTGCTGGGTAGCAACAAAATGTGATGCCCATGTGTCATGAGGGAGCTGCAGAACCTGTCCCAAAACCAGGACTCTCCCTGGACATGGCTAGCCCCAGCGCTCGTGCCTGGGGACTGCTGGATTTGCACTTGTGGTGGTGGTGTTGCTTTAATGGATGTGGTTGTGACTCATGTGAGCAGATCCATATGTTTCAAGTAATAAAACACATACATCTTCTGTCTCTTCGGTGACTCCTGAGCTGGTGATAGAGGGTGAGTGAAGACATTACTCAGGCTTGAAAGAAAGATTAATTCTGCTTGCAGATGTGGAATGAAAGCATAAATTTTGTACATGTATTTCTAACTATGAAGTGGTGTAATCTGCTGGATTTGCCAAATACATTCTCGTCTCATCTTTAAAACCTGCGAGGCTGTGTTGCTGTTCCCTGATAGGGCTGCCACCATCATAAGAAAGCGGTGGCACACCTCCAGCTGCACTTGGGCTGCCCCTTGGAGGCTGCACACAGGCAGCCCTGCGAAGGCTGTGGGTCTGCCCAGCTCTCCGGGCTGCGGTGCGAGCCAGCCCCAGTGCTGGCAGCTCCGAGAGGGCATTCTGGAGCTGGGAGCACAGCATGGCTGCAGGGGCTGCAGCGTGTCCTGGGGCTGTGGGAGTCCAGGGGTGGCTGTCCTGGAAAGCAGCTTGGAATAGGGGATTGTTTGGGTTTTTTGCACGTAATTGAATTTTCCTAACATTCTCATTTGTCTGTGGGTGGGTGGGTGGACTGTCTTCATTTTAGATTTTCCTTCCTTGAAGTCATCAATATACTTATTAAAATTTCATCTTAATTGCTTTTTTTTCCCCTCTGTTTATTTGGGTTCCCAAGTCCCTGAGAGATACGTTTTTATGGTGCTAGGGACTTTCTACATATTTTGTTATTTATTTTAGTGTTTCTTTTTCTCTGGAGCTTAGAAAGGAATAAGAGGCTTCACAGAAACATTTACTGTCACTAAAAATTCATCCAGAGGTAGGTGGCTGTTGCATTTGTTCTTTCTATTAGCTGTGTCCTGGCATCAGAACTCAGTGTGGTTGGCTCCCTGATGCCTCTGGTTAAAAACTTGGCTTTGTTACTTATATTTTATGTATCTCACTTCAGTTTTATATGCAGTTGAGCTTTCATCTCTCAAGTCTCTGCTGCCTCATATGTAATCTTACAGTAGAAACGACATGGAGTACCCTGGTGCTCAGACTAATTTGGCCTTTTGATGCTCATTCTCCATTTGTGCTTCATTGTCCATCTGTGTTTCAGCTGGGGGCTGTGGGGTCTGTGCTGGGCTGGGCCTGGCTGAGGAGGGGCATTTCTCCCTGCGGCTGCTGCTGCTGTCAGACACAGCCGTGTGTAGTGAGATCTGCTACAGCACTGCATTCTGCAGTCGCCAGCTAAGGCGATCTATTGAGCATCTTCACTCATGGTCTCCAGGGAATTGCCATTTCTTTGGGGATTTCTTCCTCCCTTCTGCTTTGGCTGCTCTGAGCTTTCCTGGAGCAGCAGCTTTGCTGGTTACATGGGTGCTGCGTGGGGCTGGGCACCACGGCTCATGGGGTACTCGTGGCCCTGAAGCAGGGAGCAAGCACAGCCTCTGCTCTGTGCCAGCCCTTATCACTCTGCCGTGGAAACGCTTCTGTGTTCTCTGTGAGTGCACCTGTCACAGTCCCGAGTACAGACTAAAGAGTTCTCCAGCAACATGCAGACCTATTGAAGTTTCTGTGGCAAATGCTAATTAATCCACTCCTAAAGGAACAGTATGTGTAAAATAGAGGTAATTATTCAGCTGAGAAAGTGCAAATTAAATACTGTTACCGAGGGAAAGGATGAGATTGATGGAGACTGTAGTCTTTGTACAGTCTCTTTCCAAACATTGATCTTATCCTGTCACTTACTGCAAGAGCAACAGAGGGAGTTTTAATTTCTATATTTCCTATTTCGTCATCATAAAAATGCCCTGAACAGGGGAGGGTTTAATAAAACATATTTAAAGATTGTACTGTCAAGTTTTATTATTATTTTCCTACTCGTTTCCATTTCCCTATGTGCTGCCAGTAGAGTGCTGTTTCTTGGATAAATGTAGCTCAGGTAGCGAGCAGCCTCGTTGTGAATGTTTTATGACTTGTGTTCTGGTTTTGGCAGGCTGAATAGCAATTTGTGTCTAGCTGGAACCGTTGTGTTTCAGAATAGAGGTATTTTTCCACTTAAAAAAAAATCACTGGTTGTGGCTGAGTTTATCATGGTCATTTTCAGAGATAAGGATAATTGCTCTCCAACTGAAGTAAATTTGTGCGACAAGATCGGTGGATTGGAAAATAGCACTCATTGCATGTGAATCCTGATCAGGTAGGAGGCACTGGGAGGCTCTCGTGCAACTCCTGAGGATGTAACTGGGATTTTGGCCGTGCCATGTCCTGCATGTTTGCTGAGAGACTGTGGCTCATGAAGAAAGATGTCCTTGAATTTCGTAACTGAGGACAGATGGGAAATGAGATCCATGAGGCAGGCCTGCAGCGAGGGTTTCCCTGAGTACACCGACCCTTCGTCCCTACACCCTGCTGCTGCTGGGAAAGGCACCGGAGGTTGGGAATGCTGTGGATGGTGCTTTGGAAATACAAACTCTAATTGCAACTCCTTAGTGTTTTTAGATATTAGGTTATGTGTTCTTTAACGTTTACTTGGACTACCTCAGGCTTAGATCTATTTTGTATACTCAGTCCCAGTTCTCTCTGCAGCAGGAAGAAATCAGCTTTGAGCCCTCAAACTAGGGTAACTGCAGAATAAAAATAAACCTCGGGAGAGCGGGTGGGGGAGAGAAAGCCTCTGGGCCAGCAGCATGAATCAGGCTGAGCTCCAGCCCCAGGCAAGTGTTCAGCTGTCTGTTGGGCAGTCACAGCTTTGGGACAGATAATAGAGGAAGGTAGCGTGAATGAGTGTAAGGCAGGCAGGGGCACTTACAGAAAGAAAAGGACTAAAATACAATAAAATAAATAATGACATTTAAAAAAAAATTTAAAATAAAAGCATTTTAAGAGAGAACCACAAAATAGATCTAGCTGTTCTGCCAAAAATGGCATTCTGACCTTACCAGGTATCTGGATGCCCCTGTGTGTTGGGGGGCTCCTCTTCCCTTGCTTTTCTCAGCACTGTGACTGCTCGGGCTGCTGAGCCACGGCCCACTCTGCTGGTGCTGGGCCTGGCACCTGGAGCTTGGGCTCAGGGAGAGCAATGGGGCAGGAAAGGGCTGGGGCTGCCCTGCTGCAAGCATGGATTTAAGGGAATCTGTGCAAGGTGCAGTGTTCACCACAGTTGTGTTTTCCTGTCCTTTTATTTGTCTTTCTTCCAATATCTAAAAGTAGAAGTAGGGCCTGAGGCTGGATAGCTCTGCCCATGGGAGCAGGATGAAGGGAACCAGTTGTGCAGGGCTGAGGCCCACTCACTACTCCCACTACTTCCTATGCTAATGAGACCGTAACTTCAGGTTTGTGTGTGCTGAACACTGCTTGTGGCATGGGGCTGTGAACACAGGCTGCAAGGGTAACCAACCCCTGCCCCAGCAACATAAAGGAGCGCATTCAGACTAATTGTTTGCAGACTCTGAAACAAGCAGTAGCCAAAGGTATCAAATCTCCAGGTACTGCCCTGCCAGATGTGTGCTGGCTTTTTCCAAAGCCCTTGCTTTCAGCAGATGCACCATCACGCCTGTGTGAAGTGCTCTGAACGGTTCCACTAAAGGAATTTGAGCATGGATCAAGAGGGCTGACCTGTCCTGCCAGCCTGGGCATGCAGGCAGCAGCTGAATGCTGAGTATCCAGACTTGCCCTAGCTAGGGGCATACTTTGTGGGCCAGTGTTGATGTTTTTCTGTTTGTGCCTTGATGATCTCTTTCGACAAGTTGCTGCATGACTGCTGCTTGCCTGTGTGTTTTGGGAACTGCTACAGGTCAGACCACTGCTGCTGGCTTTCCAGCTGGTGAAGCTTCAGCATGATTTGCAAAGCTCCAAGCTCTGAGTTTGGTGCATTCTTCTTATTTTTTTCTTTTTGAAGAATAGTGAGCTTGAGCCCAAGCTGTTGTCACCAAAGACCTTGTTCCAGTCATCCTGTGCTGTCCCTGAGTTCCCTTGTTAGAATAGCACCAAGGAGACCTGCAGGGAATGCTTGAAGAAAAAGTGAAATGGGATAAAACTTTTGCATCCAGCAGAGAGGGTATGTCACAGTGCTGGCCCTGGCACAAGCACAAAAGGCAGTGTTTGCCTGGGACAGGTTTTCTGTACCGATGGGGACACAGACCAGGATTTTCAGACATCCTTAACTTTATAAGACTTAGGCACTAAAACAGTTTAAATCCTGTATGTTGAAATAATAAATGCAAGTGGAGTTGAGCATCTAACTTAAGATGATGTGTTATAACCTAAAAATCCCTGGGCATCAAAATATTTTTAGAAACTCATCCTGTGCACCTGCTCTGTAGGGGTAAACATCATCCATCCTTGGTGATAAGTCAGCTTCATCTGTGGTTTGCAAGAGCGTTTGATCTCAATTCTGACATTAAAATGTGCTCGAGACAAACTACAGCACTGAGATGGGGGTCGTCGTATCCAAGTTATTTAGCACTGGAGAAGACAAGGCTTCTCCAGTCGGAGAACTGGGAAGCTGCTGGGCTCACTGGGTTTCTCAGGGGGTGGCACTTGCTCGTTATTTATAGGATGTGTCTGAGAGTGTTTTTGTATGCGTGTTTGTACTTCTCTTAAGAAACAGAATTTCAATGAGGCTTATCTGGAGTAGTGTTTGTAGTGTTATAATAAATCACTGAGGAATTAAAAATGACAGTGAGTATAGCTCCTTGTTAGGTGGAAGCAAATATGAGTAGTGATTTCTGTTCCAAATTTTGTGAGACAATAACCTTTTGAGCCATTTCAAATATGTAGGCCAAATAAATGTAGCTTTCTAGCATATGCTTACTCATGAAAGGATTTGTAATTTCATTACCCCGGGCCTCACAGCAAGCAATATCTCTTACCTCTTAGGGATTCTTAGGTAACAAGCCAGCAGTAATTGAGATTTTATAAAGATCTGCTTATGTGTTAGTGGGTTTTATGTTTTATTGACTATTCCCAGTCTGTCTGTGCTGTGTCTGAGATGACCGATTTTCTTTCAAAGCCACCAATAAGTCTTATACTCCAGCCCAAAGCACTGGTGTTGTTGACACCAAGCAAAGTCTGAGAGAGGGATGGGGAAAATGCAGTTATGCTGTCACTATGATGAGCAAACCCGTGCTGCACATTGCCCCTTTCCTGCCTGTTCTTGGGGCTAGGGACCTGCAGTGCCCACCTGGAGCCCCTTGCCAGCAAACACTGAGCAGCTGCAACAAGCGCAGTGCAAGGAACAGATCTGCATGCAGTGGTGTTACAGAGCCTGGGGGTCTGCAGTTGTTCACTGCCTGATGGAGTGATTGGGTTTGACTCCATCACTGGGCCCTGCTGATGGTGATGGAGTACCTCATTAGGTGGCAGACAGTGGCTAACACGGGAGCTCTGGGGTGTTAACAGGGAGGCAGCTGCTTGCTGCAGGCAGCCTGGGGACCAAGGGGCAAACGAGGTGCACAGGTGGCATGCTGAGGCTGCATGTGTCCAGCTGCCTTGTCAGCCCCTGGCAGCCTGATCATGTTGGGTGTGGTTCTGACTGTGACTTATTCAGCCGGTTTACACCAAAAAGGACCAATTTAAAAACAAAGCAGAAGAAAAAAATAATAACAACTACCATGAACAGTAATTCCTTCTCCCTCCTTGCAATGAGCACTAGTTTGCTTTTGTGAGCCATGGGGATACTGACTGCATTCACAAAGGCTCAGAGATACTTGACTGTGGTTTTGAATTACTGAGTCCTAAAACAAATGTTTATGGTTCCAACAACACTGGTTTTAAAACCTATTAACAGAATAGAGTTGCATGAAAAGGGAGGATTTGCATCAGTAATTTTTAAAAGATGTTATGAAAGTTGATGCTCCTGCAAACTGTAGCTCTGTGTGTATAATACAGATCTTGGAAGGTAATGAAAATCATCAAATGAAACCTTGTAGCCTTACAGTTACCAACCCTAAGACAAGCTATTGCTTGCATCTCCAGCAACCTGTACTGCATGAGAATAGGTTTGTTTACAGTCTTACACACATTTCCATAAGGTAATTTGAATTGGGCATGTGCACATGTCTCAAGGATAAGCTAAGTTTTTAGGATGAGCTTTGTTTTGTATGAGGTCACTATGTAAAAATTTTGTTTGCATCTTTTTTGTAAGAATTTGAATAATCTCCCTTGTGTTGGTGGCCATCTGCACTGCATCTTTACCTTCTCTGCTTTTCTTTGGCCAAAGACATTACAGTGGGTTTACCCCCTGCACCTTTGCTGCCTGTCACCTCCTTCCCTTCCCATAGGTTTGGAGGAGCCAACTTTTGTGGCTTTGGGATTAAGGAAATGTCCCTTCACCTGTAGGGGAGCTGGAGCCTGACTGGTGCTGGCTGGAAGCAGGGCTGAGAAGAAAAGAAATCAGCTCTTGCAACAAGAACTTCTTGGTGCACTTCAGTTTCCTCTTCTTCTCACCTCTCACTATCCATATGTTACTCTCTGTTTGAGTTTTGAAATATGTTTTATGTGCTACTTAGTGGAATAGTTTCCCGAGCACAAGTTAAATTGATTAACATTATAGGGTTATTCATCTTGCATGAAGTGAAGCATCAGAAGTATTTATTGTATTCATATTCTGATTGAGACATCCTAAGGAGTCTTAGGAAACAGTTATATTTTGCTGGCAGAGGTTTGTAACAGAAAGCATTGTACTTAATACCAAACCTACTGCAAGTCAATAGCATGTGACACGTGCAAAAGAATTTCCAAAAAGTATAGTTCATTACTGGAAATGTGTCTTTTTAATGAGAACAGAAATTACTATATAAAAAAGCCAATTCTTACCGCTCTTTCCATAAGGTTTAAGCGCTGGTTTACATTGAAAAGCAGAATGAGAAACTTTGAGTTTGTTTAATGATATTTAAATAGTCCTTGTTTAAATAACGATTCTGAGAAATCACTCGGAGGAGGACTTTTAGATAAGAATATTAAGTCAATCCATTATCTGTTTGGTGGCGTGGAAGGCCTTACACCCACTGAGCAGCCCTGGCAAATGCTTCAGTAGCTGGCAAGTGGATGGCCATTTTTCTGCAATGCACAAGCAGGTGCAATTGCAACTCTTCCCATACCTCTATAAAACATCTTGTTTATGGCCTATAAGCTGCTGCAGATTAGTATATTTTTCCCTTATCCAAGAATTTTTCCTCTGCAGTTTGCATTAATTTTCCTTGTGCTGGAATTGCCTTCATGAAACAACTTGCAGTTTTCATTTCCAGGTTCAAAACTGCAGTATTCTAGCCAAATGATTTTGTAAGGTATTTACTTTGAGTAACTGTTTTTATTGAAGATAACGCGCACTTAAGTAATGTCTCATGTATTAATGATAAAACTTCTACTGGTTCTGAATCAAAGCTGATAAGCATTGTCTTAACTTATGGCATTGAAATCAAAAGAGAAGTTTAGTGAACATTGGCGACGTCTGTTTTACATTACAGGGTTACATAAATGTTTAATTTCAATCAGTTTGGATTGAATGCAATCACAAGCAAGTTGTGTTTTTGCTTGCATCTTCAAGTTAGATTGGGGATAAATGTGTAGCCTTTCCAAAATCTTGTATGCAGGTCTCAGGAGTTTGAGTTGCTGCTAATAAACATGCTTTAAATATGTTCTTGAGATAGAGACTTTTGCCTTGTTGAAGATGTGGCCCTGGGCAGCAGTGATCTCAGGGCTGCATGTGCTCCTTGCCTTTGTGCTTGGCCCCAGGGGCTGCAGGATGCGGCTCGTGCTGCAGCGTGCCTGAGGACATGCAGGGGCTGCCATCGCCTTGGTGTTAGGTGAGAGCTGACCGATCCAGATGAAAAAGAGTTATATTGCTTGTTTCCTTATTGTTCTTGATGGATTTCACCAACCAGTTCAAGTGAATAGAAGCTTTTGGAGTCAGCCAGTTCCATTTGCCTCTCAGCGTGAATGATGTGGTATCCTGAAAAACTGTGGGACAGGGCAGGGGAAGCTGGTGGAGGTTGAGTATTTATTCTCACACTCACATAGTAAGGTTAAATGAATTAAGCATTTTGGTGCTGAAACTAATCTACCTTTAACCTTCAGTGCTGCATCCCTGTTCTCAGTTCGGTGAGTGCTGACTTCGCGGCGTGCCACGGCAGCCTGGCAGGGTAAGCAGCTTGTCTGCAGTGCTGCAGGTGGGGTGCTTCCCCAGCACTGCTGCTCGTCTGCACTCCTACACACGATGGGATCTGACCTTTATTAGGTAATATTAAAGTCTCATTTTGCTATGGTGAAGCAGCTTTATAAAGTGTTGAAATCTGATCCTGATATTTCAGTTTACTCACTGTTATTCAGCTTCTAAATGGAGTCAGTAACATTTTTTGAAATAAGACTTTGAAGGTCAAATCCTGTCCTGTCAATGCCATTTTAACCCCATTAGTTCCAGAAAGAAGTACACTCATTTTAGCTGCATTACTTCCTCCTATATTACAGTAAAATAGTAAAGGGCAACTGTTAATCGTTAGAAATCCTAAAATGAAATACTCTTTTTAATGAAGACCTCCTTACATTTTGCGGTGTGTGTTGATGGAGTGAGTTGGTCTCACTTCACAGGGCTTTCTCTGCAGCAAAAACCCCTTATTTGTTTCTGTCTGTTATATTTCCTGTTAGACTCAAATTCCTCTCCCAGATCTTACAGTTAATTTATAGCAAACGAATACCTTGTGAAATGTATGATCATTATAAAAATGCATTATTATAGCCATTTGTCTTTTTGTTTGTAAATTCCCCAGGTTGAGTGTTTGGGTAATGGATGTTTATGGAGATGCAGTCGATAGCATTGGGAGAGGCACGGCACAACGTGGCACTGAGGGTCTTGTGCCATCAGGAGGGGCTCGGTGCCTGCTGGTCTGGCACTGCAAACCCTGCTCCTTCAGGAAAAAAGAGCTGGCGTTGGTGGATGAATGGGCTTCTCCCATCTGTGCTGGTGCAACAGAACTGATATTCACACTGCCGTGTTTCAAATCTGATGTGGAAAAGCCCAGACTCCCCCATGGAGTTAGTCGTGCTCCTGACCACAAGCATATGGACTGCAGTCAGTTTCCAGTTTTTCTATTTTTCAGTTATTAGAGAGAGAGCAATTATTATACTCTGTAAGTCTCAAGTAATTGCATTATCTCATAGAAATATTAGCATGAGAATGCTCCTAGTGTATTGCCTTCATACTAGGTCAGAATACTGTTGTTCTTGGAGGGAATTTTGCTTCCCTTTAGTGCAGTTGCAACACAAGTAGGCATTTGTACTAGTGCAGGAACCTGCACAGCACTTCTGTATTTTATGTTCTTTAATACCAAGAAAGAAAAATATATCTATGCTGCAAGATTAAGGAATTAGCCCATATCCTGGAAGGCCAGAGGGTCACACTGCTGAAGTGGTGCTTGGTTCTATTCTCAGAGCTGAACTGGAGAGCTTTCTGAACCCGCCGTGTTTGTTTTGGCTGGCTGTTTGCTGCCACCTTGCTGAGATTTTCTTCTGGTGCTTGAATCTGCTCCAGAGTCATCAGAACCTGGAAAGTGCCAAAGCTGATGCCAAGCACAAGGGAAGCGAGTGCTGCTGCAGTGCAAGGAAAATGCAAGTTAGCCACGGTGCCAAGAGGACTGATGCTTCTGGTATCACAGCCTGTGGTACACTCGCTGGGTGCTGTGGGTATGTGTTGCCATTCTCCCAAGACTGGAAAGCAGGTTATCTGCTTTCATACCATGCCCCTCCTCCTCCTTTCTGCTGTTCCGCTAGAGCTAGTGGTACAGAGCAAGTTTATTGAGAGACGCCTCACATGGGACTGAAAGGGTAAAGCTCAGGTCTTATCTGTGCCCTATCTTGATCTAATTAGGAGAAGCAACATGCAGGCTTCTGCAGACCAGCTTCAGGGCTGTGCTGTGTGCAGCTGGTGGGGAGCAGAGGGACAGCCCTGCCTGTGTGTGTAGGGGTGCAGGCTGAGCTGGAGCCCAGAGCTTAAAATGGTGTTAACTCCAGAAGTTACACAGTGTGCAGGATGAACGTGCAATGCAGCCAGTGCTGGGGTACGGATTGTGCGTGACTCTGTTGGGTGTCAAGTGCAGAGTGACTTCCAGCTGTGTGCTGGGAGCTGTGTGATAAGGCTGGAAAATGCTCCTATCTTGTTTGCTGCCTTCTTTTCTTGTTCCTGGGTAGAAAGACTTGGTTACTGACTTTCAAACTGCTGAGTAACTTTTAGCCACTTGTATATAATTATTAAAAAACAAACAAAAAAAAAACCACCCTCTTCCTGACACTGAAGTACATCTTCATGTGTTCCCTGGGTCAGTCTGTCACTGTACCTGACAGTGACGTTTTGCAAGCAGGAGTGTTTAACTGGCAGTGTTACTCCACGAGTCTGTGTGGTGCCACAGGAATGCTTGCTGGCTGAGTGTGAGGACTTAAGATATAGAAACACATGGAAAATTTAATCTTTTTCCTTAAAAGTGTAGTGTTGCAGAGGTCCCCATGGGTTTGGCAGCTGGAGGTTGGGCCATAGCATGAGGCATCCCCAGGGATGCAGGAAGCCTTTTGTTCTCTGACTGCGGGGAGCCCAAAGGGTCAGAAAATCCTCACAGTAATGCAAAGCAGGTCCTGGTTTGTAAAACCAACACAATGTGTGAGGTTCTGCATTTCTAACTGCAGCTTGATAACAGGAGTGAATATGTAAGCAGGCTTTGCCTGGCTTTGTGTTCCACTGCTGCATTGCTCTGAGCTTGGACTTGACTGGATTTTTCTTCCCTAACGACTGGTTATGCAAACTGATTAATTTAATAAATGTCTGCCTTTTGTTGCAAGCGTTGGTCGGAATGAGGACAGAGTGAAAATCTAGCATGTGGCAAAATTTCTTAGCAAGCATTGTGCCCTGAATGAAAAGCAAACAAATCAACACCATCGTCTACTCCAGCACAGAGATATAGCTGGGGTGGCCCTGGCATGGCGGGATGCTGTGAGCCGGGGGGAGCTGCCTCTCTGAGGGACTTCAGTGGTGCACCTGGTGATCTTGCAGCTGAGGAGTGTGTCCACAGGAAGGTCACTGGGGCAAAGAGCACGTGCAGAGGAGCCGGGCAAATCTGGGGTGCGAAAGCAAAACTGAGGCATTTCTCTTGCTCACACCCATAGAAACCCGTGAGGAGGGAAATCAGAGCATTGTTGAAGTTTTTAGTGAGGGACTGTAAGTCTGCAGACAGGTATGTCACACGCCATGAGCTGTTAGAGGGGTGGGTGTCGGGGTGGGCTTGGTCGTTTTCCTATTTTACTTTCGACCTGGAGGCGGCTAAATAGGAATGGTTTAAAATAATATCGTAGTTGCCATGGTTACTCGTCTAAATTGAAAATAGAGGTCTGGACTAAGCGTATAGTCTGTCCGCCAAAGCAAAACTTGGACCTGAGTGATGAAACCTGAGTGGGTTTGAGGAGTCACGCCGAAGCTTGTGCTGCCGAGTAGGTGATTCACAGCACGCGGGTGTGCTTGACGTCACTGAGCAGCTCCAGCAAGGGTCTGCATGGGCCTGGAGATGCTGCAAAGGGAAAAATCCTTCAAGTTTCAAACATTTTCCTCTTTTTTTTTGCCCCAGGAGGTCTGGAAAGCTCGGAAGAATGCCATGGAATGCTGCTTTCCTGGGACTGGATTTGATTTTTATTTTTTAGTGTTACTGTGCAACAAAGCAGCAGCAAATTTAAAATAGTTCAGCTAGATAAAAGCATCCTATTAAGGTAAATTCACTTTGTCTCAGGAATGTGTGGCAAATGTGTGTCTAATTACAGATAAGGCCACTAAGCCCTTCATCTTCTTTCAGTGAAAAAGAATCTGCAAATAAAGTGAAGCACAAAAAAGTTCTGGTGAAGTGAGATGAAGGTCTTTTCAAGGATTTGGCTGTTGCAAATGAGTCCCACTTAAGGGAACTGAAAGTGTTTCTTTCTCTCCTTCTGCTTTGTGGGTGGCATTGGAAGTACCATGACGACTGACTTCAGTCTGCGCTGGAAATCTCTCACTTTGAGATACAAGTCTGTGGTTCTGCCTTTGGAGATTTCTAGTTTCATCTGTTCATTTTTAGGTGGGAGTACAAATCAGTACCAGTCCGGTGAAGATGCTGAAGATGCAAAGAACACATCAGCTGAGCCTCGCCTGAAAAGTGCATACTTAACATTGTGTCATATTTCCTCTCCAATTTCTTGCTCAGTAGGTGGTAGAGAATTGGTGCTTAATTACTTGCAGGCTGTGGACAACAACCAACCCTCTTAAACTGTTTACATTTCTGGATGAGGCTGGAGCTGAGTGTTCTTTGTGGTTTGGTCTTTCTCAAACTCTATGGAAGACTTTATAGCGCTTGTTTATCTTATATACCATATATTGGAATGAATGTTTGCTTCAAAAGAGCTTTTATCTATCTATATATTTAAAAATATATACCAAAAAAGCCCACAACGAAACCTCTCATCCATACACACTGTGTATGATAAATCTCATTTATACTGTGCAGCTTTCCAGCTTGCAAAGAGGCACAGTCTGCTGTTTGTGACCTTGTGCAATTCTGGGAGATCATAACTGAGCAGAAAATCAGATCCAAGCCATAAAGGTGGAGCTGGAGTTCTAGACTTGCTTGGATACAAGGAATTACATCTAGCAAATATCACGTGAATAAAACATTAATTTCCCATTAAGTTACATTATGTTGCTGTGATAATTGTTCCTGTTTTGAGTGATCCTCATTTCCTGCATATCTCTGGTGACTCATCACAACTGAGATCTCGTCCATTGTACTTTGCAGATGCTCTCAAGATGTCTATTCCCAATCTGACTCAGCTTCTTTATCATCAGCATCTTCTCTCAGTGCTATTGTGCTGTGTGAATGTATGCCTTGCTCAGGACTTCATTCTCCTTCCAGCACAAAAGTGGCTGGCAGTGCTGGCTGCATGTTCAAGTTTAAATTGAGTTTTAAGAAAGTTGTAGGTTAAAAATTGACATTTTCTGTTTTCAAATCTTGAATCTGCAGCTGCAAAAATGTGTGCTCTTTGGGACTATAACTGTGTCTTCAAGGGAACAAAGCGTTCTTCTTTTAAGATTTTCTGTGGGTAGTTTGCCAGTGTAATAAATTCCCATTGTGATCTGCGCGTCCTACACTTCAATTAAGCTGTACTGTGAGGGGTTAAGAGAGATGGGTGTACACAGCTGTCACCTCTGTAGGAGGCTTGAGACTGTGTTACTGATGCTTACAGGTAAACAGAAAGCTTTAAGGAAGCTGGCTGGTGGAAGGTGTGCTGAATAACAAACCGTGGCGCTCAGAGCAATCCTTGCTGCCTGCATGGATTGGAAGGCTCATCCCCAGCCTGTGCAGGGCTGTGCGGCACAGCCTCGTGTGGCCCTCACGAGCAACTGGGGCTAAAGGCACGAGGGCAGGTGCCGTCAGGGTACGATACACGGGAGAACTAGCTGGCTGGAAGTACGCAGTTACTGTTGGTTTAATGCTACAGGAAATGTGTCATCCTGAAACACCACCAAAAGTTTTTGCTAGGGGTGCTGTGGGTGGCCTGTCACCCTCTGATGATCACTTTGGAATCTGGTGTCTAACACGGTGCGGTGCTGTGCATAAACCATTTGTTTTGCTTTTGTTGGCCTTCCACTGCTTTAGTTACCCACTCCAAGTTGGCACTGCCACTGTACTCCTTGGAGTGATGCTGTTGTCCTTGGGACAGCAAGGTGACTCCTGGGCTGTATGTTTATGCAATTCTCCATAGAAGATCTTTAGTTCTAATTGACTTTCCCACTTCTTGTATTATTGGCAGGTATTTAGGCTTCTTTGGTCATGTTTGGGTAAAGGTTTTGTTTCCATACTGACAAAAAGTTCAGATATTAAAGCTGCACACCGATAACAGCTTCCCCTCCATGAACGGTGATAGCGGAGTCGTGGCGTAGTGCCACACTTCAGACAGTTCTTCAGATATATCTGTCACTTGAGGTGGTTACCTCAGCTGTCAGTCTGTTAAAATTACGTAAAGTTTTTAAATTATCTCCTCCTTGTTTAGCCAAAAAATGACTCAGTCCTCTTGCTTATTGTATTACCTCAAGCTCCTGGTATGTATTACACATGCAATCAAGGAATTAAGAGTCTGAGGCTGCAAGATTTATTTAAGTGGCATTTAACGACTGTCTGTTTGCTAGTAATTTGATTCAACAAGATGAGAAATTTATTTTTGAATCGTCTTATAATGAGCAGATGAGCGTGTTTCTCTGTCGCTCTAAAACTTCAGTTTGTCACTTCATGTCCGTGTTGTTGCGAATGTAATGGATTTGTTGTCTCTAGGATGGGTAGCAGGCAGCTGTGGCAGTTTCTTTGATTTTAAAGGAGTTTTGTTTTAAATACCCCTATTAGCTTAGAGAAGAATGAGAAACTTTCTTGTTGATTTCAGAGGCACTTCTTTTACTGTGTATTTGATATCTGAAGGAACTGGAATAGCTAAGAAGGAACTGCTAGATGGTTCCCAGCTCCATGAATACTTGTACTCTTTTATTTGTTATTTTGACACTTTGCACAGTCATGTAAGAAAATTTAAGAATAGCTTTATTTTTGAAGGAGTTACATTTATCAGAGTTCTGAACTTGTTCATCACTGGACCTGTACTTTATGACTTCAGCAGCAGAGGCAGTGGTCCAGGGAAACCTCTTGCACAGCTCTGTTCCCGTTCCTGCAGTGTCACTGGTGAAATGTCACCATGCTGTGCTCCAAAGAACACCTGAAAGTCTGGTGAGAGAAATATGATATCAATATAATGCTGCTTCCCTACGCCAAGCTTCTGTCATCATGGGAGCTTCCTGCCTGCGCAGCATCTGTGCCCAGCTGAAGAAGGGTTCGCACAGGCTCAGCTCTGCCAACCTGCAGATAGGAAGCCCTCTGCCCAGGGCTTCTTCAGGCTGGAGGGGGTTTGATACCAAATCCTCCCACTGGGAGGAGGTGAGAAGATGGCTTGTGGCAGAGTAAAAACCAGCTTTGGCAGGGCCAAGGCAGAGACAGCCTTGCGATCCTATGTGATCAGGATTTCTGCAATTGGAACAGGATGAGTGACATAGTGTGTGCGTGTGTGTGTTAACTAATACACTTACATAATGCTCACACAGTTCATATTTGCAGCTGAAGTTTTCTGGAAGGAAGGAAGGGAACTGCACTGAATTGCACAAGGTGTAGACAACTTGCCAAGCAGTAAATCAGCGCTGGGTACTTGCGGGTTCTGCAGATCCAGAGTATGGTCTCTGTTTCATCAGCCAAACCTGTTCAGCTCAAACACTCCTTCCTTCAGAGCTCTGAGGTGGCTCCGTGGGAGGAGGAATCTCAAATCTGGTTTTCCTCTTCCAGTCTCCGAATTGAAAAAGCTTTGTGAGAAGATGTGGATCTACCAGTTTTTAAAAATATCAAAACGTATTTTCCACTTAAATATGGTGTTAGTTGTCCTACATACTGGTTGTGCAAGCAGAGATTTGCAGGGGGAGGTATTTCAAAAGGAGTCTTCCAGAGAGGATTTTCAGTTTACTCCAATTATGGCTTATTTACAAATATCATCCTTGGCAATGCCATTCAAAAGCCATGGACTATAAGACACAGCAGATCTACCCCCTTTTTATTTTTATTGAAGTCAGCTTAAGCTGTCGAAAATGCAGTACACAAGATCTAATGAGACATATGGCTGAAAATTTTCTTTTCTTTCTTTCTTTCTTTCTTTTTTTTTTTTGTTTTTGCCTGCTGAAATAAACTTATAACTACATAACTTGCTTCTTCTGTAACTTATAACTTTGTAACTTCTTATAACTACGTAACTTCTTCTGAAGTAAATTATAACTACCATAATGCTGCTACCTGCGAGCTGGAGCTGGGTGAGCCAGGTCTGCTGGGGGGAGCTGGGAGCGTGTTACACAATTGTAGTAAATCAAGAGAACAATGCACACAGTTTGCATGAACTCCTCAGTGTTTGCAGAGGTGGGGATTACTCAAAGGATAACTTCTGCCTGGAGAGGTTGATCTGCTGGCTCCTTCCCAGAGGAGGGAGTGATGTGAGCTGCTCTGCAGCCCCACAGCCCTGGGCTCTGCTGCTGGGGCTGCTGCCAGGCACCAGCAGTGGGGCCCAGGCCCACAGGAGCTCGGTGCCATTGGGGTCATCCCAGGGCTCAGGTGCGCTGTCTGCCCATCTGGCTCAAGGGAATTTGCTGGCACCTTGCAGGCAGGAGCCGTGCTGCAGCCTCCCCTCCCTTTGGCTCAGCAGCCAATGTGACTTGGCACCAGCGAAGGCCTTGGCATAAAAGCTGGCAGCCTTTGCTCAGGAGAGTGATGCGGAGCAGCAATTCAATGTAACTGTATTGCCGTGTTGTCCAGAGGAGCCTTTCCCAAGCTGTTGTCAGGAGAACTGGGAGATGCTAACCTCACTGCATTATCTTTTGTTGTTATCTCTGCAACCTAGTTTCCTCAAATCCTGCCAGTTACAAAAAGAAAATGAATGTGTTTTTTCATGGAATGAAAAGTTACGTAATCTTTTCTTTTATGGAGGAAGGAGGCTTGGAGAGGGATTTGTATTGCCTTAGCTTTGGTAAGCGGAGGTTGCCACTATTAAGACAGAAATACCTTAATAAGATAAAAACAGCAAAAAAATAAAGTTGTATGTTAGCTTGGATCCTACTTTAAAAGAAAGTCACTCTCTGAAGGTGATGTGTGATGGACACATTTGTTTCACTGAGGTAACGAAGGAAAGAGTCATGTGAGCAAGAGAGCTGTGTAAAATGAAGATGACCTCAACCATGCTACATACAACTTCATGAATGGGAGCAATACCTCATTCTAGCAGCCAAAACTGTTCTTAAGGTACTGAGAAGATTTTCAAGGTACATATAGAGAGAGATTATTGTGGGTTAGACTGCTAGGATTCAAATTTACGGCTTTATTGAAGAGACAGCATACTCAGCTGGAAGCCATTCCAGTTGGTGTCAGGTCAGTCTGTCCTTAGAACTTAAATAAAAATAGTTGCTAAGAAAGTGGACATGTTGCAATGGAAACAAATGCTGAGAGAGGCTGAGCACTTGCTGGGTTGTGACTGCAGTTATAATCAGTAACCATTTTTTTAAATTACTGATTGTAGGTATATCTATGTCAGGTTTTGGATCACTTGCATTCCTGCAACAGTTGAATGGATTTTGTGGGGAATGTTGTTCATAAATTCAGCTCATAACTTGTTTTCTTATACTGACCTGAATTGTGAAAACATTACCTCAAGAGTTAAAAATGTTAAGTCTTTTTAGCAAATATCTCTGGATGTCAAGAAAACATATCAAATTTAATTGACTTCTTAAACATGAAGTGTTTTGGAACTGTTCCATGGAAATAGCATTTAGAAAGTCTTACCTGCCGGCACTGTTTCTGTTCGAGTTGGACCTGTGTGTTGTTGGCAGAGCAGTGGGCAATTTGGGTCCTTGCTGCTCTTGAGCTGAGACTGTTTGAAGCCAGATGTTGACTCGTGGG
Organism: Penelope pileata; assembly: GCA_013396635.1. Taxonomy (NCBI): domain Eukaryota; kingdom Metazoa; phylum Chordata; class Aves; order Galliformes; family Cracidae; genus Penelope; species Penelope pileata. Next base: position 238,534 of record WBMW01001478.1, on the reverse strand, counting down.
AATTAATGTAATCTTCTGTGTTTAAATGCCAATGCATTTTCCTCATTTGCTGTTGTTCGTTTGTGTCAAGCCCACTGTACAGATGTTTGTAAAAACTTCTTTTAATCACTTATCCTCAGTGACAACTGATGTCATTACGCTAAATTGACACAAAGCCTTGGAAGGCTGCTAGACAAAAGTTTCCCTACTCCTAGGCAATTAAGCAACTGTGACATGGGAAAGTTTTTAGAGAGGAAGGTGGAAAGCAAAATTGTATTCAGAAGGCTTCTTTTCACTTCTTTTAGTATTCAGTATTGCTTCCTCTCTAGATAACTGTAATCCACAAATCAAATAAGTGCATAGAGCTGCACTGATTATTAGTTTAACAGATGATGGTGTGGAAAAGTAATTAGCCTGAAATAACAAATTGTCATGCCATGTCAGATGGTTTTGCTTTATACTTCATATGCTGTAAATGTAAGTCATTTTAATACTGTTATGGATGCATGAAACTGTTCACTTGGTTTTCTGCATTCTCTCAACTTCTTGAAATGTTACTCAGTCGCAGTTCATGTGCACATAGTGGAGATTAAAAGTCATAGAAAGATCAGTGAGTTGCTACACCTGAATAAAATCTTTTCCAATTGTACAAATTCAGTATGAGTATCGTATTGCTTTGATGCCATCCATTGGCTCGAGGTGGCAGCACATGGGAGTCGTGCAGCGGCGTGGGGCAGGCACAGCACGTGCCTTCCTGGGCCCTTTGCTTGTGCTAGAAATGAGCTCAGGGCTAAGAGTGCTCCTGAGAGCATTCTGAATACTCTGAGCACTGGGAGCCCTGGCTGAACTCAGCAGCTTTGCTGAGTCAGGAAGCAAATGTGCAAAAAGGTTGAAGGGTTACAAAGAGCTGAGGGAGTGCAGGGGACCGTGTGAGCAGTGTGGTGCCTGGTAAACATGGTGTCAGGAGATAAGGGTTTGCTGGGTGGTTCTTTGTTTCATGTCCTGACGTAGAAGGGAAGATTTTATTTATTCTTTTTTTTTTTTTTTTTAATAATGGAGTTTCCAAAAATGTGCAGGAACAGTGATAGCATTTTCAAGGAGATAAGGAAAGAGGGTCAAGTAACATAGGAGGAACGTGTGCGGGCAGCAGAGGGAGAAGACTAAGGAACTCAGAAATGAAAACCAGTAGTGAAATGTAGAAGGCTTCCAGGGTAAGAGCTACAGGAAACCAGCAGGGCTCAGATGGCATCATGTAATGCTACAGGAGACTGGTGCTGCAGTTTCTCATGTCTGCCCCTGCAGTGGGGCTGCCAATGCTTCTATCTGCTTGGTACCGTGCCATGCGAGCAGCACTCAGCTCATGGTCACAGCTGCCTGACGTTGCTGCATTTGCCCGTGCAGTGTGGGTGAGACAAGAAGGCTGGATGGAGCTGGCCTGGCTTGAAATATGTGGAAATACGTGCTTTTGTATTGTCAGAAGCTGAATATTCATGTTTTATGTGAAAGCTTTTGTAACGAATCGCCTAGAAAACTTGTGTTCCCAAGAGGTTTCTTCCTGCCTTTTGCCAGATAGGCAATCTTTCATTATAAAGTGGTTGCAATGCATTTAACTTGAACTTAAAAACAAACAACGCCTCCCTCAAAGCAGCCTTGCCAATAAGCTCTGCGGGTGGTCCTAACCTTGCTGAAGGGCTTGTGGCTCGGAGCGGGTGCTTCTCCCAGGGCTTCGGAGCTTCCACCTGTGCCTGGGTGCCCTTGCACAGCGCCCTTCTCCCGTGCCCTCACACTGCACATAAGAGTCACAGAGATGGTGTTGGGTCTCAGAAAGCTTTCCCTCTCATCTGAGGAAAGGACTGGAGAATCCTTTAGAGCAAAATGCAGGTTGGGCTAGTTGGGTCGTGACCTCCAAAAGCACCCCTATGTTGGAAACAGGTACATTTATCTTCGATTTTTTGTAAACCTCATCTATCTGTTGTAATAGTCTTTTCTGGTTTTTATTCTGGTCTGCAGACACTGTGAAGGTGTGTGCTAATACTCTGCTGTACGCATATGTACCCCATCTTCCCTCCACACCTCTTTGTGGCAGGTTTACCCACATTGGCAAACCCACATCAGAAGTCACATCTTGACCCTGGATTTCCAACTATGTGGTAGGGGGGAACAATTCCCCACTTCTCACCCCTGCTTGGCCCTTGTACTACGCGCAGGCTGATGTCTCAAAGTGATTAGGAAACAGCTGGCAGCTAACAAAGAGTGCTTGTCAGCTGGGAGAAGCAGCAAGTTCAAAGCTGAACCTCTTTCTTGATGAAAAAAGATGCATTGCTTGCTGGGGGAGGGGTCTGGCTGGCACCCAGCCACTGCCCAGAATGTGCTGTCCCATCCCGCGCTGTGCCACGCGTTGCTCCTGTTGTGCTTCCTGCTGATGTTGGGGTCAGCATATTGGTGATGGCCGCAGTGTGGGGTAATATGGAGTAGCAACCTCTGGACCTCATAGAAGTGTGGCTCATGCTAAGCATAGAAGTTCTCATCTCAGTTGTTGTCAAGTGGAAACATGCTAATCTGGAGTTCAGGTCTTCAGATTTCATCTCTGAAGTCTTAAAACACTTGAGTTTTGGCTCTGTATGAGGATTACTGCTTATATGAGTTACTCGGGTGTTGGGGTTCCTGATTTACTGGGTTTAAATGTGACCTGGGGCCTGCTGGGGTGAGGAGGGTCCTTGCTGCAGGAACTCGCCTCCTGCCTGTGGGGTATACCACTGGGTTCCTCAGAGGCCTCTCTGAGGAGAAGTTAGTGAGAAGTTGCATCTGTTGAGGAAGATGATGGGGGAGAACATGAGAAGATGCTGCTGGTACCTTACTGAGCTCTGTGGATTTCCTTTGGATACTCTCTAGTGTTGTATTAAGGTTTATTTCACATCCATTTGAGGGTACAGGTACAGCATAGAAAGGTGTAATTGGCAAACGCAAGGAAAAGCAGATTAGGCCTTAGAGAGAAGTCATCATTTTAAAAGTGCCTGGGAAACCAGCTATTATGCTGCTTCTGTGGGGTAGTTTATAAAAGAGCTATTTTTTGCTGATTGCCTTCATGTACATAACTAACAAAATAAATCAGGTTGTCAGCTGCAGAATTAAAAATCTACGTTATAGTCCCTTACACCCAGTGATGTCAGTGTGTATAAATAGCACAGCTGAAGCGCCTAGACAGCAGATGAGAACTCACCACTACATTTCTCTTCTTGTGCTGGATCTATTAAAAAACTAGGAGGAGGTGAGTTTATCTTCCACTGGTCTCAGTGCTCTGACCTTGTTTAAAGAATCTGTTTTTCAGGAAGTGTATTGATGCAGGAAGATAAAAGCACTGAAGAAAATACCTGCTCAGTGATTTTTGGTCTCTGTGCAGGATAAAAATACATCCCTTTGATTTCAAGGGTGGTAGTGCAGCTGCGTGACTGAAACACGGTCAAGGTGGTAACCACTCACTTGAGACAAAGCTGAGGCTGTGGAGCCTCCTCTAGACTGAAGGCAGACTCTGTAACACGCTGTTAATGATGTCAGCAGTTACCATGACTGTGCTTGCGGCTCCTCGGCATACAAGAAGCTTTGTATGAAATAATTACTGGGATTACATGAAGATATAATTTATGCTTTATTGGGCTGTGAGTATATTTTCCCTTCATCCAGACGAAATGAGCTTCTGAGTGTAGATACAAGGATTGTGCTCCTTTTCCTTAGAAATTATTTGGCCGCCGAGAACTCCAGAGAGGTGAGAGAAAAGCTTTTATTTTAAAGACATGCAAACATTAAAAAGCTTGACTCCGATTCAACATATTGCAGCCTGAGACTATAAATGAGCAATGTCCCATTTGGAACTATTGGCTAACTCAGCTAATGTTGTTAAGCTAACAACAACCAGAATCCAGAGAATATTGCAAAGGACCTTGATCTTCCTCTGCATTGTGCTTGTCTACGTGGACTTTGATGAGTTGGTGGTGCTCCAAAACCTCTCAGCCACCAGGAGCCTTATGTTTCAGTCCCTTGGATCCCAATTTCTTGGGTTGTGACTCAGCATGTTGTTTTCCATTTGCAGCTATGTCCAGATTTTTCTGGCTTTCAGTATATAGACACTTAGTTCCTTTCTTACGTGCTCCCCCAAGAGGTTTCTGTCACCACCAAGTGCTTTGTGCAGATTGTATAGTCAACAGCCTCTGGTGCAGAACTACGACTCTACACCTATTACTAGCTATTAGTAGGCTGACTTGAACTAGAAACACAGATAAGAAATTTCAGAACGGAACCGTCCTGATACTTTGATCATCCAGCTATATTTTGATCTTTAAACAGAGCACTGAAACAACTTCACTGCTTTGATTTTCAGCTACTTTTGTTCTCCATCATCTCCTCCCTTATCTGGCTTCTGTTTTGTCAGCCTAAACTGTTGCTGTGTGTACATGGATGGTGCTTTCCCTCCCANAAAAAAAAAAAAAGAGCACTTGACTCTTTACTTTTTTGCGTACAAGTAATAAACTCTGTATTTCAGAAATGTATTGCTGAAGCAGTATATAAAGTTCTGCCTCTTTTAATATTCTCTTATTCTCTCTGTTTCAGATGTCTCTCACAGTAACTGTAAAGAGCCTTTGTGGGAGAGATGAGGAGACTCCTCCACCCTTCACTAGAATTTGCTGTCTTATCTTGAATGTTCCAAAACACATTTAAATCACAGAGTTAGAGCTTTTCACAAGTCAGTCCCTTTTCTCTCCCCATCTCTGGTTCCAAAGTAAAATATGTTCAGGAATGTAAATTCCTTTAAAATTGGCTGCAGTCTGTAGTTTCCAAGTAGGAAGTGTAGCCAGAGTCCATTGCAGGAGATAGAGTTCCAGCTGAGATTTAACTTGCACCAGTCTCAGGTGCTGTGTGCAGGGTGTGGAGCTGGCCCCAGGGCAGCACACAGCCCTCCTGGGCTGGCCAAGATCTCAGCTCTGTGTTGAGTGCCTGGCCAAGCTGGAGTCTTCCCAGTTGTGCTTGTTTAAAGCAATGTACGTGTAAAATCTTGAGAGGGAAAAGTATTGCAGCTATCTGTACAGCTTACGAAATGCTGAGACTGCTGAAGAAATAGTTTCTGGAGGGACAGATACAAGCTGTCAGCTAATGAAATGCTAATCAATTCACAATGTTCTTTTGATTATTTTGTGCTTTGTAGGAGACAGATGTTAACTTGTTGAATATTCCCTCTAGGAAGCACTGTCATACTTGTTCCTGCTGTGCCTCACACAGGACTTGAGTCAGCAAAGGGCTTCAGCGTGTGGATAAGGTTTAGTGATGCCACAGAGCTAAGGACTCGCTATAGTATAGACATGCTCATGGTTATTCTGCATATTCAAGGGCTTTGTGCTTTCTCTTTAATAAAGGTGAAGTTGAGACCTGTAGGTTGCCGTGGGTTCTGGTCCAAACCCTATAGAGTTAAGTGACAGCATCCACTTCTGCCATAGTTTGCAATAATAGTGACCCTATTTGAAGGTGACTTCAGAAGCAGTGCTTGCAGATATACAATAGTATCTTTTTTCTTGTTGAACACACAGAGGCATGACTTGCTCATTTTAATCAGCAACATGGAGGTGAAACAAAGAACGTGAGTTTTTGTCAGGGAGGAATTAAATCCTCTGCATGGCAAAAGATGAGTTTCCCATTGCACTTCCTGCTAGCTGCTGCTGAATTCCCCTAAAAGACTCCAAACATCATTAGTCATCCCTCCAAATTAATATTTCCTCTGAAATTTGTGAGGGGTAAAAGGAAGTTTGTTCTGTTGTTGTTGACTAAAGTATCCTGCTGAATTTCCATTGCAATAACCGCTCTGGCACAGGGTGCTTCCTGGAGAATATAAACCTCCTTGGGGTTAATGGATCAAGGCGGAACCGTGGGCCATCAACTCTTCCAGCTCATCATTAATCCAGGAAATGCCCTGGGCTGCAATCATTATTGCTGAAATTCTTGCACAAACACTGCTTGCAGATCTTCATAAAGAAAAGCCAAAGGAAATGAGAGAGCTCTTCAGAACACCATAAAATAAATAAACAATCTAATTTGTAATTATAAACCTGACAAAGACTAGCAAGGAGTACAGTAGAACATCCAAATAAGAAAGGTTGGAGCTCTGCAACAACTCTTCTGCTCAGCTTAAGCATCCCTATGCACTAATTAGAAACTGAGTGGTTTCCTTTCTATTATGTTCAGATTTTCTTGGTCAGCAGTCCTCAGCCCTGTCCAAAGAGAGCTGGAGGGCATGTATTTCACAGGGAGCAGGCAGGCTCCTGGAGCATGTAGTCTCACCTCTTCTTACCTTCTCAAGGTGTGCAAGGCTGCTTGGCTGGGCCTGCTGTGTCTGCTGTTAACAGACTTTATTAAGTTACTTTCAAAGTTGTATTGAAAAATGTAGCACAGAAAATGAGCTGACACCAGCAGCTGGGGATGAGTCAAGTGAGTGCATCTTCCTGGTTTGTTTCAGCGATGCTCTTAATAAAGATGAGCATTCAGTTCACAGTGAATGACTTCTATGATGAATTTCACTTTTTTTCTTTGCATGAATTGGTTGTGAAGAGAGAAAATGTTGGCCTTTTCTGCAAAATGATCCAAGAGTGTTTTTCACAATTTTTGCATGGGCTTTCCTACAGTGCATCTCAGTGCATATTCATAGCCCGTGCTGTGTGCAGTTGTACTGATCAAAGTGGATCAAGCAGTGGTTATCTGCTTATGGGTTTTTTTTTTGCTTGTTTTCCAGTTATCAGAGCTGCAAAACACAAACACCTGACAGCTTACAATGGCACCCCAAATGATGAGTGAATGTGGGGTTGGTTTCATGTGACTCTTCATAATGAGTTCCCTTGTGCCTTAGCTCTCTGTGATTAAGCTTCGTCTGGCCTTGCTGAGGAGCTGAAGTCCAAAATGGCAAAGCAGTTTGGTTTATCCTTGATCAATGTTCCCAGTCCAGATGTCCCAGACCTTTTTCACTGCTACATTCTTGAAATTTCAAGCAGTGATGTTTCCTGATGGATATCTGTCCCTACAATCACAGTGTGGGGATTTGAATAGTTGCTTGGTGAAATAAATTATTTTTTTGTGTAGGTAAACACACAGAAGTAGGGGAGCACATAACCTGAAATTAAAACCTGTTTTTTCCGTAAAACCACTTTTTTTTTTCTGTAATTTATGTACCATTACAACGTCAGGTCAATTTGTAACTAAGAACACATTTGAAAGTGCTTTTGTTACTAAATGCTTGAGTTGCAGCAGATTCCGGGATCCTACCTAAATTTCCCAAGTGGTCTAACAGTCAGTTCCTGACTACAACCCCTGATAAATCCTACGCCTCTTAAGTGTAAACAGGGCTGGTGGAAATGCTGGCTTTGTAGACAGGAGCCTACCTAGCCACAAGAAGGAACATGCAAAGAGCATGCTCTACCCCAAGATAAAATCCTCTAGACAGGAATTGCAAGGGTAATCAGAACCAGGCTTTCCAAAGCCCCAGCTCTTTTGAAAGCTAATAGCATAAATATACTCTGTGCAATATCTGGGGAGAGAAAGTTGAGGAGGTAAATGCAGCCAAGACTATGCTGAAGGGCAAGGAACATTGTGCCTACTTTGAGTTATTATAGTAGCTAATAGACGGATGATTGTGTAGGAATTGTTTCACTTTAAACTCAATGGCAGAAGGGTAGATCCAAATAAGCCAAATTTTTAAAGGCAGGAAGAGAAATTGTTTAAGTTCTTAGCTGATGAAAATGGTTAAAGAATGTATTTAGTTGGGTTTTTTTGGGCTCCCTCCCCCCTTTCAACCTGGAGCTAATAAAGGGTGCTGTCATGGAAACATTAAAGACCAAACATAGTCTAAATTATCTGACCTCTGGCACAGGTAATACAAGTTTTGACTTCCAGGGATTATCTAGAACTAAAGCCGGAGGGAATATAAGGTTGCTATTCATTCACACTTAGAACAAAATCTGCCAAACAATCCTGGCTGAGGTTATGTTGATGTATGTCTGTATTGTACAGTGCATAGTAAAATGAGAACATTCAGTTTGTTTTATCCAGTTTTTCATTGTGCCTTTGGGCAGACGCAACTCTTCATATTTTGCCAAGGGAGCCAGCATAAGGAATTTATGAAAAAAGAATAATGTAGGAAACAGAGCATTTTCTTGTTGAAATGGAAAGCAGATCCCTCCCAAGGAGTGAAGTCAATATAACAGGAACATGGATGGATGGTGGGAAGGATTTCTAAAGAGACACAGGTGACTTAAGAGGAAGTAGGAGAGAGCAGAAAAAATGCTTTCGCGTATGAAGTTTAAAATGAAGGCAGGTTGCTGCAGGTGTGATGGACCTCACATTACTGTGGTGATGGCATGGCAAATGGAGCCCAGTAGGAATGGAAGAGGATGATGGAAAAGAGGAGGGGAGGATTAGGTACTGGACTGAAGCCATGAGATGTGTGTTGAACTCTCAGCTCAGCCTGTATTTTTCCTGCAATCTGCTTTATTCGTTATTTCCAATGAGAGGAGCCTAAAAGCCTAATGAGTGCAGTTGGGTTAAACCTTCTCCCCAGCAATGAGCTAACTGAGGGTTTGGTCATGGAAACACTCAAGAACAACTTTCATTTCAGTAAGATTTAGGGTCAAACATGCTCCTGAACACTGAGTCACTTTGAGGAGCCTGCAGTAACCTGCAGAGAGTAAACCATCCACTAATGTATCTGGGAACAGGTCCTGAAGAAAGCTTAACCAGTCCTTATGATGTAAGTGATAGTTCAGTTTCAAGTAAAAGCAGCTGGGTTTGGGGCTGCATTGTCACTCACCCTTCCCTCCCCCTCCCTGCTTTTTGCCAAGATAAATATTCTTCTCCACTTTACCTTCACTCATTAAAATGTCTTCCTAGCTGTCTCTGATAAATCAAGTGAAGAACATTACTCTGCTCAACCAAATGGCGAAATTCAGTGAGGGAATTTAATAAAGCCTCTCAAACTATTGATAAGATAAGAAATGACAAGCTATTAGGGGGTAAAGCTAGAGTACATTTTTTTTTATTTATTAAAGTTTTAAATGAGGATGAGATTCGAGTGGATAAAAGACCCACTGGAAACAGGTATTCAGTGTTTGAAAAACTACTTCAAGTTAATCGTTATTCTCTGAAGTTCTTCTTCATTGTTTGCCATAATATGTGGTTTTATGTTCTCAGAAAGCTATTTGATAAGGAAGTACCTTATTTCTCCAGTGTAAGCAAATAATTCTTGTGATACGTATGTGCGAGGTGCACTGAAGGTCTATAGATATTCTTTCCTTCAAAAGAAAAGATAGACATATGTGAGGCTATAAAAACCTTGCCAATTTTTTCTTTTATTTTTAATAATGAAGTGGGAAACTAGTCATAAGCATTGGCTAGACAGGAAAAGCAGCACCCTGCTTAGATCCCCTCCTCAGCCACGTGTGCTCACATAAAGGTGGTGGAAACTGCTTCTGCTCTGTGCTGGTGACGTTTCTGTTCTTTCTCCACTCATTTCTGATGAGTGAAGAGGACTGCAGTGGGTTGGGGCAATCTATCCCAGCAGGTGAGCTTTTACACCAAACAGCTTTCCTTAAAGGTGCCAAAGATGCTAGTGTACTCCATTGATTCAGGAGCCAGCCTTGCTACTTGGGAACTCATTACCCACCATGGGTGTCACTGGACAGACTCATTAAGTGCTCTCAGCAGCTGGCTCATTACCCTGATGTGCTGCAGGCTGGCATGCAGGTGATGCTGGGCTGTGGGGCGGCTCTGCGGGGTGGCTGATTTGTGCTCTCTCAGGACTTGGGCAGTTTGTGCAGTTGCGTTCTTGAAATTTCTTTACAGCTTGAGAGTCACGGCTGTCAGCTTCCCATCTGGGTGAGCAATGAGGTCCTTCAAAATGAAGACATGTTCTAATTGAGTGCCTTATTTCTAGGAGCCTCTACATCAAAATTAATCTTAGTGCACAAACTAATTTCCTTGCAAGATCTTGTGTTGTATTGTTTCATTTAGATTTGCTTGTTTGTTTGTTTTGCTTGTTTTTGTTTTCCCAAAATACTAAGTACTATAATTTTAAGGAAGATTGTTTGCCTCTGGTGTAGCAATGGAATAGCATGCTTCATCATAAGAACAAATGTCAGCTCAGTTATGGTTGCCTCTTTCACACGTGAGTGCCTGAGTCCAGCAATTAACAGCATAAATTAAAGCCAGCAGTACAGGAAGAGCTGCCTGGGGTCAGGACCCACCACGTAGCTCAGCCCCTCGAATGCTGCTCATCCCAGTGATTCGTGCTTCCTCTGGGACACGGTGCGGTGACTTTGTCTACGAAACAGAAAACTTGTTTGTGAACAGCATTAGTATTGAACTTGAGCTACAACTTGGATGAAATGGAGGTACCCAGGTCCCTGTACTGTCTGCCTACATGGGTCTCTGTAGATGAAAATAATGATCTAAGACCCTTTAATGTGTTGTGGCTCCTATAGTTATTTTTAATAAGGAGGAAAATCATTGTTTATTTTAGCTGAATAAAATCTTTGTAATATTAAAGCTTATAGCCAAAATTTAACTCATTATTTGCTGTTCTTGGGTGGAAAAATTGGATGAATTGGTTGGTGTGACTGTAGGTGCTCACTGTTTACACCTGGTGAGGAAAAGCTGAAGTCCTAAGGTTCGTGTACCTGTGTTCTGAGTAGACAAAAAACAAAACATTTTGAACAAGAGAGTGGTAGATGAGAATGTAATAATAGCTCAGCCGTGAGTCTGTGCATTTGCTGAAAGAATGGGTATTTGCACAGCAGGAGTTATCCATTGGTGCAAATGTTCTGCAAAACCAAAGTGAGAATGGAAGAAGGTAATGAAATCAGAGGTGTTAAATTGCATTGATGTTCTGAGTGGAAATTCAGGTGAAGCTGAAATCAGTGAAACTTTGATTTGATGTCAAAAAGCTCTGGAAAATAAAAACCCTGAACTGTTCTACTCCTCCTTGACTGGCCATATAGCTGACTGATGTTTTACAATTCTTGAAATGCAGATTGTGAACACTGGGAAATAAAAAATGGTGGGGGGTGTCCCTTGAAAAATCCTTTTTGTCTGCTTTACTCTTCTAGCAAATTTATGGTTCACTGTGTGGGGGAAAAATCATCTAGTATTTTAACTGTGTGTTTTCCTCAGAGTAATGTTAGAGCTTCAGTGAAACTTCCTAAAAAACACACATGCTGGATTTTTCTAAATGAAAGTGTTCTTCCTGGGTAGCAGGACACAAAAGCTGTGTGGATATGGAAAACCTTAATATGACCCCAAGTCAACAGGAGGTCATCCCACTGCTTATCAGGTTTGGGCCAGGTGTCGGGACAGCATGACATCCTAAGGCACAGAGAAGGATGAGTTAAAATTCTCTAGATGGAGAAATGTTTCTCTAAATATTTGCATTAAATTATAGATGTCTCTAAAAGGCAATACACAAAGTTTTGAGATTAGGCCAAAATGTGCTTTAGTTCATCTCTTTGGAGTGATGTGGAATGATAATTGTAAAAGATAAGTTAGTAAATTGAAAACAAGTTAGGAGACACAATGCCATGTTATAGTACAGCCTGAAATAAATTGCTTTTTCTTTTTTTTCCAGTGAAGAAATTCATAAATAGTAAATTATCTGTTAACAGGTATCTTCTTAAATGACTTTATGAAGTATTAAAGATGCACACAGTACAACAAATATTCAGAATTATGGTTTTCTCAAATGAAATGAATTTGCTTTCCATGAGAGATGCAAGTCTACTTCTAATTCTGCTGCTATCGTGAAAGCCCCAAATAAGCAAAGCACTGATTGAATGTTTAAGTATTTCAAAGTCTGTTATACATATAGCTTAATGTTTCCAACCAGTGCATGTGACCTTTAGTCTTGTGTATGTATCTAGTTGTATATATTTGTTCTTGTTAATGTACAATCAAAATCTCCAAAGTCCGTGCTAATGACTGCAAGACTTATTATGAATTATTCAGTTTTTTTTTTTAATTCTTGATTGAGATGAAATGTAATAGCTTGTTCATTTTATTATAGCTGCATATAGCTGATTTAATTATTCACACGGTCATAACAAAAGGCAATATATTCTGTAAATATGACTGCTTAGTAGTATGGCACTTCAGTGGAGCAATCTGATATTGAATCTTTAGTGAGGAATGAGTAGCTCATTTTTATTTGAATTATTAATCATGTGGAATACTGCAATATAGATTAGTAAATTCTGCTGTATTCCTGTGTTCTAAAACTAGCAACTCCGTAGCTATGAATGTGTTTCAACACTTGGTAAAATGAATGGTGTTTCCACCAGGGACCAAATTAAAACTGTGTTGAAAAACTGTTTTATAGTAATGTTTTGTAATTACTTGGTACCAGCTATATTTCTTGCCTAGTCTGAGTGCAGATATCACCCTTCTCATTTCATATAGCAACTCTTACACGTAATACAGCCTTCAAGACTCAAGTACATTTTGAAGGAAGGCCTTGTGTCTGCTTTGAGTTGTCTCTCCCCTAAGCCTTCAAGAAAACAAGGTAAAATCTACAAAAATGTGCAGTGCAGCCTTTTTTCCCCCTCAGGACTCAGGATCTGTCTGCACTCCATACTGCATGCAGGAATTTTCTGAGGCATTCGCTTGCCACAACACCTCTTCCCTTCTCCTTGTAAGCTCATGGAATGGCACGATTGAAGTTTGTGGGCACAAAAAGGACTTTTTTTTTCCTGGAAGCATAACTCTGCCTCTTGTTGTCAACTGTCAAAACTGTTACTGCTTTTCTGGAGTTTCTGTTGATTGATCCACTGTCAAAACATACCAAAGGCACTGCAGGGAGGTTGGGCGGTGCAGAGTTTGCTGTTCTGGACCATGAGATTGCTGCTCATCCATCCGTTGGAGTTAGTGACAAAAAGTTATTTTCCACAGAGTATTGTCCCTTTTCATTGGAAACTGTAATGAAGAAGTTGAAATACTTTCACCCCGAACCCAGTAAGTGTAGATTGGGAACACATACTGTTCCCATCTGCCCACTGGTGGGCTCCTTGTTGGAAGTGAGGTTCTGGGGCACCACTTGCACAGTGGGAGCAGAGCTCCAGGCAGCAGTTGTGCAGAGTCCCCTCACCTTCCCGAGCATCGGGCTCAGCCCCAAGCTCCTCTCGTGCTCCCCATCCTTGGCGCCATGGCATAGGTGTGTGGCAAGACCATCCCCACATGGGTTCTATCTGGCAATCGGAATGCTCATGGCTGTTAGGGCACAGATATAGTGCGTGCAAAATTAACCCTGTGGGTGTCAAAGCGTGCCAAAGAAAACACAACTTGCTTATTTTTCTCCCCTGAGATCTCAGTCAGTAATGCAACATATATTCTTTCCTTTTCCCTCTATTTTTTTCCCATTAGGTACTGTTTCCTGAAATGATTTTTTCATGAACAGACATGTTAGGATAGAAAGCACCATATTTTGAATGCGCGTTTAATTTTTCTAGTTGCTTTTTCTAAAGCAAGCCATGCTGATGATGGGAATTTTGCAGTTTCCAAAATGTAATATCATCTGCTAAATTAACTGCAACGAGTACAAAGGAATAGTCTTCCACTGAGGAGGTTTGTATTATTTGCAGAAGTACCTTTTTTTTTTTTTTTAAACATTGAAGACAGTCCTACATGTCATGTAAACTTCTTAATCTCAATATCCCGTGACCACTTAGCTCTGTAAGATTATACTTAAAGTTCTGCTATTGTCTGAAACAGAATAACTTCTATAAATGTGGCAGCAGAAATGTTCTGGTAACGTAGGCTCTCTCTGTCCCTTCTGAACCGGGCACCGTGGATACCCAGATGATTTGAATTGTAGCCGTTCCTGTAAACATCTCATTTATAGTTAAGTGTTAGATTTTTTTGTTGGGGGGTGGAAAAAAAGTGTGTGTGTGTGTGTATACATATATATATATATGGCTTGACACCATATACCAAATGCAGACAAAAGAAAGGGTTCTGCTAACTTGTTCAACACATCTGGCCTGTTGGAGAGGCTGCCATCTAACATTGCTGTCAATGTGCAGGAAGAGAGGGCTCTCCGTTAAAATGGATAGCAGCAGAGGTGTTCTGTGAACCTGAATGCAATTCCCTAATAGATCAAAATAGCACAAGGCCAATCTAATTGAGACTGTTTTCCAAATGTTTAGTTTTGTTGTCGAGTAGACCGGAGAGCAGTGCATCTTCAGCAGTGCCAGTCTGCAGCAGTGGCATTTTCCTAAAACCCTTGTAGAGAAAGACATCTCCCACTCTGTGCAGAACTGATTCGGGAGAGATTTACCTACAAGCTGGCCGAGGGATGACCTTGAAATGATGTTGTTCTGCAGTGTGGGTTGCAGAGTGTTGGTCAGGGAGCACTCAGATGTGGAGCTACACAAGATCCATTGTGCCCACACATCTGCAGCTCAACCTGAGGCACAGCTTCAGGGTGCCTTTGTCTTGTTTCCTGTTCACGGTAACAACAAACCATGCCAGAGGCAGGCCTGGAAGGATTAATAAAATGCACAAAATGTTCCTTATCTCCATATAAATGGATTTTAAAGAAACTGGAGCACTTCAGATGGAAGAGAGCAGGCACTGCTCCAACTCATCAGCACGGTGCCACTGCCTCTGAGTCTGAAGCACTGTCTTTATTATGTGCGTCGACATGTATATCAATACTGTGAAATCACAGCCCTGGAGCATTTATAGCACACCTCCTGTCTCTCTAAAAGGCATCGCTTAGTTGTGTTCTTGCCCCGTAGCTGTGTAACTGCTCCCAAAGTTTGGGGCCGGGTAGCTGGGGAGGGGGCCGCGTGCTCTGGCTGACGGAGCCCACTCGCAGCCTGAGCAGCCTGGGAGAAGTTTCCTAACCCCACAGCACTGTGTTGCCAGCTGCTGCCACGGAGCAGGCTCTGTGCATTCTGGTATCGCCTTAATGGGCTTATGTTAGTGTTTGTTTGGTGTTTGCACACTGGTAGCAAGGCAGATGTTAAAGGTAAATTTTTGTAAAGACTCCATAAACCACTGTTTCTGATCAGCCTGAAGTGAGCTGACTGTTCTGTGCAGCAGATACCCAGTGTACTGCTTACCCACTAGTTTAAGTCGTATTTCACTCTGACTTGAACATTTACATCTCAAATGGGAATCCACAAGAAGAAGCGTGCACAGAAGTGCCACACTCTACATGCCCAACTCTTTTGCTGCATCTTGGTGCCTGTGTTTTACATGACCTTGTTAATGGAATGGGGCTTGTGTCCCTCAGGGCCTTTGTATGATGGTTTAAATGAGCTGAAGAGTCCAATGCAGCCCTGGGACACTCTAGTTATATGTTCTCTAGGTAAAGTCCTGGGAGTGAAATTTCTTAATTGAACTTAGAGAAACAATTTCTTAACAGTGCTTATGTCAGACTTGATAGAAATGCCTTTGCTAAGTACTAAGAACTGTATGGGACCATGACAAGGAGTGCTCTTCCATTTATTGTCACTCATGTGAATCTTCATATTTACAATTCAATGTAAGAATGCTGCTGAGGCTTATGCATGCTATATGCCTGCTTGGGCATGCTCTGTCTGCTATATTTCATTTTTTTGAACTTGGATGTTTTCATGGTAGCCCAGCTAATGGTAGTGAAGGCACATAGTGAAGGCCACAGCAGCATAATGACTTATTAGATCAACATGCATTAACTGGCCAAACGTGATATTTCAGTTTATTTCTTCAGAGGCGCCAAAGATGGGCTTGTCTTCAGACCCGTTATATCTTTTATTCCATTTAAATGTTTCTACAATGACACACTGAAAAGCATTGGAGTATACACGTGATTCCAGCATGTTAAGAAGTATGTTATGGTAATGGTTGTTTGCTAAGTTGTTCTTTGTAGTTAGAAGGGTTATGCTGTTGTAAAACTGAAGGTTAAAATCCAGTCCAGTGGATTTTAGTGTAAATAGTATTAATGACAAACTTCCACCTGAGAATGAATACACCTTTCTATTTTAGATGACTTGGATTTCAGCCTTGGATTTCAGCTGAGTACAGTCTAGCTTGAGCTTGGATACTCAAAGGTTGATTAAGGCCAAATTCCATTGATTCTAATGAGGTCAGTGAGCTGACAGCCACTTGCTGAGAACTCTCTTTCTTTCCCCCACTAATATCATATCATTCTTTGATATTGCAAAAATAAATTATTTTGAATATGACCAAATAAAATGTATAAAAATCCTGAACAATTGTTAGTTTAAATATCTTCTCAGTTAAGAAAGCAGATCCAAACAAAATACATCCCACACAAATTTTTTGCTGTGTATGTTTTGTACAGGTTCTACAAAGGAACTGATTGAGAGCTGCTGTGGAGCTGGACAGCAGTGGGCTATGGACAACGGGGAGTGCACAGAAACTCCTATAAGTGGAGTGGATGGTGATATTTGCAGGTATGTAAGTCAAACCCAACATTTAGGATTAACGTAGAGAACAGCCCTTTAGAATAAATCAGATGATTTCATGGAATGTCCAGGAGACTGGGAACTGTTTCATTCTTTGTGTAAATTACTACTAGACTGCAATGTAACGTGGCAAAGTAGGTAGGATTGCCTCCTCCCTTTCCTTAAATCAGAGTAAAGGCCTTTTAAGGTTTCTTCTTCCTCTCACGTGAGCAGAGCACAAACCTATGTTTCCCAGTTCTGTGCACATCCATGGAGTTGCAGATACATAGAAAAGGAAAGTATCTAAATGTGTTTGTATTCCATTTGGCAAGTGCTAAAGGCAGTGTGATTAACTGTATCATTAAATGATGTGTTTATTGACCAGTATGAATGGCTGCTGGTTCCAATGTCTGTGTTCAGAAGCCTTGATAATGCTGCTGGTGTCAATAGCATAGTGAGGGTGCCAGGTTTGAGCTCATCAGGAGAAGGAGGATGAGTGCAAAGCAACATGGACAATGTATTATGCTAGCTGCAGTTCATCCCATCTCTCTCTCCTGAAACATGCCTTAGGGAGGGCAGGCTGCAAAGTTGTCTGAGAATCAAAAGACAGAACATAAGCAGATGGATTCCTCTAGGAGTGATCACAATGTTCTCAGCATTAAGGAAGTTTGGCACAATCAGTTTTTATCAAAGTTTGTATCACTGCACCTTTGTGAAGTTACTGGGAGATCAAAATCCTCCCCACTGGGAGCTGGCATGACATAACTGATACATACCAACTGCCCATGAAGTAAAGATAGATTAAAAAATTCCATCCTTAGCCTAAGTAGGTGCAAATCCAATACATTAATGAGTTGCACCTGCACATCTGAGGCTGAATATAGATGAAAAAATCAAATCGTAAGTGCTTCAGTCCCTGTGAATCCCTTGGGATTTAAAAGAATATGAGATCAGGAGTTCACTTGTTTTGCTTCAAAATTTCAGTTGAGTCCCTGTTTTAAAGATTTAAGAAACACCCCTAAATATTCTGTTTAAAGGTACGTTTCTTGCAGAGAAGTATTTGAATCTGTGGCTTCAGTAACTTGAAAGCACGGGTGAATCTTACTGTGCTCGTTAGGAGATGTGCCAGTACGCAGAGCTGGTCACCATGTGCACATCTATATGGTGAGTGTGCATATCCACAGTGTGCCATTTTGTGTGCTGTACCTGGGCTTTATAGGTGACCTCAGTTCACTGGAAGATGAATTTTTCAGCTGAGGCAGATGACTGAAACCCCACTGTCTCTGTACAGGCTGTAGGCTTTTTATACAGAGGCTGCAGATTAAGGTATCTGATGTTTCCAAATGCCCTTTTGGAGTCTTCACATGGCAAAAACTGAAATGTTAAAGCACTTGTTCGTATATCTTGATGTCTCTGGACATTTTCTATTCACGTACTGACTTGACCTGTCTCTGTGTAGTGAACAACACCAGCTGCAGGATGGGAAATGTATTAATTGGAATTACCAAGGTGAGCCTTTAGAAACATTCAGGCTAGGGTTAGCAAAGAGCTTGGAAGCATGCAGGCAGTGGTGAGTGATGCGTAAAATGGAATGTCCCACTTTCTTTGAGCAGAAAAATGTAACATCTTTCTCAGTCGTGGACAAGCTGATATTTTTTGATCTGCACAAGGGTTTTATGCAAAACCCCACCATGCAGTGGTATGAATTTTATGGTCTTTCCAGCTTCTCCAGAACTTTTAAATGTTATGCAGTAAAACAAACGTTTCTTATCTGAAATCTCTTTTTAATGGGATTGTCTGTTTCCATTGATGGTACAGACACATTGGTACTGTTAAACAACAGGAAGAAATTACCTAGGAATGACTTCTGCACCAGAGAAGTTTGTTGAAACTGGAACTACCAGAAAGAGCAGAAAGAATAGAAATTCATCTGTAGTAACTAGATGAATGAACTTAAAATAAGCAAGTTACAGGAAATCCTTAGACATTGATAGCCAGATGTAAAAATAATCCCAGAGCTTGCACCATTAAAGACAGGATGTTAGCCTGGATGAAATGTCAGACAATCCAGTTTAGTTGTTTTTATCTCATGATTGAAATGTGTTATCAGAACAGAGCAATGTTTATTTGTGTGGCACTTGCATCAGCTGTACGAGTCCTGCTTTTTGCTGACCCTTTTCATCACAGTTAGAGACTCAAACCAGTTTAATCCAGTGACGTGACTGCACTGTAATAGGTTAGTTGGCAGTTCTTGAATATAATTGGATAATAATCATTCATAGCTCAAAAAAATTTTATATCTCTAGTTGACAATTGATACTGGATTAGAAAGGTAACTTCCTAGAAAGCAAAGCATGTGGTGGTGGTAATCCCCTTCCTGTAGTGAAACTCAAATCACCACTTTCTGGTTATGCTTCTCTTATGGTATCCAGAAAATATGAACATAAAGGAGACAAAACAGGCCACTGGCATTCTGAAGGTGGCCAA
Source organism: Penelope pileata (assembly GCA_013396635.1). NCBI lineage: Eukaryota > Metazoa > Chordata > Aves > Galliformes > Cracidae > Penelope > Penelope pileata. Next base: position 219,602 of record WBMW01001478.1, on the reverse strand, counting down.
GTGGCTGTCACCGGTTGGTTCCTACTGGTGTAAAACATATATATATATATATATATATTTTTAATTGAAACATTAGAATGAAAGCTCTGAATTGGAAATACTTTATACTCAGAGAAGTTTTTGTTTCCAAGGACAGCTGTATTTTGTAGCAGTGATAACAGTATGTGACTGACAAAAATTATTTGCTTTAAAATACTGCTCTTGCAGGGGAGTTGCTTTGCTTGGAGGCACTGCCTGTTGAAATGCATAAACCTTTCCTTCATCACTGTGAGGGCACCCCATAAGGCAGTGTGCCCCGTGACACTGCATCAGTAAGAGATAGTTAGACATCCAGGATACTGGGAAAAGAAAAACCTCCCAGTTCCTACCAATCTACCCATACCCATCCCAGTACTACCAAATCTGCTCAAAAAAAGAAGGTTACCCTTACTTGTAACATAATGTAGGATTTCACCTGACGTTTGATGTGTTGCTCACTGCCACATATGCCCAACCTACAGCTCACCACTGTAGCCCATCCAGGAGTCTCCTTGTAGCCTGCAGCTCCCAGTCCTCACCCTTCCCCACCACAGGGCCCTTTGCTATTGTGGGACCATGCACGTGTCCCTCCTGAGGTGTTGGAGGTGTTGCTGGTCTGCAATGAGTTGATGGGCTGATTCAGGGGGCAAAGCCAAAGAAAAGTGTGATCATTTTGTCTTCGCTTTTGTATATGAGTGAAAGAAAGGAGATAGAAAATTCACTGTAGGCTTAAAAATAGTCACTAGTGATGTCAGTAAGCGATGAACAATCTATTAAATTTTGCTGTTTATGATTAATTGTTAAGAATTTGCTGTTTATGATTTGAATCTGTTTCATTTTGACCTTCAATGAATCTTGTTAAAATGCTTGATTGAAGAGCTATATATAGGAAATGGATGTTCCCAAAGTGCTTTGTACATTGTGATCAAGTCAACCTTCTCTTTGATATCCTAAATCAAATGAAAGCTTAAATTCCGGGTTACAATTTGCAGGGGCTACAAGAGAGAGTTTAAAGGTGTTTTCTGATGTGACAATGTCGTCAACACTGTCCAGCGCTCTTTTCTTTCCCTGCTTTTTAGGGAAAAAGGTTTCTGTCTGTTTTTTTTTTTTTTGTTTGTTTTTTTTTTTTCCCTGAGACCTTCTGAAGGCTTCTGGGAAGGGGATGAGGGAATTTTGCACAAGCGTGAGTTGTAAGGCATGTTGCTGACCAGACTTTGAGAGACAGTGACCTCAACACTTGACTTCTTGAGCCTTTGTCAGTGCATCTTTTTATTAAAAATGAGAAAAAATATATCCTGCAAAGCTCAATGGTATAAACTGTATTATATTAGTATTGACATTTATGTCAAAGAGACTTGAAATGTATTGTGAATCCAATAGCTCTGGGATTTTTTCCATCCCATCCTGATGTCCTCTGACTGTCAGTGAACACTTGTCTTCTCTGATCCTTTGCAGAATCGCTCAGAAGCAGTGTTGCATCTCCACCATCAAGGAGAACAGCTGCCTGGCTGGCATGATTGCTGCAAAGGAGGGAGATGCATGTGGACCAGAGGAAGGCGATACCTGTGGAGGATCATCATATAAGGTAACTTGCAGTGATGCTTCTATAGGCTTTGTTCTGAATGTGAGTTGTCTTCATTTCATGCATTTAGCAGTAATTTCTTCATGCATTATTGTGGAGCTCAGTAACCTATAAAGCTGCAGGAGTGAGGCAGGGCAATTATGCACAGTTACAGATTTTTGGCTGTTGGTGTTTAGGTTTCAATTGCCTGGTGATGCAGCCTCTTTTAATACTTCACAGTAATGTTGATTTGAACTATTTCCATCTCCATTTTTAAGGTTTAACTTGCTGTATTACTTTTTCCTCCTCTCTTTGGAAGTAGCTGAAAAGACCATTTTAGTTTTTATATCTGTGGTGTAGAAGACTTTAGAAAATGACAGGGCCAAACTCAATCAAAGATATAATGGGAAAACCCATTACTGAACAGTTTGCTTGGGTACAGTATTGAATTGTAGCCTCATTTCTCATTTAAACAAAATGATGGACTAGATGAACAAGTGTTGTAGATGATGATGGAAGCTTTTGTTCATAAGCAAAGGCAGACCATTAACTAGTGGTTCAAATCACAAATTACAAGCCACAGCTTCAACTTGTATAAATTAGATTTGCTTTATGAGAATCAGTGGAGCCAAACCAATTTAAACCAGTTTGAAGATTCAGCATCTTGCTTGCTTGTCTTGTTTTTTACCAGAAGGGTATATTTCAGAATTCATTTCACTCTGATAGTAATTTACATAGCTGTATCTAAGTTTAAGTGCAGCTTCTGTTGTCTCAGCAGGAAACTCATTAGTTCTGTCTGTTCTTATACATTGGTGATTCTTGTGGATTACTGTTCTCTGGAAAAGCAAAATGCATGAGCATCTACTCCAAACTTAAGTTTAATTAGTTTTGCCAATTTATCATTTTCAGAACTACTGTCTACTTGGATCTGGAGTCTGCCATTAGAATACAAAGAGAACCTCTGCATTTGGAAACAGACAAAGTATTTCTGACCTGTGATAGAATTATTAGGTTTTCACCATGGGTGAAATGCCAAGCAGAGCATTAGACATACAGTAAGTCTTATCACACATGCCATTCCTCAGGAGTAAGTGGAGAACTTCATCATTCCTGCTTTAGCTGAAGCAAGTTACAAAATATTCTCATGGAATAGCTCCTTGTGCCAGTCTCAGTGTGGAGTTTTCCTTTTCAGGGCTACTAGTTCCAGATAACAAAGGTGCATGCTCTCAAGGTCTGCCCTCTGCAGGCATTTTGGAGGTAGAGTTCTTGCTTTTACTTGAAGGTGAATGCAACAGTGCCACTTCTTTAGATCCAGCTGTTTAGCTTGGGATCAATATAACTTCCCCTTAGGCTCATTCTACTTGTTGTTTACCCTAAGACTAAAAGTTCATGCTTAAAAACTTTTTACTGGTGGATGGAGGCATCTCTATGGTAAGTCCAGTTGTGCAGGATTCCAGGAATGCCTTTTTTTTTTTTTTTTTTTTTCCATTGAGAGGAGCAGAGAAAGTTGAGAATGAAGCAGTGATTCCCAGGGTAGGATTCTCAGTGTCAATGTACAAATAGTTGTATTTATTGTTTGATTGGTTAGCAGAATTCTGGGGAAATTCAAAAGTTGGATAATAAAGTCAAAGCAGCTAAAGTTTTTGCGTTTTAGAAGAAACTTTTTTGGTGAATGTTTTTCAACTGGAAAATGAAACACTTGTATTCATCTGGAAAATATGTGAACGCAAAAGTGTATGACTGATTTAGTACTCTCTGTGATGCCTGCACATGGGATAAACTGTGAATCAAAACTATGTCTGAAAATAACCATATTTTTCATGGCAAAAATTGCAAAGTTTTATAGCACTTCAGTGAAATATATATTATACATAACTTCTTTTATTTTGAATTTTGAAGCTGAAATAAATGTACCAAAACTAAAATTATTTACAGAAAGTAGAATTTTCTGTTGATGAAATTTTGAATTTGGGGATTCTAGGCTTGAAGAAGATGAAAACAGGATTTTTCTCGTTTCTAGCATGACACAGTTTATCATGGATTTTTAAAAATAATTAATTTGCACATATGACTTACTCCTTAATTTAGACATACAACTTACTCCCTTTAGTATCAAACAATACTTCAGCATCTTCAGGAGCTGTACTGTAAACTTTTCACAAATGTATTTGAGTGCTGATGTCAATCTGATACTGGGGGAAAAAGCTGAATCTTTTTGGGTGTGCAAATTTGCAAATGTGAATAGTGAATAACTTCTATGTGTGATGTTTGGGGACCTTTCAGGATAAAAATCATGGACATAAAACATGAGCTGTTGTCAAGGGACGCACAGTGCGTGAAATGCCCAAGAAGCCCTGAAGCTATAGTGTTTGACTTTTGAAGAAGGTGACTCAGCAGAAGAGTTTCTGCAGATTGGGCTGCTAGCGAAGACATTTTCATGTCTCCTTGGTGGAGACAGACTTTGTTTTAATGTGAATGCCAATCTAAGACTGTTAATCGTGAAACATGATTCTTTTCCATTCCCATACTGTGCCCAACCCTTACAACACCACTTCTCTTATTTTTCTCCTCAAGTCTGAGATCTCTCTCTTGGGAAGTGAGAGCTTAGTTCACATTCTTCTGTTTAGTCCTTGGACTTTCTGTTGACACAGCTAACTGGTGCCAGTTTGAGTTACAACCTTCATTTTATGTGCCTGATGCCTGTTCAGAGACTGAGTATTTGAATAGGCTGAAATCTCTTCTCTGGGTTCAGAGAGGCTCTTGGAGTTGAGCTGCAAACTATAAATGAGTGCTGCTGAACTGGATGTCTTGATTAGCAAAGGGGCTGCAGAGGGAAAGGCACTATTTTATAACTATTCAATCAGAGTGAAGACGTCTTAAATCTCTGTATTAGGGATGCCAGGACACTTCTATTTAAATCCAGACAGGCATCTTCAATTCACATATGACCTCTGTATGTCCCTGTAGCAGACAACTCCCCAGCTTCCTTGCTTGATTAGGTATCTACTATGCGTACGCAGTGTGGACTGTGTACATGGGGGATGTATATGGGGTTTGATATAATTTATCTAATAATTTTGTGGCCTAAATATGCCATAGACTTGTGTGGCAGAGTAAAGCACAGGACTGTTTTTGTCTACAGCCTGATGCAGAAGGAACTGCAGGAGTGACCGCATTTAAGGGGTGCCCCATTGCATCAACCTAGCAGCGAAGCTGCTGCTTTAGATTCACTCAGGAAAGAAAAGGAAGGCAAATAGCTCATAAAATATGGCCTTTCTCTAGGCACTGCCTCAGTGGGATGGTGTCCAGGACAGTCAGGTAATTAAAGGCCCAGCAGGTTTGCAGGGCAGTGGTGCATAGAGGAAACAGTCTTTACTGACAGCTCAGGGGCTGCTGCTAATCCTCGTGTCTGCGCGAGGTATTTACATTTCTCTCACGTTGCTTCAAGCAACTAGTCCATTTTTCAAGATCTATTGCAAAGATGTATGGATCTGTATTTATTTTGCTTATCATGTGCTGTAAACAAAGCAATGGCTCTGTGCAGGAGCTGGAGAAAGGCAATCTGCAGTGCAGTGCTGCTACATCCTTCCACGTGAAGTTGCTGAAATTGGTGTAACAGCAAGACTTAGCCCTTACCCTGATTGTGAATGACCCATCTGTGCAGGAATGGCAAAAACTAGCACAAGTAATGCTTTGATGTTTGCAACCCTGAGTGCTTTTCCAGATGCTCCACTGTTAAAGAAAGTGAAGATCGGTTCCAGGTGCATGTGTGTGGGCTCATCCCTGACGCAGACTTAATGAAATCCTTTTTGCTAATGATCCTTTTCTTTTGCAGCAATGCTGTGATTGCTGCAATCTGGGCCTGCGATTAAGGAGTGAGGGGAAAACCTGCGAGTCCAACATAAACCTGGGCTACCCCTGCAGTCATGTGATGCAGTCCTGCTGTGAAGGGGGAGATCACTTCATCCATCCAGAAATAAAAAAGCATCCTGAACCTTTGCCAACGGTAACACCTGAGAAGAGTAAGTGTCCATTTTTAATTTGAAGACATTGCAGATACAGTCCCTGTCTCACACCGTCGTATGGGGAGGTGCTGGAATGGGTAATGATGTAGCAGCACGGTTGTCTTCCTTCTCAGGTCAAGTATAGACTTGTTCCTGAAAACAGTTTTGAAATAGAAAAAAACATGTAGGTGTTTCTGATCCTCAGAATGTAATTACCCTTTAGTGTTTTTTCCCCCCAAATTGCACAGTGCAGAGGCTTGCTACACATCAAACAGCAGTGCTACCTCTTCTAGGTGATGTGCAGTGTGTGACATGAGGACCATGAAGACGTGAAGCCTTTTCTTTTTTTTTCTTTTAACCTTGAGGATGTTTTTGGCTGCTGGTGGACAGGAAGCCACTAACTCTTCACAAGAAGCAAAGCTGAAGTTTGTCATTGCCTTTTAGCAGAAGTAGTCCTGAAAGATTTTGCTTGAAACAAGCTACGAGTTTTTTTCCAGACAAAGCAGTCCCATGCATTACGATAGCAGTGAAACTTCTGGGGAATATATTTCCTACTATACTACTGAACATCACAGGAACTGTCCCAGTGCGTGCACTGGAGAAGCCCCAGAGCACTGCAAGTTTCGTTTGTTCTTTCAACATATGGAGATAATGATGCTGAAGAGCTAAGTCAAATCCCTGCAGTGAAAGTCATGACAAAGGAAGCATGACAAATGCAGAGCTTAGACAGCTATGGTTCCTCCCTCAGCCCAAGATCACACTTCTTCCAGCATCACTCTGCAGCCACGTGTCATGCATGAATTGCTTCGTAACCTCCTGCATGTGCTGGGGTTCAAATCTTGTCCATTCTTATGCAATAAATAAATGGTGTTTTTTTTTCCTCTTGTCAAAATAAGTATTTATTTTAACTTAGCTGAGATTTCACTGAGCAGCAAAGTTCACATGTATGTGTTTGAGAAAACCTGACTATGAAACTCACTGAAGAATTCATTCTAATATCGTAAAGTCTTGCCAATATTGGTCAAGAAATGAAAGATGGCTAGTGCTCTTGCCAGTGTTCAAAAGCAGTAGATAAGATAGCCGTGTCATTTTTAAGTGAGTCCCAGAATATTTGTACTGCTAGCTGCAGAAGTAGCTTGTAAGTTAATCGTCAGTGGTGTTGAAAAGTTTCCAGACTGACTGGTTAACTTTCACCTCCTGAAATCAAAAAAAAATCATTGTGGTTCTGCAGCAGAGGCAGTTGCAGACGGGGTTTCAGCGTGGTGCCTTATTACAAATGATAATAGCAGTGGTGTTAGTGTGAAAGGGGAGCTCATCAGCTCCCAAAGTCAGTCTTTTTCTCTATGGCTCCATGAAATGTCCCTCCAGCCTTACAGGAGGAGGCGGTGGATGTTCAGCACAGTGCTCTTACCTTCAGGATGGATGCATTTTCTCCTGTCCTTGAGGTAACTGCTTTGGGTAGATTTTACTGTGCCTGGAGTTTGTGTGAACAAACGCTCCGTGCTGTACAGATCTAATGCTGAAGCACCTGTTAGAGACCCAGCCTGTTTTGTTCTGTGTTAGTTTCAGAGACGGACGATCACAATGAAGCTTTGTCCATCAGTAATGAAGCTGAGCTGTCAAATAACCTGCCTGGAGATGACCTGGATGAATGTCTTATGTATGGAGGGGAGCTCTGCCAGCATTTGTGTATAAACACTGTGGGGTCCTACAAGTGTTCGTGTTTCCCAGAATTTACTTTGCAAGAAGATGGGACCAGCTGCTCTCCAGGTGAGGAAAATGAGCAGGGAAACACCCCAAACGATGCTGTCCTTCTGCCACTTTACTGATTTACTAAGCTTTCCTTTAATTTCTTTGTAGATTGTGAGTTTTTTATGGGTAATGATGCATGGATATTTTCCCTGGAAATTGAGCAGGTTAAAAATGTCAAGAAAAAACAACATCCTAGGAAACTTGGATTATGTTTAATTTTTGTGTATCTGTGGCATGATATCACAGTGGGCATTTAATGTATGCAGATCAAGACTGTTTTCACTTTTCATACAGGAATTTGTAAAGATTGTCAATGGAATAACTTTTCTTCCTATTTTCTATTTCATAGTTAGCTTTCCTTTAGATAAACTTTATTCAGTTCAGACACATAGCATTGTTTCCTGAACCTCAATTTTTATCTAAAATCGTTAAAATCTTTCAGTGAGATAGAATTCAAATATATCAAGTGTAGAGGAAGTCTTAAAAAGAACATTTATTGTGTAGTAATCGTGTGGATATCTGGAGTTCTCCAATGGCAAGATTTCAAATCAGATAACCCCAAAAGTTGAAACCTTAGATTAGTTACAAGTGTTTTCAGTTATTTAACAAGCAAAAGAAGTGTTGCCATCCCATGACAAAATCCCTCAGACTTCAAATACTTTCTGCCCAAGCCAAATAATGAGCATTCATGATGTCATTCTTCTCAACATGATGTTACAGCACTTAGATCAATAATGTGTTTGACAGTGTTTCTGCAGCAGCTGTCTGCTCTGTTGTGTGTATTAAAATTCTGGGGAAAGAGCCTAATCCAAAAGAGGTAAAGAAAACGGTTCTTATTTTAGCTCTGCAAAATTTGGCTTGATCATCCACCTGGAGCATATCTGTATTTTTTGTTTGCTTTGCTTTGCTTCTCCCATTACTAACTCAATTGAAATGCAGATTTGGGTTGATCTTTTATCTGAGGAGTCAGTATTCTTGGCAGACCTGCAAGACTGCAGTGCTTATGGCTGTGCCAAGAGGTGTAAAGGGGTTTACAGAGCTCAGCTGAGGCAGAGAGTTGGGACACAAGGGTAGAAGTCTGTGAATGAGACATCTGAGATGCACAGAGTGAAGAAGGGCTGCTACTGCAATCATGCAGTGCTGAGTCAAATTAAAGGCTGACCAAAGGAGATGACAGGGCATTTTCCTTAGCAGTCACATCTAAAGCGTATGTGCTCGACCCTGGCTCTGTGGCATTCTGGCCTTTTGCTCCTCATTATTTGCCTGTGTATGTGCATGTCTCTGTGGTGTTCTGAGCATGGAGACCTTCACAGGACATCTTTACATCTCACACTACTGGTAGTTAGGTGTCATGCTTTGTACTTCTACCTGTCCCGGTGCATTGTGACAGCTAGATATGCCACAATCAGGTGTTTTGCGTTGGTCTTTCTTGTGTTGTGGCCCATTGCATGTTTGTGGTTTGTTTTATTCAGAATAAAATTACTCTTCCTCTACCAAAGCCTGTACAACAATTGCACTTAGTCATTTACTGTTGTCATTGTCTGGTGGGTCATGCTTTTCTCTAGGTGATGAGCATTATGGATTCAGGTTTACATTTTGATGATATTTAGAAACTGGATTACTCTTATTGTTGTAGCAGAGCTTCTTTTTTTTAAAACAAAATGAAACACCCTGTTCTGATACCTTTAAAGTTACTGTTTGCTGGAAATATTAATGACAGCAGCTCTCATGTTTCCCATTTGGCTTTGTAAACGTCGTTCCAGAGCATCTTGTGCTTTTAAAGGTGATCATCTGCTTTTCATCTGTATTGAAATAGGATACACAGAACAAGTCTGAACTCGTTTTGGTTTCTGCTTTTTTCCCCCCCTTATACTCCTAAGTGAAAGACAACCACTGTCTTCAAAAATATACCAGTATTTTGAAAATTAGCACTTTGATTTGTTAGATATTGACATATTTAACTCTGTGGAACTTATTTCCAACCAAACTCCCTTATCTGTATCCACGATATTTGTGAGCATCTCCATTAACTTGCAGCACTCTGTGTGTGTGCGTGCGTGCTGTTACAGATGTTCACATCCAACACTTGGCATCTTGCAAAGGGAACTGTTCAGCTCTATTCATAGACAGTTGTCCATGCCATCAAAATGTTTTCTCCTACACAGCATGATGGAGCGGGATGAATGCAACTGGGGCCCTTAGCATGGGGTGCCTGGAGGATGTGATGCCACCCTTAATTGATCACTGCCCCCCGTGTCTTACAGATCCTGACCGAGGACAGGTCACAAGGCTGGAGGAAGCAGAAGCCACTATCCCTCCAGCAGCCTCTCCTGCTCAGCCTCTTCTCATCATGTCCTTACAAGAAGAGCAGGATAAGTGTAAAGGTATGTCAGAGGGGTAAATTGCAGGTGCAAATGGATGAGGAACATTTAAAGAGCCAGAATAAAATTCCACACATCCCTTCACCAATCTGATTTCAGTGCACATCCTTAGGTATTTACCTCTGGCTGAGGAATTATCAGGAGAAACCTGAGGAGGTAATTTGAGGCTGTACTCTGATTTCAGGGTTATTACACACCTGCTATTTAGTTTAAGGTAACCAGCACAGCTGTGCAGCATAACATTAACAATAGAGATGACACAGGTGTGTTTCTGTGTAATAGGAGGGCTGTAAGTAGTGATTAGGGCTTCCCAGAGGGGTTGTATACAAACTGCACTCCCTGTTGTCTAAGATGGGAGATATTTGGGTGACCCAGAGGTTTGTAACTTCAGCTGAACTGTGTTATGAATGCTAAGGTATTTTGCAATTTTGCTTTGTATAGATAATGGCCCCTGCAAGCACATCTGCAGTGTTGTGGAAGGAAATGTTGTATGCTCATGTTTGTCTGGATATGCAATCATGGCTGATGGGATTTCTTGTGAAGGTAAGTGGTTAAGGTTCACCACAGAGACATAGCTAAAACATTTTTATATTGTAGACTCACAGAATGGCTTAGGTTGGAAGAGACCTTAAAGACCATCTTGTTCCAACCCTCCTGCCATGGGCTGGGTTGCCAGCCGCCAGATCAGGCTGCCCATGACCTGGCTTTGAACGACTCCGGGGATGGGGCATCCACAGCTTCTCTGGAGAGCCTGTTTGATTGCCTTGCCACCCTCTGAGTAAAGATTTTTTTCCTAGTATCTAACCCAAATCTCCTCTTGTTCTGTTGCTTTCTACCCATGTAAAAAGTTGATTTCCCTCCTGTTTATAAGCTCCTTTTAAGTACTTGGAAGGCCGCAATGAGGTCTCCCCAGAGCCGTCTCTTCTCCAGACTGAACAAGCCCAGCTCCCTTAGCCTTTCTTCATAGGAGTGGTGCTCCAGCCCCTCTAATCATTCTAGTTGTCCTTCTCTGGACTCCTCCCAACAGCTCCATGTCTTTCTTGTGCTCTGGCTGCAACCATCCAACCAACTATTTATCCACCAAATAGTTCAGCCTACACATCCATATCTCTCTGATTTAGAGGTAAGGATGTGGTGCAGGACCATGTCAAAGTCCTTGCACAAATCCAGGTAGAAGACATAAGTTGCCCTTCCTTTGTCCACCAGTGCTGTCACTGATCTCTGACCCTAAGGTATTTCCTTAAGGGTTCTTTATCTTCAGTGTTGTGAATTACAAGTGGCGGTACAGGGAGAACTCTGCATCCTTTGAGACCATTTGGCAGAAGGAATACCAGATGTGCTTCACAGTTAACTTCTGCAGCATGTCTATCCAGTCTGCCTATTACCTGGGAACATCAGGTAAAGACAAGCCTGGTTTTGTGCTCTTTTTCTCTGATGTCCCAGAGCTCTTCTGAGCCCCCTAGGTGTCTCTTCCCACTGCTGCTTCTCCCCACGGTCTGTCCATTCAGCTATAGACATGCATCTTCTCTTCCTGAGAATAGAAGTAGGTGGCAAGACGTGGGCATGTTTGCTTCCTTGAGGAACCCTCTCGGAGCTGCAGATCTTCTGAGTTACCTGTTTTGTCTGTTTTTTATTTCTGCTTGCCTTGAAAATTTGAGGCTTCACTGGTACGATGAATGCGCTGTTGTGAGTTGGTACGGGTCCCTGGGTTTCACTTGACACTGAAGTTCAGGCTTGCACTTAATGACCAGTGAGTTTCAAAGCTGCATCATGATCATTCATGTATAAATTTTAAATTGACGTGTTTGGGTAGTCACAAAGGATATCTTTGCACAGGAGTGTTTTTGGGGTCAGAAGCAATGCCCTGTGACATACCTTTATTATAAGTGAAATGCAGGTAGAAGTTTCTGGTGCTTGGAATTGCCCACAAGTGATCCACATCCTTCTTAATCTCATGTATTACTGAATAACAAATCATTTTGATGGAATTCCAGATAGCCTGTGAAGAAAATGGGAATTTAATATCGCCAGATAAATACTCAGTGTGCATTGCTTACTCAAGTGTGGTGGGAACTAATTTGATTAATTAATGTCAGAATCAAAGGGGACATTTCAAGGCAGTCACTTTCCTACAGGAGGTGAAAAAATTCAGAAACGTCACTGGATGTAGTGAGCTTAAATCTTAGCAAGAGACATTTATAATCTATATTAAAATAAGAATTTGATGGTACGGGTGGTAATGCACTGGAACAGGTTATCTGGGAAGAGTTTGTGTTACATCTGTGTCGCTGCATACTGTTAAGAATGGCTCCTTCTGGAATGACAAAGATGCAGGGGCATGAGCAAGCACTAGGTGATCTCTGAGGGTTTATTTCATCTGTATTTTCAGTGTAACACTGTATTTTTTATAACACATACTGATGTGGTAGCTCCAAGACACTTCATTTAGAGATCTCCAGTGTGAAAGTGTTGTTGTTTAATTTCAGAAATTGTTCTAATAGAATTCTATTTTTCCCTTTTGGTTGCAACATGTTGACATAGATTTGGATGAGTGCCTCACAGGTGCTCACGCTTGTTCCAGAGGACAATTATGTGTGAACACATTGGGATCGTTCTACTGTGTCAACCACAGAGTGATCTGTGCAGAGGGCTTTGTACTCAACAGGCATAGGAAATGTGTTGGTAAGATGATAGGTATAAATGGTTCACCACAGCATCATAATTCTTCACGCTCTACAATGCATTTAAATCATTTGCACTAAAATTTTCTCTAGCCATCTTTGTGTATGACATTTCAATATGAGTTAGTAAAAACACATGTGCACCATTTGCTCAGCCACTTAACATCATGAGTTGTATGCTATTTGGCTTTTACCCTAGCAATACATTCTCAGGATACAAATAACTTTCCTTTAAAAGCATAAGAGTCCATAGGTATGATGACCACAGCGGTACTGATGACTGTTTAACTGGACTGACTGCATAGCAGTTGATCTCTCTGGACAGTGTTGATACTGCCAAATTCTTAGACATACAAAACAACAAAACTTCATTAATACTGCTCAAAAAAATCTGCGCAGGAAAAGATCTGTTTAAAAATAACGGAATTTTAAAATTTAGATTAGTCCCTTGATAATTCTGGCATGAATTTCTTTGTATAAAAGTCAGATGCATCATACTTTTGCTATATCATCCCTGCTATTTAAGTTCTTGGAAGAAACTAATCTATTTTTACAAGCGTATTTGAGAGGTTTTCATTTTCTTTGAGAAACTAGGGCCTTTGCTTATGAAAGAATTTATGTTTGGGTAACTTTTCCACAGGCCAGTCTAGAAGGCATCTGAGCAGCAGTAGTGTTATGTGGTACTGCCTGGAAAAACGAGGCACCTGGAGACCTCCAGTCACTAATGAAAGCGGTGGTGCCTGTGGCTATAATGTCATGGGTGAATACATTCACCTTCTTCCATCCATGTCCTTCTCCCAGTTCTTTTAACATTGTTTTCCTCACCATCACAATCTCACAGTGTCACAGCTTTAGTTTTGTTCCTATCCTTTGAAGGTCTATGATCTCACTGTGGTGATTGGCATCATATGGCATGAACGTGTGAGTGGTGAAGTTTATTCAAGGTCATAGTTTAGAGCAGAAATTTCATTTATTATCTTCTGAGTTTTCCTTCAATTGTTGAAATGGGATTAATTTCATTTTTTAAATAAGATATATTGATAGGCTTGCAAAACTAATGAAATGATTTCATTTTGATTAAATGGCTGAGAGAACACCAGTGGAAGGGAGGATGCATTTTCAGATAAAATACTGGACTGTGAGATGGACTGTGGTATTTGCAGTTGGCCGGTTTGCATGGTGTCATGGCTTTCACAGAGCCTGCTGCGTGTACCACACTTCTGAACATCAGGTCTGGCAAGTGAGCAGCTGAAGGAGCTGCCTCATCTTGCTTTCTGCTTTTGAAAATCTTGCCATTAATCGCCTGGGCTATTCGTTAGGGACATACCTGTCCTTTTCTGCATCTTCCAGCAGTGTTTTGAAACTAAGTAGATGCACGTTTGTCAGCAACTTTAGCAGAAGGTGCTGTAGATGCCAAGTGCTTCCTTTTATTCACTTTCTTTCTTTCCTCTCCTTTGCCCCATGACATTATTACAGAGTTTTATTGTGCCTAATGTAAGGTACACCTCAGGCATTGCTAATGAAATGAAAGACACAACTCCTATTTGTAAGGCTAGAAGATCTCTTCTCCCTCACTGAATAACAAAGCTCTATATTTCTCTGATGCAGGTCAGGTTTTTAACAAGTTTTCTTGTTAAACAATCTAGGAAACTTTGCTGTTTCTCTTTCTGTTGGATAGATATGTCCTGTGTTCTCCCTACTCCTACACAGCTCTGCTTACAGACTGTGTGTGATGCCTGGAGGACGTTTGCTGTATTTGACATTTTCCCTACATTTCTAGTCAAAGGGGAAAGCCACAAGCATACTGTGGTTTCTGATTTGTTCAACTGCCTCATTTGCAGCCGTATTTGCCTAAGGTATCCTTTTCCAGCTTAACTGCCTTTACGTTCCATCTTGAGCTATCTCAAACACCATGAGGAGAGCTTTGGTAATTTGTTTGCAAACTATTGTTGCTTTAATTATGTAACTATTTGCATATTTTAAGGATGGGAGGAACAACCCTTGCACAGCAATAAAACAGCTGATAACCTTTTATCTGTTGAATTTCTTTTAGTCAGACTGTGGAAGATTATGATTCCAGGTGTGTACAAGAGCAGATATCCAGAATTCCTGAAAGCCAGTCATGCACAATGAAGAGGCACCAGCTGTTTAAATAGCTTGCACACACCAGCTTTGTGTAATGTTGTGAAAAGATATTCAAATGTCTTTAGGGATGAAAGCACCACGTTCTCCAGAGATAAGAGTCAGGTTGGATGTTTTTAATGTGGATTGCTTTTCACTGGTGACTTTCAGGCAAAGTCATTACCACCACCCACATAGACACTGATGGGAGACTACTGTTTTATTTTCTTTGCTATTCCCATATAAACTTTTCCTCCTGTCAGAATGAGCAGTAAGTGGTCATTTTATTACCGAACCATAGGGACTGCACCTCAGTAAAGCCAGTAAGAAATGGGGTGGAATGTGGCTAAATAACAACAGGTCTAAATAAAACAGATGTATTCCATAAAACAAATTGAACTGCCATGATTTGAAGAGAGAGAATTCATGAGAAACTACAAATGCAGGACCAAAAAAAGTTTGTATTTCACATTTGTTTAAAAAAAAAAAAGGTGCAAAAATGTTACTCTAATATAGAAGTATGTGTTGAAAAAAACAGCAGTAGGTAAATGCTGATATTCCTTTGCAAAAATGTCAGCTTCTTAGATACATGAACCCTGAGCATAGCTGTTGTATGTGTTCCTGTCTTCAACAACAAGTTCAGGAAAAAGTATTATATGATTAAATTTCATTCTGGTTTTTACTGACAAAGTGAGGAGTGTTGTTGCCACACATGTTGACTTTGTATTTCTCAAAAATTAACTGCCTGACTTGTTTTCAATATATTACTAAATTAATTTTTTTCCTTTCCCGATTTCATAAATAAAATCTTGCCCTACCTCACAGTCCTAATTGTGCTGGATGAAGACAACAGGTGGTCCAATGTTGGGCATTAACTTTGTTTTAAACTGAAAAAAATATATTTTTTTTCCAACGTTCTGTCAAACACTTGTTGAGTTGATTTCTGGTACTGAAGGCAGATGGGTTATGGGCACTTTTGAATTTATGGGTAACCAGTAGGGAGGACAAAAGGCCGTAAAAAATGTATTCAGACATCATTTCCCTCTACCTTTGCGGCACAAGGTATCTCTGAAATGATACTAGGTACAGCCTGGGTTGGACAACGCTCCTTCAGGTGCTTGTATGCCTGCCTCAGTGCAAACTGGAACCACAGTGACCTAAGATACCTTTTTCCACCCTCATGTGAAGGGACACTGCTTTGTGATTGGCGTTGACAGTGACCACAACAGCGTGGACTGACAAATTCATGGAGGAGGTACTGCAATTCTCCTGCTGCCCCTTTTTGTGGCATATGACCGTTTGGGAATGTGTTTTAAAAAATGGACCGACAAATGGCATACCTCTTCAATAGCATTGAGAGGCCAGCAGTGATGGGCTGGTGCTTGGCTTGATGTCAGAGATGGAGATTCATATCCTAACGTTAGACAGAGCAGAGCTTTGCATATTGCATGTCTCCCAGCTTAGGCTTTGCATCTCAGCCCATGACACAATCATTATTTGGTTTTAGAGATTGCCAGTATATCACTTGTACACAAAACTTTCGTTGAAAGAAAAAGTTCTGTATGCAATCTTCTAGGTTTCTGTCATTTTAATTTCCTAAAATGCACTCTGGCCAGCTCTGCTTATTTTCTCAACTTTGAGAAATTAAATCAAAAGAGTTTTGGAAATTAAATCAAGAACTGTAGCCAAAATATGAAATGTTATTAGGTTTTTTTTTTTCCTTTCTCTTTTTTTTTCTGTGAAATCTTAACCCTCTTTTTACCTGTCTGCACCCACTACTCGGATGGAATACTTCCTATAGCATTCGAGTTGTATTTCAGATGTGCCTTCCTCCTAGTGGCTCTTTTGACATCATACCAAAGTGACTTAAGTTCATAGGATGCAGTGTAGTGCTCACAATTTGTTTATATGAGAAGACATTTTGTGGTTGGCAAGAAAAGATCTGTTGTAATGCCTCTTAAATCAGTGGAAAGACCTACACGGTGTATGGTGTTGAGTGGCTCTTCACAGACATTTTTGTCTTTTTTTTAATTTCAAGTTTATTTAAGAACTAAATCTGGTTGGGTGGGAGAGATCCACAGCAGCTGATATTCTTCTCCCAGCTGGCGAGGTACTTTTGTTTTGTTTCCTTCCCCAAGACCACTTGTGAGAGTATTGTTGTCTACACTTCATGCTAATGTGTAGGAACTGGGGAACTGTGCAAGCATTAGGGAGATATAACCTTGCAAAGGCTTTGGG
Source organism: Penelope pileata (assembly GCA_013396635.1). Taxonomy (NCBI): domain Eukaryota; kingdom Metazoa; phylum Chordata; class Aves; order Galliformes; family Cracidae; genus Penelope; species Penelope pileata. The sequence goes on along the minus strand of WBMW01001478.1, from coordinate 202,846 downwards.
ATGGTACCTGCCAACCAGTGCAGAAGCAGAAACATGGTGTGGGACAGGCAGAACGATAGCCAGCCGACAGCAGTGACCCTGCTGGGGATAGCTGTCTCTGGAAAGCAAGTAAACAGCGTGTGAAGAATAGCAATAGCTAACAACAACGAATGAAACAAACAAACAAAACCCAACAGCACAAAACCAAACCAAAGTGAAAACCAAACCCCACAGATAAATGATGAGTGGATTGACACCAGCTTGACATACTGGTCTTACAAAACTCAGTGCACATCACCAGCTTGCTGACTTCAGCAGGAACAGAAATTTCTTGGTGCTCCTCTTCATTTGTTTGGCAGAGAACAAGCTGACGCATTTTTGAAGACAAAAAGCTTTTAAAAGGGCTTTTCCTGTTTTCATGCTCTGCAAGGGAAAGTAACGTCTCTGATGTTGTACTTATCTGAGAATGATGTTCTACAGCCAAAACAAAACTCTCATTTAAACAGTGCTTTCTTTGTAGCGTCGTGTTAAATCAGCTTTGTGTGCTGAGAAGCCAGACAATTGGTAGTTTTGGTCACATTTGGATTTTCTTTGCTCTAGAAATACATCTTAGCTTTGTGATCTGTGGAAGTGTCTGATTTTGTGCAGAATGAGAAGAAAGTTTCTTTTTCCAAACTCCACCCCTTTTTGTTGCTTTTATTTGCTCATCATGACATCCCTCACTTTCAGTATTAAAATAAGCAAAACCTGAATTTGCAATTATTATATCTGAGGTATCAGAATGTGTGGTGTATTTTTTTCCAAATTGTGCCCTATGTTCCACAGTCTAGTATTTCAGTGAATCTTTAAATAACTTTTCTAGTACTCCTCCTGCTGAAATCAGATCTCTTAAAAGATGTAAATACGAACTCACAACCTTGATTTAGCCTTCTGGGTTTCTCCCTCCATATTTCCATGTGTATCCAGCTGCAATGACGTTATTCCTTAGGAAATAAGTACGTTCCATGGCTGCAGCAAGGCAGGCAGTTTCGGTACCTATCTCTTGTGGCAGTTGCACACCAGCAGCTCCTCTCTATCTGGTGAGAAGCAGCAGGACTGATACACAGCCTCAGCCATGAAATCCTGGTAATGAGCCATCAGCGTGAATCACTTTCTCACTCAGTTATCCAAGAGGTTTCTATCCAGTAAATGAGAAACCAATTGCCATCCCTCTGCCCACCGCTGTGTTTCATCAGTTCTGTCCATCCCTTGTCCTACACCATTCACTGCACATTTGGGGAGGGGGGAGGAGAAGGAAATCTTGCTGCTATTTGTATCTCTTGTGCTACTCTGCATTAACAAAAGATGCTGAAATAAAACATCTTTCATCGGAATGCTGCCACAAAGTCTACATTGAATATAGTTTGCAGTAAATGATTTCACTTGAGCTTTTGACTGCTTCCAAAAAAGAGCAGGAAGAGGCAAACTTCTTCATAAAAATGAAGCACTGAATTGTTTAACCGTTTCTTGTAGACATTAACGAATGCGTAACAGATACACACACCTGCCAGCGGAGAGAGCACTGCGTCAACACGATGGGATCATTTAAATGTCTCCAGGAACTGAGCTGTCAGCCAGGTTATGAACTTAAGGATGGAGAATGTGTTGGTAAGACAAGTGTTTTTCCACTGATGCAATTGCTTTTATCAGGAAGGAAAGGAAAGGGATTGCAAAGCATTTTGTTGTTGATGGTCTGTGTTATCAGGATTGAACTAAGAAAGGCTGAATATCATGGAAATGTTTGGCTTTATAAGTCCTTTCAGCACATTAACTTACTTGAAATAGTTTCCAGCAATAACTATAAATAATTTGGAAAATATATGAAACCTTGTGAATTAGGATTTGCACTGTGTTTAAGGGGTTAGAGTGAGATCTCACTGATGGAGGAATTCATATTATGCTGCTCTGAGTAGCTCTGCTTTTCTCCAAAAGGGCTGATACTGTTTGCTGTTGGAGACTGAATCACAGCCTGAACGGATCATGGGGCTGCCTCAGTCCGGTCCTTCCTGTGTTTGGGATGTCTGTCTGCATTTATTTACATTTTGAATGGTCCTGGGGTTAAAAAGTTATTCTTCACCTCCCCCTTCTTGGTCTGTATAGGGACCTAATGGAGGAGCTAACCTCAGTTTCAATGGCATCGCAGAAGTTGCTCTGCAGCATACGAGCGTGCAAAAGACAGACGTGCTCTGCCTTCCAGGGCAAAAGTCAGAGTTTCAATTTTTTTTTTTACATGAAAAGCTTCCTGACAGCTGGAGTAGAAGATACCTAAAGAAAGAGCTTAGCTCTTGGCATGTAGCATAAGATTATGAAATAGAAATAATCTGAAATCTTGCTTTATGTACAGCTGTCGTTAAGTAAGCTTTGGATTTCTTAGGCTGTCTGTGAAAGTCATTCTGTTCGGTTCTGTGACATATCTAACATTTATTACCAGCCCAAATTGTTCTCTAATCTTAAAGTTAGGTTACAGCATGTTATAAATTCATTTTTTAAGTTGCCTTTAATTTAATGACATGCAAGAAAGACTGAAATTCCAGATTTACTCAGTGTAAAATTGCCCACATGTAATTCTTCATTTTGCAGTTTTATGAAATACTGAATTCCACGTTTTTCTTTATCTCAGTCTATACATATGGTAGAAAGAGTTATTAATATGGTTATCTTATGGAAGGCTGGGGATGTTCCCTTGTGACAGTAACGTGCAACTGAAGAGTTAGAATGGAAAGAGAGGGCCCAGTGGTTCTCTTCTGCTTGGAGGACTGGGAATTCCTCAAGTGTGAAGTTTTCTCCATTTGTCTTTATCTTCTAGCAAAGATGTTCATCATAAGGAGTGTTCAGGAGCCTGCATATGTTAATACGGTATTTGGAAATGTTCACAGAAACTGAATTTCCAACATGTCCATAGCTGACATCTGATGTTAGGTGGGGTTTCTTCAGTAGGAAAACGGAAGCAACGCCTCTGTAGTGGCTCTCAACGCAGGGTAAAACTCTTTGGCAGCTGCTCAACACAGGGTGACACAGTTGACTGTAAATTTGTAAGTCTGAAGCTTGCAAGAAGCATTTTCAATGTGCCTACAAAATAGGCATTGCATCAGTGAAAGTCATTTGAGAAATAATTTAATATACATAATAAAAATGAGAAAGCTGTCTTGAGCTCTGTCTGCAGAGCAAGAAAAAAATTTATAATTAATGCCGCTACCTTGTGTTCAGGTTGTTGGGTTTTTGGTTTTTTTTTCAGAATACTTTTCAGGTTGGATAGTGTTTGTTTTGTGTAAGCTGTATGCATGTGTGCCCATATATGAAATGAAATCCTAACCCTGTTCAAGTGAGGTTCTCTTTTATTATCAGATTCAGTGGAGGCCTGTTTGTACCTAAAATCCTTGAGGTACATAAGGTGTAAGAGACTGTTTTGCTTTTGCAATAGTGTCGTACGTGTTTTATGCACACTTATTCCTAGTTTTAATTTGGTCTTTAGGATTTTAAATCTACAGTTTTTGTGTTTTGCAAGAGATGCTGTGAACGCAGCAGTGGGACCTGCACCAAACCCGTGGCACCACCTGCCAAGTTCTGAAGCCTGTGCTGAAGTGCATGTTCAAGAGCAAACACAGCTAAACCTCGATTTTCTCAAAGGCAATTTTGGGCATTTAATTTAAATGATGCTTCCTAACTTCCTTTCTGAGAAAAATAGTTTTATACAAGTCGGGTAGTCAGGAAGGCTATGGAAAATGACTAATCACAAATTGGTGTTTTGATCTGATTTCACAGATATTGATGAATGCGAGAGAGGAACTCACAGTTGTAAAGTAAACTTTGTTTGTCAGAATACAGAAGGATCATTCTACTGTGAGTCAAAGCAGCGTTGCATGGATGGGTTCTTACAAGACCCTGAGGGAAACTGTGTTGGTAAGTGTGACCAGTAATATGCACAGCAGTGCTGACAAACTCCTGTTTCTTTTAGCCTGTCCAAGGGATGTGCATTGACCGCATGTAATTCTCCTTAAATCCTGCTGTGAACTTAATTTAAACATTGCTGCTCTTTTACAGATGCGCATACCTGCATATTGAATTTGAAACTGCTGTCATAGCAGACCTTCATCAGCTTTTATCTTTGGAGAATAACAAATTGAAATGAAGGAAAAGAAGTGACAGCTGGAAGAAAACAGAGCAGAAAGGTTAAATAGCTTCTCTCACTATTCTCATTCTTTTTTCCTTTTTCTTTCACTAGATATTAATGAATGCACATCTCTTCCTGAGCCATGTAAACCGGGATTCAACTGCATTAATACCGTTGGGTCTTACACCTGCCAGAGGAACATGCTGACATGCAGCAGAGGCTACCACTCCAACGAGGATGGAACCCGATGTGTTGGTAAGGTCAAGCTCCAGTCTCTTCTCAGGTGCCTTCTCAGAGGAAAAAGTACATTTCAGGTCTAAAATAACTGTCTCGAGTTACTTCCAGCTTCATACATTTACTTGAGTGGAAATTTGCTGTATGCGTTTGCTGTCCAAGCAGCTCAGTGATTTCTTTGCACTCCAGGATGCTTCACTGCTGCATGGAGTTCCTCTGGGTACAATGACGTTGCTTTTGACTGCATATGGGATTTACGGACTTCCTTCCTGGAGTGAATGTAGTTTAGCTGCTCTTTAATCTCATGCTGTCAGTCAAAAGCGCGATCCTTTGCTGCTTTGCACAGTATCTCACTGTAAGCAATATGACCTGAATCTGTGGGTTGCAGCAAATTGGAAACACTGAATTTGTAGACTCCTGAGGGCAGTACTAAGTGGATGTTCTTTGTGGCAGTATAGACAGCGTTCCCCATTCACATCCAGTTGTGCACATTTAAGATAAATTCTAATTTTCTTTGTGAAAAGAATATTGGAATATTCACATAGACTGACATGCAGCTTGGTACTAATTTGTGTTTGTTCCAATGTGTGTATGGAGTCACTGACTCAGAACAGCGTATTTCGTATCTTACTAGCATTTGTTCCGTAAACGAGCCCACTAGGCACAAGGGAACTGAAAGCTTGGTCCTTGCTAAGGCTGGCTGTGTACTTCTGGATCCCCCATGTCCTGTGCTATATGGAATAGGAAATTACAAAACAAGAGCAAGAAACATAAATGACAAATCAGTATTTCTGTTAGTGATGATATCTTAATGATTTCTACTTAAGTTCCCTTTGAATAGAAGGAAGGGTGGAAAATGAAATATGTTTTTGTGATTTTACAGATGGGTGGAAGCCATGTTTGAGGCTGTCTGTTAACTTGGTCGTGTCCAGTGGCCTGCAGTGAAAACTAGTGGAATAGATAGAAGACCCCAGCCAAAATAATTTCTTCTTTCTCATTATTGCTTTTTGTTACCCTTCATGATTTTTCCACCAGGGCTATCCAAGCTCTCCTTTGCCAGTGAGAAAATGGGAAAGATTTGGAAGCAGCCAAAGGCGGGCAGTTAACGTGTAGCTGAGGAAACTGAGAAAGCTTCCTAGCACAGCTCTAGGGGGGTGCTTCCTAACCTTAGGGCAGAGTGGTGTGGTCTCATTTGCTGTTTTATTGTATAGTAGCCTGAAGTATTCTGTCTGTTACAAAAGGAAGGTCCAAAAGTCCGGTCTGCCTCAGTTGTTGTGTAAAGACAACTCTTCAGCTGATTTTGATTAGTCCTTCGCTGAGTGAATGACATTCCCTGCCATTACCTACCCCAGTGCAGACAGGGTAGGAATCTCTGCTGAAGTATGGAAGAAAGCATTTGCACCTCTCACCAGGGCTGGTACAGTCTTCACTTCTCCAAACCCAAGTTTCTGTGATAGGTAACTTGCTCCCATTTCCCTAGCATTTTACAGCAATGACAGCTTTCCAGAGCACTCTCAGGGCTGTTGCTTGATGAGGAACTGCCTGGGAACCCTTTTAAATGAAATAGTGCTTGAATTTATGACCTCAAATAGGGCAGTGACTGAAAGCACTGCAGCAGGGAGAACCTCCAGCCTGAGACTGCCATCCTAATTAAATGTACATGAACAGTGACTTGGATTGTCCAAGTCGCGGAAGATGTGTATAATGGGAAGGAAGCAGGACCTGGTGGCTTAGGAAATGGCAGTACTCAGAATACTTCAGGAAGTACAAGTTTTTGTGGGTTAATCAGACTTTCTGATGTTTCTTGTCACAGATGGTAACAGGCATTCGTTAAATACTGATAAGCTATTTAGTCATGTTGAAAGTCTTGTAAATCAGTCTGCATTGCAAATTCTCGTCTTCATCTGTGGATCTTTAAAATGAGATTGGAAGTGGTGCATGTGAGTGGAGAAGCACCAATACCAACTAATTTATTGGTATTGGATTTCAGATGAGAAACCGCGACGAATGTAAAAAATGTGAGTTGATTGAGAAAAGAAAAAAGATCAACAGTGGAAAAGAGCAAAAGGTGCACAGCAGAAGCAGGATTGAAAGGGCAACTGGAGATGAAAATAGCAATCACTTCAGTTCAAGGGATGAGCAGAATTTCTGGCTAGTTTTCGTTTTGCTTTAAAGGCTCATGGTGACTCACACAATGGCAGAACATCAGAATAGGGTATTTAAATGTTATGGCTTGATTGTAATTAAAATGTGTTTGCTCTGAAATGCAGAATATGCTGAAAAGCTCCATTGCATTTAAAGTTGCCATTTGCACTTTTAAAATAATTTACTGCTTCTCAAAAGTTTGACTTAGAGATATGTAAAGCTGACTTTGAGAAGAACTGAGCGAGAAAAAACGGTATTCTCTGTGCTCTGTCGATTGGACAACCCTAACAGTTTCTGTTCCTGTTACTTACATTTTTTTAATTTTATTTTCATAAACCATGATGTTCAGCAAACTATTTTGAAGTTAATTGCTTTCTCTGCTTCTGCAGATGTGGATGAATGTCAAACTGGGGTACACCGCTGTGCTGAAGGGCAGATTTGTCATAATCTTCCTGGGGCTTATCGCTGCGACTGCAAGATGGGCTATCAGTATGATGCATTCAGCAGAACTTGCATTGGTATGTAAGGTGCAAGATGAGATGAAACAACTGATTGATTGAGCCTTGGATCTCAAGGCAGTATTTAGCACCATTGTAGTGTGCAGTTATTAGTTCTGCAATGCAGTGCCTCAGAAGATAATGGAATCACCTCCGAAGCAGCCGTCCCTCAGCCGGCCAGCTATTAGAGCTCTGCCACTCTCTGCAATGAGTACAGACCGAGTGTCCTTGGGTTAGTTTGGCTGCAGGTTATCAATTAAAGTCACCTGCAAAGTATTTTATATAGGTTGTGCTCATCCTGCTATGGAAATTTATCTCTCTGAAGTCTTCACAACTTTCTTCATAAGAGACCATGATAGAGCATTTTGTATTTTATCACTTCTATACACCAATTAGAGCACAAAGGCAGACAGCATAAAATCTGAGGTTGCAGCATTTCATGCTCTGCAAATCAATCTCTGACACTTTTAAAAAATATCCTCCTGCATTTCCCTTGTTGCTTTTGTTTCTAAGTCAATTGTATATTTGCTTGTTTTCCTGGCAGATATAAATGAGTGCTGGAATTACCCTGGACGCCTGTGTCAGCACACGTGTGAGAACACCCCTGGCTCCTACCACTGCACTTGTTCTTCTGGTTTCCGCTTGTCTTACGATGGAAAGCATTGTGAAGGTACGAGACATGTTTGCCATGAGGAGCAATTTGCAGTGTAAATTAAGGAACTCTAGGGAGGTCAAGGTGAAATATGTGTGTACAGTAGGCATATGTCAGATGCATGCTGAAATTTTTAGGTACTGAATTAAACATTCAAACTCTGCCATAGGAGTTGACAAATCCCCGTGCCTTGCTGTCTCAGTCAGCAATGGACCTGAAAGTCCTTCCCCACAGCTCCCACACAAACAGGGTCCCCCAAATGGTGGGCAAAGTTGCCAAGTCTGCAAAACTAAGTGTCAACATATTTTTTTACAGGGTTAACGCACAAGAAGAATTCTGAGCACCTTTTCCTACTCCCTGTCTTCTACTTACTAACAACTTACTTTATAGCTGTAATCTCTTTAGCTTCCATATTTTCTCAATGAAGTGCTATGTGATTGGCCGTTGTTCAGCTTTCCCTTTTGAACAGCTGTGCAATCACCATTGAGAAGCTATGTCAGCTGGTTTAGGCAATTGGACTTCAGAAAGTATTGAAGTATAAAGAGCCGAGGTCACTGTGATTTTAATGTATACTGAGGTTCTCTTTATGAGTTAATGACAACGTCTTATGAGAGGCCTTCCAGTACGTATGATTTGGTTGCATTGCAATGTTTACAAATTCATCAGTGCTCGCTGCAATGAAAACCTCTCTTAGCCTATTATTATTTATTTTCATTTATCAAAAATGTGAAGCTATTGTAATTTTTTGTTTTTACAACATATAGGGACTGCTGCAACTGAAATGTTGTAGTGGCACATCTTTTGTTCCGAAGTCACTATCGTTGTGAATTGAAAAACAACTGAGAATTCTCTATAAGCTTTTGGATTTCATTTAAACTATTTCACCTAGAATGAAGATTTGATTATTTCATTTTTGTTGCTTCAATTTCCTCCTTTCCCTCATGTACTTTTTCCTTTCCTTCCAGATGAGAGAAGAGGCAAAGCATAGTAAAGTTATAATTTCATGCAAATTTTAATGTAAATAAAACTTAGTAGTGACAAAACTTGACCAAAAATATATATATATATTTTGAATTGAATGAAGTTTCCCTTCCATTTTTTTCATTAACTGTAGCATATGAAGTCTGAAACAAATGTTTGCATGCATGTATATGTTTATGTTGGCATGTATAGAAAGGAAATCCAAGTGCAACACACATCCTCATGCTTCTTGGCATTCTATCTGGGGAGCAGACACGTTTTCTTGGGACAAATTAGTCCGTCCTTATCCTCTTTGTCCAGATGGATCTGATTGCTGATCTTAGAGGCAAGAAATAGTGAAAGATTCTGTTAGAACAATGTCATGGCAATGGCTGTACCTTTGTTTTTGGATGCAGATGTGAATGAATGTGACACAAGTCCCTGCAGCCAGGAGTGTGCCAATGTTTACGGTTCCTATCAATGTTACTGCAGGCAAGGTTTCCAGCTAGCAGAAGACGGCCATTCTTGTAAAGGTAAGGCTGCTGCTTTGTCGGGTTAAGTGAAGTATGTGTGTACTCCTTAATGGAGGTGATGCCTACATTTCAGCAGCACCCAATGCTGTGGGTGGTGCCTGAGGATGATTGTGAGTTACACCCTGCTGCAGAAACTGCGTATAAGGACTCCAGCTGTTGGAAAATGCAGTTCGTTTTCATGCCCACTTGGGGCTGGAAGATACCAGTGTGACCGTACAACCAGTGATGTTACTGTTTCATGGGGCTACAGTTTATGGCTGAAAAAATTAGGCCAGAAAAGTTATTTATTTATACACCACCAGCTAAAACTACTGCTCAGCCAAGGCTGGATGAAGGCTTTCACTGACTTCTGGTGGCAAGGAGCAGTGATCAGAATGGAGACAGAAAGGGTTTTACCTTTTTCTCTTGAAGTTGCCAATACTGACTTTGGAGACTTTGGAGAGTCTCTGTTTAAGAAATGGTGAAGAAACCCACATTCTTCCAAGCACAGGGGAGCTCCAAAAGCAGTCTTAGAGGATGAATTGCCAAGGTCCTGAAGAGAGATTTTCAAACCCAGATGTCCCTGAACGTTCTGTGCTTTTCCATAAGTTCACAGAGCAGCCTTGTGTTCGACATTTCAAACAGAACCATCAGCTGTAGTACAGCTATGTCAAATCTTCACAGTTGCATTCTTCTTTAAGAATATTTTATAAATGTGTCATATACAATTTTTCTTGTGTTCTACAGTCTTTCTTTTGAGATTTCTGTTTTTCTTTTTTTCATGTATGTAATTGTTTTGTGTTCTTTTTTTCCCCCAGATATCGATGAGTGCACACAAAGTGCAGGCATCCTTTGTACTTTCCGCTGTGTGAATGTTCCTGGTAGTTATCAGTGTGCGTGTCCTGAGCAGGGGTATACCATGGCTGCAAATGGAAGAACCTGTCGAGGTAATGGGGAACTTAAGGAACTGAAAGGATGATATCATGAAGGTTTAATCCTTCGAATGATCTAAGACATTAAGGCAGTTCAATAAAGTCTCCATTTTGGATACTAGTCATTGTTAAAAAGCCAATATTTGACAAAATTGCTGGATATTGCTATCAACAATGTCAATTTTTTCCTGTGTTAGAAAAATGTTGTGAGGCAATTTAACTGTAGATGTGAGTTAACTATATAAATGAGTTCCTAAGGGAATTCACGTCATCATCCAAACTCAGGCATCTGATTGCTTACATGGGCTGCATGGACACCTTGGTTCATCAGATCTGTGGTTTTGGAGGTGCCAGATGTGAAAATCTGTGGCTTCCATTTTAAATTGTAGTTTTCTGCCCAAGAAAACTAGGAGAATGAATGAGGAATGTAATGGGGATGAGAAATTTCTGAAGCCTGCCACCTAAGCTTAAGGATGTTGATGTTACTCAATAGTAGTGTAACTGACGTGTCCTCTCCTCCAACACCTCTTTTCTCCAGATTCATAGGAGTGTAATCTGGATGCCTTGTATTTTTCATCTGGTGTGCAGCTGTCTCTTTTTGAAGTAAAAATCCCCCTTTTCCAGAGGATGCACTGACTGTAATGATGATTGAAGATCTGATTACCTCTGTGTGCTCTACACACGTTCCTGCATTCAGTTACACTTACTACCAGACATTTCCTGCTCTTACTTCTTCAGGAACCCTTCATATAGCATTTGGTTAGGTATATCCTATGCTTAAATTCTCTGTGGTGACTGCAGTGAATTTACACTGTGTAAATCGTGAATGGCATGAGCATGCTTGGACCTGCCTTGGGACCAGAGAAATGTGGTCCCTCCCCAGAGAAATGTGGAGAAATGTTTGTTTTTAATGTGATTTTGAGTATGACTTCAGAATCCACCTCCAGTTATATCCACGTGCATTTAAATTCTTATTGAAACGTCACCTTAGAGGAAAACCTGCAGCTGTAACTTTCCTCAGGCTTTTTTTGTTTGCTGTTAATCCTGAGTGCTGGCATGTTAGTTGCCAGCTTTGCCAGCACGGGGATTTGAGATGAGGATGTCTTCCAGAGTTAGCAGTGTGAGTCATTGCATTAATCTGCCTGCACAGCTCTCTGAGCTGGAGGTACCCAGTGTGCTCCAGGCGCTAGAAGTGGAGGACAAAGATTTGCCTTGTGGACCTATAGATTGTACTTGTGTTGCCTGTGATGTGAGATCCTCGCTACACGCTCACCCTTTGTGAAAAGGGCTCTTTTTATATAGACTAACCCCAACAAGTGAGTTATGCTGTAACACTTGGAAAAACTTCCCAAAGAATCTGTACCATCTGGTACGTGCAGCCTCCTTAGAGGATGAAGTTGGTCTACTTGCAGACGTTAGCAGGTGTGCAGCAGCTCTGTGGATGGCTGCATAAGCTGGCATTTCATCAGGCATTGGAAGGAACCCTTGGATCCTTGCCATTTTTTCACACAAATAAATACAGTGCAGACCTCTGAGCTCTGCAAGCATGCAGTTACAAATCTGGGCAGGGTCATGTTTTGAGACTGCCTGAATATGTGGTCAGAAAAATCAATCTGAATTGACGTCAGCTGGACGATACTCAGGAAGATCTTGTTGGTTTCTGTCAGGTGAAGATTTGGCCTCACTTGCTCATCATCTGACCAGTTCCTAGCAGTTACCCGTGGTGCATCCTTTGATCCCTTTTTTTTCCAACATATGAATTGTGTCTCATTTAACAGCATCTCAACATATGGTTCTTTTTGGAGAAACTGTGTATGGTATTTTGCAGCATAGCCAAACTGGTGAAGTGAGTGTTTTCATGACAATGATTGCAATGTGGAAGAAATTTTCTTTTCACCTTGGGGCACTTCTGAGAATCAGCAAGGGATTTAATTTACTTTGATTCTCTCTTACTTCCTATTGTATACTTTTCTTTGCAAGACTTTTAAACCAGTCAGTGCAGTGCATGAGACCAGTTCTCATCCCAGGGGAATGGGGAAGGGGGAGGTTATATTTTTCCTCCAAAGAGTCTGTCTCCTCTGTGACAATTGGCAGAACTGCAGAGTCCTACGCAGTTCACGTGGTTTGTCTGTTAGCATTTATTTCATTTTCAAGCCTCCGTGCGTTGTCTAGACATTTGGGAGTACGCAATGTGACTGTGAGGTCTTTGCCAATATTTTCTGCTCAAGCTGGATTCTTGTAATTGCGTCTGGTTTTCAGCATTTTAAGGTCCATGGCTTTGGCTTGGGCGTATGTATTTAGGTACCCACACTTATGCTCTAGGCCATTAAATGTTCTTTGTTGTCTTCTGCAACGTTACTTCTTATAATAGGGAGATACTTATATTTAACTTAATGGTTCAAAATGTGTTCTGAAGTGTTGTTCTTGAGTTCCTGCATTCCATAACAATCAGGCTGGTGATTCTTAGGTCTCCTGGACTATGCAGCTGTGCAGCAGTGATTACTTTTCTTTGCATTTTCCTCCTGCTTTAATACAGAGCAACCTTCATGCATAGATATATCCTTCTGACATAGTCCACCTTTATCAACTCTAAAAAAGTGGGAAGTTTGCTTTCAGCACAAGTGAGTGATGTTGTGATGGGATTTGTTTATTCCTGAGGGATAACTTTTGTCATGATAGGCTGTGAATGGCTGATGTGTAGGCAGACATGGGGGGTCCTTCCCTCCATCCTCACCATGAAGGAGAAGCCATTGTGACAGCACATACGTTGTGCAGCGTGCAAAGGGATTTATAGCACTTAATAGTGGCCACTTTTTGCCAAGGACTGTCCTTGGTGCTCACGCTGTGCCATTTGAAAACAGTTAGATGTTTCCCAGCTATTCAGCTCATCACTCGTGCACTGTGCTCACATGCTGAACAATGTATGAGTGCTGCACTCAATTGAAACACCTTGCAAGACATAGGGTAGCTCTAAGCACAGTGCTTCAGAGACTACCGATGATCCATGGAGCTGGAAAAATTGTCCCGTCGTTTCAGGAAACTGTTTAAAACTATCCTCAGTCAGAATGGCTGTGGAGATCTTACACAGCAGCTGCAGGAATGAACAGATTAACTGGTCTGAGAAGTTTAGGTTTCTGCTGCCTTAGGCTACCGCTATCTGGTTAGATTAGTCTGTTTCCTCTCAGCCTAGTGTATAATATTACTTCCAGCAGATTCTGACACATCAGGAGCAAGAGAAAAAATGACAACACAGACACTTCTGTTTAGGTGTTCGTGTTCATTTTGAACCTTCAATGTTTTGTTTTATTGCAGTGGGAAGTGGCAAGACAGGAGCATGTTGAGTTTTTAAAACGTTTTCTTTTCTCATAGTTATTCTCTGCTGGAAGTTAAACCCTGTGTTGCATTAGATATGTTTGGAATGTGAATAGCTAGGTTCACAGGAGTAAGGAAATGTTTGCAGAGCAAAGAAACAAACCTGCCTGCTGCAGGAGTCAGCCCTGGCCATGCAGCAGTGGCTGCAGCTGGCCACGGCCTCTGCCATGCAGAGGGAGAATTTGCAAAAGGTACAAGAGGGATCAGGAGCTGATTACAGGAAGAGCAGGCTCCCTTGTTCGTTGCATGCCATGCCGAGTGGTACTGGCAACTTTTACATTAACTGATAATTTCAAGGAAGGAATTTTTTTTTTTTACTCAGAAGATGTGAATTTTAACAGAATTGGAATCTGCATGCTTTAACCTGTTGCAACAAATGTGAGACAGTGAAGCTGACACAGTTTACCTGCATGTGCGCTTCACGTCCTGCGCTCCTACTGGGGCTCTTGCAATCCCAGTCTGTGGCAGTGGGCAGTGTTACTGAGGGCTCAGAGCAGCCAAAATGGGAGCCCTCAGCTTACAGAGCCAAACCCAGACTCTTGCTCCTCATGCACAAAGTCCATCTCATAAGCACATTACAGCCCATAAATTATGATTACTTACCATCTCTTTTCCCTTTGATCTGTTCTCCTTAGATATCGATGAATGTGCGACACGAACCCACAACTGTTCTGCTGCAGAGTCTTGCTATAACATCCAGGGCAGCTTCCGCTGCCTGTCCTTTGAGTGCCCTTCCAACTACAGAAAAGTATCTGACATGTAAGTATGGCCAGTGCCAAAGCGAGCAGCCATGTCCAGTGTTTTGTAGTGCTTTAGTTTGGGGGTGGCTGTAAGCACTCAGAGCTGTAACAAGGTTAAGTAAAATCTACTGCTGCAGCTCTTACAGTGGTTTTAGGGCTCCTTGTTTAATATCTAGATTGCAGTTCCTCAGAGATGGTTGAAATGTTGAAGGGGAGAAGGATAAGAAGCTTGCCACGTTCTGGAAATGTTGCACCCCATAGCACCCAGTTCCTAAGCAACTGAGAAGGCTTTGGAGCCCCAAAATCTCCTTATCCATTTCCTGTCTCGACAGCTGCCAGCGCTTTGGAAAGCCAGAGGAAAGTTTAAAAAATGCTTGGGTTGTAGAGCAGATATATAAATATATAACTCAGTGTTATTTCACACTGAGTTGCAAGAGAAACAAATATGGAGGAGCATGGAGAGAATTTCCTTTCTTCAGAAATACAAAGCTGTATTCACTGTAGGAAATCTTAGTTGCTTATGATTTAAGATGTTCTTTTCTAGTCTTATAGAATTAGCAGCTTTTCAAGTTGAGGACCTTGTTTTCCCTTGTTTTGGCCTTCTTGGAGCACTGTCCCAGGCTTCTGCTGTCAGTGATGAATCAGACTCCTCTTCCAAGCTCTGTGCTGCTCTCAGCATGGCTCTGGCTCTTTTCTCTCTGTGGAGCTTCCCAGCACAGCTCTCCCTGTCCATGGCTGTTTTCTTCCTCCTTTGTACTCTGACAATTTTATCATTTACCAATGCTTTATGGACACTATAAAAGCAGAATAAGCAGCTGATAGTTACACAGGTGAAGTACAGGACTTCACTTCAAACTTCCTGTTTGTCTAGCACAGGCTGAAGCCTTCCTTGACTTTGCAGTTATTTGAAATACTGCGAAATATTGAAATACTTGTGAAATATTTTACCTGCTTTTACATGGACACTGAATGTTCTTCATTTTGCTTCTCTTAGGAGGTGTGAACGAATCAGTTGCTTTAATTATCTGGACTGCCAAAACACCCCGGTGCGCATTACCTACTACCAGCTGAACTTCCAGACCAATATCATGGTCCCAGCTCATATTTTCCGTATTGGACCATCGCCTGCCTATGCTGGAGACAACATAATCCTTACTATCAACAAAGGAAATGAAGAAAACTACTTCAGCACTCGAAGGCTGAACTCATACACAGGCATTGTCTATCTTCAGCGACAAGTGAAAGAGCCTAAAGACTTTTTGTTAGATGTTGAAATGAAACTGTGGCGTCAGGGAACATACACTACTTTTCTTGCCAAAATTTACATTTTCATCACAGCTCATGCATACTGAAGCATGTATTGACATTGGAATTTATTGGTGCTATGCTCTTTACCTGTTCTACCAAAGCTTAATAATGTTGAACTGGCATTTAATGTATCTAGCCTTTATATTATTTTTCTATCATTGCTTTAAACTTTTTTACTGGTTGTGTAAATTAAGTTAATTTTTTCTTTTTCTTTTTTTTTTGGTTTTCTTATGTAATTCTTCACATCATCATTTGACAATGAGTGAAAGAAGGGTTAGAAAGGCAGTACATCCATTGTGTTAAATGTTGGAACCTTTTCTTAGAAATTATTTTTAGGATTAGTCACATCTGCAAGGTATTGCACTAGAGAGGAAACTTGGGAGCATTGCTTTTTGCCATTAAGGGAAAAAACCTTGAGTAATTTCTCTTTACTACACAAACTTACAGTTTGGCCATTGAAGTTTTTCTGAGATGCTGTGTCAAGGGCTGTGCGTACACATTGACAGCTAACTCACCTCATATTACAGGTTTGTTTTCCTCCTTCCATCTTTTATAATATGTTGCCTAAAAATATATATAAATAAAAGAAAACTCCACCAGCCTATGACTGAGCCTTGCTTTAGTAGGACTGCTCATATCATGAATTTTTGCCAGAGGATGTCATGCTTTAAGGGAAGAGCTCGCATTGCCATTTTTAATAGTAATCTACAGGTTCTTGAATTCCTCTCTGTACAAAACCATTCTGTTTAGGTAATTATAGGAGCAGATTAGATGTATTATAGTTTTTAAAGGAATGTCAAAGAGGAAATGTGGAAACAATCAACTGCTGCCCCTTATTTAAAGTCTTGTGTGTGCTGCTGAGGAATCATTTGCAATTTTAAATAAACAAAGGGGAGTTGCTTCTGTTCTTCAGGAAAATTATTTCAGTTCTGTTACCAAATGACGCAGAGGAAAATGCTATTTAGATTGGTGGTTTGTATTATGCCATTTAGAAATGGCACAACTCAAGTTTTGAGTTGGATTTCCTCTAGTTCCACAGGAAACTGGATGCAGTCCAGAGCTGAAGGCCAGATGTGGTAAAGCTTAGTATAATCAAAGTGTTTGTTAGAATTCAGAAATTAACATCAGAACTTCTCTTTTTCTAAGGGAAAAGAAAAAGCTCCAGTGTTGAAATGTACTGAGCTTCCTTTGTTCTAGCTATAATTACTCTGTAAAATGTTTTAACGGAAAAACATAGCTACAATATATTGATGTTTTCTATGCTGCATTTTAATAATCTGTTCTTTTCTACAGTCAATCTTATTTTGACCGTATGTACATACAAAAAAAAAAAAAGAAAAAAGAAAAAAGCAGAAATCAAATCCCATGGCTTTTTATGGCACAATCAATACATTTATTATATTGTAAAATATTTGAAGTGCAACTTGAAATCTTGTAACCATCACCAATAGGGTGAAAGAGATGTACTGTATTCATTATATCCCAAGGCCAAATTCTACCACTTCAAGTAAATTACTGCTTTAATTCATACTCCTTTATCAATGATAAAGCAGAAATCTTACTCTGACATCACAAAACCCCATTACTAGAGAAGAAATATTGCTATTCCTTGGTTGTAAAATATGGGTTATCTGAAATTTTGCGTCCACCAAGTTTCTTGGTTTGTTTTTGTTTTGTTGGGGTATTTTGTCCATAAAAATAATTTTATAAAAGCGTTCTTCCTTCTATCTTTTGTTTTCCATAACTAACAGTTTTGTAAGCTTTTAGCAAAGAAATGCCAATGGAGAAACACAGGTTTACACAATTTTTCATTTCTGTGAATGCATATCTTACAGCTACAGGCCTGGCAAGATGAAGAGGCAGCTGCAAGAATGAGTAGGAGAGCCTTCCAGATCCATTCTGCAGCATACATGTTAAGTGGTGATACGTTTCTCCGTGCCCTGTGGGACACATCAAGAGTCACTGAAACCCAGAGTTTTCCATCAGCATTATTATTTGATTGAGCACAAATGATATTCAAGCCTTGACAGTCTTTCTTGTCAGAGAACAAATGGACAAGCCATTTGTTACTCAGAGACCTTCTGCTGACTAAAAACAGCCGCAGTCAATCAAATTACGGATCTGGCAGTTTGTAGCACAGACTTCATTTTCTAGACAGGTAGCTGATGAATGTTTTAGGGAAGGCTTTGCATACAGTTCTAAGAGAAATGCTGCGTTGTTAAAAAGTCTCCTCATTAGCACTGTGTGCAACGGGCGTTAGATACAGGTAGAAATGGCTGCTTGGTGCATCTCGTCAAAGCAAAGGAAAGGCTTGTGGCAGATAATTTCACATGTTCCCAAAATTGGAAGTGGGCTTTATGTGACCTGTTCGAACAACGCACGTTCCGTTTAATTTTTCGTGTTATTTACTGCCTGCCTCTATGAAATGACCTGTTTCTATTTGTACTCAGTGATAATGTTTCTTGGGAGATCCAGCAGTCCTTGAAACTGGGGAAGATCACGTGTACTGCTGGAAGGAAGAGGAAATGAAAACCTGTGTGTGTGCTGGGGAGCTGAGTGGGTCAATTGCAGTTTAAACGTGAGGTTTTGTTATGACGGGAGTTGGAATGCTGTAAGTAGCAGTACATGGGTGAGAAAGGTGGTTTTAGCTGGTTTTTTGAATGGTTTCCTTTTCACACCAGGCAGGAAGTACTTTCCTACCTCTTTGTGAGAAATACATATATGTGGATTACTGCTGGTGCTAGCATTTCTCCATGAGCTTGATATAGAGAAGAGGCATCAGAGTTCCTAGTTTGTGCTTTTCTCGTTCTTCTCACAGCGGAGGATGGGAGCACGTGTACATCACTGAAGAGTAAGCTGTAAACTTTAAATGATCCAAATTCTGCTATTGGGTCCAAGATCATGCAAATAGAACTTTATTTGCCTTGATTTCTTTAGACCTTTGTATCTGCTATTCCTTAGCCTAGTGAGTTAGGACAAAAAGAGATTCCAAACTTATGGATTTTATATTCTCAATCATCCTTTGGGGTTAAAGCTGTAATAAGGGATAAGCAGCAACAATGATTTTAACATCAGACAGCCTCTTCTGAAAAGGCCCCATTTGAAACACCTATAGCAGCACAAGGTTGGGGAGTTTCAGAGAGCAGGGGAAATGCTGAGCCTCCTCCTCCTCATTCCTCGGCTGTGAGGAGCAGTTGGCCAAGGAGACAGTTCCCTGTGCACACCCTTCCTTGGAGGAAGCACAGCTGTCTCCTAACGAGAGGAGTACCTGGCACCGCTGTGCTTCTATAGGCTGCTTCAGTTCTGGGGGACTGGGGGGTTATGATGACACTAACAAATTGCCTCTGTGCCTTCCAGCTGGTGGGGTTTTGATATGCAGCACCTGGCAGCAACCAGCTTTTGGGTGGAGCTGGGCCCTGGGTGTGCTTGTGCCATCATTTGCTTGTATGGCATCAGAGGCTGCAGTGCTCTGAGAAGTGTTACTTTGCAGAGTGCTCTAGGAACGAGAGAGCTGAAAACTGTATGCACGGGATGGAAAGTAAAGAAGAGCGAGATAAAGTAAGATTTTACAGTTATGTGGTGACAAATAGTTGTGGTGATGAATCTGGATTTCTATGTGGTCCTAGCTGAAGGTTTGTGCACGATTAAAACTGATATCCTTTATAGGTAGGTGAGTTTTGTGTCTTCCTTCCAACGTTTGCAGGGCAAGAGGCTGCTCTTATGTGGTTTGCAGGATGTAGGGATGCTGTTGCAGATTCTTTATCTCTCTCCTTATTTTTTGTAGTCTTTTATTTTTTCATCTTTCCATTATTTCCATTTGTGCTATGAGGAAGAGAAAGTTCCAGCTGGGGAGAATTAGGATGCTGGATTAAAAATAGATTCTGAGGTTAAATAAAAAATATCTTTCTACTTTCAGGGTTCTCTGCATGATGGAGACATTCATTTTGAAGTGACTATTGAAAACTAAGATTTATTTATATCCACTTTCCATGATGTGAAACTCAAGCCGCAGACTTTGGCTTTTTGTCTTCTGAAATACTTTTATTTCATTTGCATGTGCTCTACTAACAGCAGTCTATGAGTACGACCATTCCAGAGCTCAGGAGCTCTTTGCCCTTCAGGGGCTCTTGCTCAATGTACCCTGGCACGTGCTGCCAGAGATGACGGCTTCGTGCCTCTCCTTGTCCTGGAGCTCCTGGGCTTTTCTCATTGCTGCCTGCAGTGTAGGAAGAATGGTTTCTTCCAGCCTACCCAGCCCAGGGGGCTTCTCAGGGAAAGTGGCAGCGTTGGCTTCTCGTGAACCAAGGCTCCTGCTAGGGTAGGGTGAAAAATTCTAACATGTGTTACAGATTTTCCTTTTTGAGCTGGGGATGGAGAGGAATAGCATGTCAGTGCGGTGCCCTGCATGCTGAGAAGGGAGGGGTGGGAGGAGATCTTTTGTACACCAACAAGTGTTCTCAGCGGTAGCCAAGAAGTGTGCTAGCTGCAAAAATTCCTAGTCAAAAATAAATTAAAAAATCTAATTTTATTTTAGAATAATAGCAAAGCATGTGGAGTGCTAAACTTCTCTCTGTGTCACCATTTTTAGAATGTAATTATGAAAAACGTTAACAATAACTGACTCCACTTAAATTAAGGAGAAGATACCCAAACATCCAGACATGAATGCCTGGAGATGGGAGCGTAGAGATGCCTTTCTGTGCTGTATGATGGGCTCCAGCGAGCTGTGCTCCAGAGAGGGTTTTTGCTCATTGTGATTACAGATTTACTGGTTGCAGCCAGATGCACCGTAGAAGAGGACAGGTTCTCCCCAGTGTCAATGGCAAGAAGGTTAAAAAGTAAAATAAAAAAATATGTGGAATCCTTTAAGTATGGGGAAAAGGCAGATAGCCTCAAAATGGGGTGTGTTTGCAGCAGACCGTTGCCATTTCTTGAGTTTGAATAAATGATGCAAACAGTGGTAGAGGGTTGACAAGCACACAGATCTTTCTAGACAATATACCATGGTGAAAAGTTGGCTTTTGTTAGCAGTAAGAAAGCAAATCCTGTAAGCAAAGGGTAAAGGTCCTAGTGCTGAAAGGTCCTTGTTGTGACTGAGACCCAACAGGCTCTGCCTGCAGCTGGAGTACCCGACAGGTGCAGGTCACTACACCTTGAAAGTGAAGGAGCTGTTTCCTGACCTCGTAGTGTTGGGATGGCAAAACTCAACTCCCAGACTCGTTTCAGGGTAGAGGAAAACATGCCCTCCCTTGCTGTTATGGGAAACTTTGTGTGTCTGTAGTTAAGATGGAGTGTTGCACTGCTGCGGCCATGGAAATGTAAAACTCTTTCTTCTTATGAATGTCCTTCACAGGCTTGTAAAAGAGTAATCCCAGTTAATCTTAGCTGTTGCAGAGATCTGTTACAATTAATCTTATTATCTTTCAGGAACACCTTGGAGAAATAACTTTCCCACTGACCAGGAATATTTCAGCTTTGTTCTGACTGACATAGAGGTGTCTAATTCTGGAGTAACCATACGAGAGTGTCTGGAATGCCTGCTGTGGGTAGGGGAGGGCTGGGTAGCCATCACGGCAATCATCAGCTACATGTCGTAACTATGTTCTCTGTTTTAAGTGTTTTTCTAATGTACATTTAGGCCAAGTATGCAATATTATGCTAACTTGTATCCTGTTGTGTGCTATTGTAATGCTTAATGTAAGTGAATGCGCCCTGGTATCGATGAGAGAAAAATATAATTCTGTAATTACTCGAGCTTGATATCACAGAGATAAGAGGGCACAAGTGTGGAGCTTAGTCACGAACTTCAAGGATTCCTGAGGTCAGTCTAACACTTAAACTGATTTGCAGTTCAGGGGAGCCTATAGCTGGCATTGCAGATACAGAGTGAACTTTTCTATAGCAGACAGACTCTGCTGTGTTTTTTCGTATTTTAGACAATGGTTATCCAAACTAGGCTTGGTAACTGCTACTTTTAGATAAATAAGAATGGAAACTCTTGCAAGTAATCCCATTAACTGGAAAGCTTGAGTACTGGACTGGGACTCAGAAAAGCCAGAGTCTGTTCTGGGCTCTATCCAAGCAGATAACTGGGTGCAAATCAATTTTACAGAGTTACAACCTCTAGAAGTCCTTGCATTTGATATAAGAATTATGAAGTGGACCCTCTTGCTTTACTCTGTAGGAGTGGTATCAGCTGGGCACTTTGTGGTCATATGGCTGTTGTTACAGGGTTAGAGACTGGCATAAATCCTGCTGATTCCTTCTTTCTTGTCAGCCAAGGGCCTCGCATGCTGGATACCAGAGATGGTGCGGGTAGGTGGAGGGGGTGAGACCGAATGGGTTCTTGGGAGTCACTAGCATGGAGCTGTGTGCTGTGCCATGTACCACTAGGCATCTTCTGCTAGCTCAGATAGCACGAATAAATTTAAAACAACAAAAAACTCAACCTTGAAAATAAGGATTTCCTAAGAAAAATCCTTAATATAGGAAAAAAGAAGTTTATAGTGAGCCAGATTCTCAACAGCTGTTGATGCAGAGCTCCACTGGAGTGAAAGTGAAGTCACAGCTTTAATTGTACTTAATTATCTCTCTGGGGAGAGGAAGAAAGACACTCATATGACGGATGCTTGTTGTGTTGCATGAATCACACTGGATGATTCTGACATATACGGTGATGAACACTGCACGTGTTTAAGAATATGATTACTCCATATTGGTGTCTATACTATTTTTTCAAGAGCATCTGTTGGCTTGTAAATTGAGTGGCCAGAAGGATGCTAAAAATCCGATAGCTGCTATTAGTGCAAGACCTTTCCCATCCCTCTGATCAGTCCTTTACTCTGTATGAAGGCAGTGAGGGGAGTCTGGCTGGAGGTGCTTGGGCTCAGCGAGTTTGTTTAGTTGTTTTGGTTGATGAGCAATTAGAGAAAAAGAGGTGCAAGGCGTTCCCATCTCTGCTGTGGGTGTGCTGTGCAGGCAGTCTGCGTGTCACTTGGGTAAAGCCTGTGTCTTCAGCAGAGACCGAAGGCTGCAGAGATGCCTGAGTTGCTTTGTACACGTGATGTTTACCTGCCCAGGACTGCGCAAGTCCCCTTTAGCAGTGCCTCACAACCTCCCCATCCTTAGAAATCTCTGGACTTCAGCACTGTTCGGTACATTTAACGCAGCAATAATCTTCCTCTCTTCCTTCTATGAATTCCTCTTCCCTTCTAGGATTGCATTCTGTAGGTTGCCTTGCCTTCCCCCCTTGTCAGGAGGCTGTTTTCCCCTCTCTTCTGTCCCTTTGATAAGATTCAAAACCAGGATCATCCAAAAATCTGTCAACCCTTTCTTCAGCGATTCCTTAGAGACTGCGCCATCGTTAGCAGCTTGCTGATCTCATGGCAGGGCTACTGAGCTGCCAATCCAGAACCTGAAGAACAATAATTTTTTGAAGTACACCATGGTTTTAAACTGTGCAGTGTTGCAGGTTTGGAAGGCAGCTGCTCTGTGTGCTGCTGGGACTTTCCAGAGAGTGTGGTGTTGAATGAGTGCCCTGGGAAATCACTAATGTAAAGTGACTTATTTTTCCAAATTATTGTTTTTTGAGTTATTTTGTGGAAGGAATCAAATATGGAGCTTAATGTTAAATACTTGCACCCACATGTTTTCTGTGTAAATATTTTTGAGGATATTGGGTTCTACTTCCCCTTCACTATCAGCCAGCATAAGAGGCAATTTGGGGAAGAGTAGTGGGCAGCCCACAGCTGGTGTTCAGGTTCTTCAGTTGGTTTTGGGTGTGTTGTGGATGTATATTGTGGTCTGGCTTTATTTTTTTGTTTTTGGTGGTGGTGTAGCTGATGGTCTTGAACAGCAGAGGTGAAGGCATTCATGTTTCAGGGGAAGTAATTGTATGGCAGTGGTTATCGAGCAGGTCACAGAAACTGAGGGAACAATAGGAGGATTACTTTTCTCTGAGATCTGTTGACACTGGAAGACTTTGAAAAAATGAGATCCAAGACCAGTTGTTACCTGAAGTCACTATTTTCCTAGTGATTTTTACCATTACACTAACTAAATCTCTTTGTTAATTGCTGCATTCCAGGCAGGGCTAGCCATTTACAAATGCAGATCAAGGTGTTTTATTATTCCAGTTGTACTATAGCTTTCTTTTCAAAATCAATAATGTAAAGATTTGCAGGCAGACTCGCTTTCTTCTAATGCTGATATAATTATTTAATAAAATAAGTTTCTCCCCTGCCTCCTCCTACCATTTTTCTCTTTATTTCTTATCTTAGCCACTGAAGAAAAAATTTCTATGAGAACAGAGAAAATAATGCATTTAAACTTGTCACAGCAGTTCAAAGATAGCAGGAATATATTTTTCTTCTGCTGATAATTGCTTTTCTTGGACCATTAGCTGATCTCAAAGTAGAGGAAATAGAATGGAGCAGTCAGACAAAATAATGGATTTTTGGAGTAGAAACTGCACTTGAGCTTTCTTGTGTGTGGTTTTTCTGGTTTTGGTTTCAAAATTCTTTCTCTGCGTATCAGTGCTGTGTTGGTGAATACCTGTGTAGTGCCTGTGAAGGTGATAGGGTGGGATGAAACCAGGCTCTGGCACATCAGCCTGTGCAGCTCTGCTGCTGGCTGCCAGGTGCTCCGTGGGACCTCGTTGTTTCTCCAAACTAAATCACCAGGCTGCAGCAGGAACAAAGCCTTGAAGTGTGTAGCTCTAACTCAGGGTTGTCTTACAAACGAGTTGAACCATATTTTAGACCTGTCCTGCAAACTGCCTGGGCTGTAATGAAAAACTGGGCAGCCAGGATTGTTTTTTTTCTTTAAAGTCGAAACTTAAGATCATTCTTCCCTGTTTTCTGGCACTGCTCTTGTTTGAATATCTTGTATGGAACGTGAAACTGAAACTTTGTGTTAGCATAAACATTTCAAGATCTTTCATCAGATCTTTTACACTTGCTCTCAATATATTTCATCATTGTTGCTCTTTAATGAGATTTGCTGGTGCTGCCTAGACAGACAGTCATAAGTTCACTCTGTTGCTTCATTTGGGCCTTTTTGTTTTTTCTTTTTTTTGTCTGCCTCCATGAGTTTCGGCTGGTTTGCTCAGCTCCCAGAGTGCTGAGACAAACCAGTTTGTTTCTAGATTTCTCCTTATTTGGAGCAAGTGCCCTTATCACTGTTGCCAAGAACATCCTGCGTTGAGTGGCAGAGGTCCAGGAGCTCACCGCAGTCGCTTGTAGGGTTGAGGTTCCTGGAGGAATCTTGGGCTGGGATGATTGGTTCAGAAGGGCGGCCTCTGGCTGGAGATGTTCAATAGTCTATGTGCAGTTCAGACTCCTCCGTCCTTGAAAATTCATGATCACAGTTATCTCAGAGATGCTGACATCTTTGATAATCCTCACAATGATGCTGAGATGAAAGAATGTTCTACCTCAAACAAAGCTTGCTTTTTTTTTTTTTGGTAGAAACCTCAGTTTACTTGAATGGCATTTAGTCATTGCAAGATCTTAGTACATGTAAAGACTCCCAGGAATATTGGAGGTGCTCTGATTTGATCTTCGTTTCCTGGAATAAACTAAAAGAGGATTTTTGATCTCCCTAAAGAAAGTACTAGTGTCCTCCCTTGTCCTGAAAGGCTGTCTCAAGCAATGAACTACTCCACTTGGAACAAAAGGCAAAGGGCCTTTTATTGCGGGGTCAGAGAGGACTGTAGCAAAGGAGTAAATTGGTGAGACACGTGAAAAGGAAAACAAAAAATAAAAAGCTAGTTCCACAAAATCAAGACTTTCTTTTAAGCGCAATTGGTAAGAGCGATGGTGGAAGTAGTTGCAGTTATCCTAGTCGTGCTGCCAGCTGATGATTAGCTAACAGGGACAGTAAATGTTTAGCCTGGCCTTAACGGTGTAAAATTTTAAGGACCCTAAAACAATAAACTGTATAGTTCATTGCCTACTTTTAATTAGTAGCAGCTGGGGAAGTAGCCCACCTCCAGGCCACTCCATTTGTTCTGCCATGACCATCTGATCTGTGCAGCGAGCCCCATCTCTGTGTGCTTGGTGTGCGTGTTGGAGACCGAAAGCTGGGACAGACATGCTTTTGGAGACTTTCCGCTATGCAGAATTGGAAAGCACCATTTTGAGACATCACTGCAGGGAATTAAATCCATCAAACTGCGAGTGCTGAGGCTTACCATGGTTCAGCAGATGCAGTTTAGTTCTGGGTTCTTGGCAAGATTAGCATGTAGACTTGCATGAAGTCATTGCCGTGTGGCATGTGGCTGGCTTAAAAAAATGGAGCAAAGCAAGATTCCCCTTTGCTGAAAGCTGGCAAGAGCAGAAGGAAGGAATATTTTAGACTGAGCACAGGACTTTGAGCAGGGAGCTAGCTGGCTTCCCTGCTTTATAGCAGACTGACATAATGCTGAAGAAAGGAGCCAGAAGAGTGGGTGGATTTCTTGCTGGCACTGACTACGCAAGCATGGCTGGCATTTGTAATGTGAGTGCACAGTGTGAGTGGGCTGCTAAAGACTGGGCTGTCCCAGATAGCAGCTGTGGCCAAGAGACTGCCTCTTTTCCATCTGTGCCTGGTAGAAAGATTGTGGTTTTCAACAGGGATGCACTTATTCGTGGCCTTGTCCCTTTCGCTTGGAAGGTGGCACTGCCTGGATGCTGCTGAGGTGGAGACTAGCCCAGAACATGGCAACTGATTCCTTGGGCCTCGTTTTCTTTGCTGCTGAGGCTACCAGACATCTTAGTAGTGTGTAAATGAATTTCAGTGGGTAAAAGCTGTATCTGTGTTCAGGCCACTTTGCCCTGGCAGAATGATGCAAAGCGGCTTGAGTGTAAATGAAGTTTTGCTGGCCTCCCTTTCTCCCTTCTGCACTCTGCAAAACCATGGTGGGACTTTACCCAAGAGAGCTGTTTTGTCTTTGGCTGTTTGTGGGGATGCTGTGCTGGGGGCACCTCCTTGGGAAGAGGCCAAAGCTTAATTCCTTGTGCTGCTTGAACTTCACGTGGCTGGGCAAATCAGCTGAGCTCCCTCTACCTTCCTTTCTTCTAAAATGAGAAACACAGAGTCCCTTAACCTGCGCTGTACAGACCCATGAAAGACTGATTTTTCAGATCCAATAAAAATAAGTGCTACATAAACATCTGAAATATGAGTTTGAGATATTTCCTGTTTGCTTTAGTCTTTATTTCTTTTGGGAAGAACTGAAACTAATTTCTCTACACCCACCAAACCTTACCCCTTAAATCTTTTTCTAGAAAAAGATTTTTCGTCAGGGCTTTTAGCTAACTTTACTGTGCATTTATTGGACTGGTAACTTCTTTTGCGTACTTAGAGAGCTGGGTCCTATAAATAAGTTTTCATATGGAGAGCATGCAATATCTGTGGTCTCTGCCACTGTATGGAAATGAGGTTAATGTTGATCTAGAAGTAATGAGTTACTTGGAAACTGTCATCCACATGAGTGTGGGAGGGATGAGAAGCAGGGACAGGAGGCAGCTTCATCTCTGCAAACAGACGGAAGGTGCAAAGCAGGCGTCTTCAAGAAGAGCTGACATTTTAAGCACTATAAAGTCTGTTGGGAGAGAGAACGTCATTTTTGAGATGCACTTGAAAAAATCAGACAAGTTTTAGAACATGCAAGCTGAAAAAGCATTTTTGAGCATGAATGCTTGCTGCTTTTTAACATTATGTGCAGCAGAGATATTATCTCTTCCCTGGAACCTTATCTTGTATCCCAAGACCTTCATGACCAAAATTATACTAGTGGGTTTTGACTTTTTGATTTGCTTTCCTATGCTTTATGTGCTTGTGGGCATTTACCCACCTTTAAGACACGCTGTGTTTCCTGGACGCCCTGGGGAAGTTGAGCAGAGGATGGGGGAGTAAGAGTATATTTTGCTCTCCTCCTTGTTCTTGCTGAATATTTATTTATCCAGCGAGTTTGAATAAGCAGTCATTTGTGCTGGATCTTAATTTAGATTAGGGATATCCTAAGCACTGAGTAATAATTTCATTGTTTGTTATTAGCCTTTAAGTAGTAGACATGTAAATAAATAGGCCAATATAAGTATAAATACATTTAACTGAGTCTTTAATATCTAACCCTCTACCTCTCTGTTCCCTACCCACCCCACCCCCCAAAAAAAGTCACTTAGAGTTACTAACATCAGAAAGACTCCTGAAAGAATGGGGTCTTTATTATTAAGTTCACATGGGCAAAATCCTGCAGCTCCTCAGTGCTGAGGAGATGTTTGTCTAAGGATGAAAGTGGTGGACACTGATAAATGGTGGCAGAAGGGGGTGATAAATGCAATGTGTTAGTTATTAGGAGAGGCAGCAATAGGGCAGTAAGTGATGGAAACTGATCTAATGATTTATTTGAAGAGGAACTGAAAAACAACTAAATAGATGCCTTTAATGTAGGCTGTATGCTGGGATGTTGCTAAATGTTTGGGGGAAAAATGGAAATTGCAGTTGAATGTTAACCTAAATGTTTCTTTAAAAATGTAATTAAAGCAAGTCTTAGGAGCACTGTTAGGCTTGCTGAAGGAACTGTAAGCCTCGCAGTAGTTCACTGCTCAAGCTTCCCCCTAATGTTTTATTTTGTCTTTTTTGTCTTCGTGTCCTACCACAGCTGTTGGCGGAACAGGTTTGGGGGCTGCACTGTGTCACATCTGTATTGTAATGCAGAATAATGTAATATATTTCAAGAACAATAATGCTCAGGTTTTATCTTTACTATTCTCCCGATGGAAGACGTGAGTCTGGTTAGAAGAGGAATGGGTCAGGCCAGCTTTCTCTGGCCCTCCTCACCTCCCTCCAGTTTCTCCTGGATCCTGGTCTTTATCCTAACGACCTCCTCAGGTGCTGGTAGTGAGGAATGCAGAAAGTGTGCGGATTTTCTTGGAGATGTCTGCCCAGTTTTAGTTTAACTTGTCTGTCCTGTGACAAACATATGGCATCTTCAGAAAGAACGAATACAAACCACAGCCATCCGTACGCACTACTGCCATGATACACTTACAATGACCACTGCCAGTGCTGTGACGCTTGCTGCTCCCAGCTGGGTGCAACATCCAGACTGACAAAGCTAGAGCAGCCCCGGTCTTGTTCTGTAAACTATGGAGTACCATAAGCTGAAACCAAAAATAAACTCGTACGCTGTCAAGGACCATTAGCATCTTTCAGAGGGGATACCAAAACAGATGGGTGAAAAGACAGTGAAAGATATGCTGCAGTTTTCTTTCAAGGAATAAGTACAGAAAGAACCCAATTGCTTTCTTTTATCTTTTTCCTCCTTTAAATGTTGCCCTCTGGCCATATGGCTGAGGCACACTGTTAATACACCGAGTGTGCTTGTTCACTCTTTTTGTAGAGGACTGTCAGGCTAGGTGTGCTATAGGATGCTCACAAGGTTTGGAAGACCTGTGTGTAATGTGGTCATGGAAACACCCAATGTAACCTTAGACAACCAGCTCATGTTGTAGGATGCTTTCTTGACAGATTCTTTCTTATTTCTCCTGGATTAGTTAAAACATTCTGTCAGAAAAGTGCTTGTTGCCTGTGAGGTCCACCAGCCTTGTCAGATAAACAGTGAAATGTAATAATGTTCTTCTGTCTCATACAAGTGCTGTGAAAATACATGCAGGCTGTGTGTTAAGCTAGAGAAATGGATAATCATAACTGAACCAAATCTTGTGTTATCCAACTTCTATAGAACAGAACTGTAATTAATAAGGAATAAAAATGCATGGCTGAGCTAATTGATTGAGGGGACAGTCTTAAGGATCATCTGAGTTAGAATTGCTTCAAAACCTCATAGGAAAAATGTGTTGTTTGCTAGACGTTTGTGATTAATTTCTCAACAGTCCTTAATTGTGTGAAGCATTATAGGTAGTAAAGTGGAAAACCGACAGAAGTGTTTTGCTTTTTCTGGATTGCAGCACTGTAAGTTTATTCTGTGGGAACAGCCCAGCCCGCTGCTCCCCTGAAGCACGAGTGCTGAGCTTTGCTCAGGAGCTCCTGACCTGGCTGCGGGCTGCTGCTCCGTGTTCCTGCACCAAGGTACCCGAGAAGGCTGCCACTGAGCTGTGGTTTTCTCCGTTTCTGTTTGGAATGGAAGGAATTACAACTAGCCCAGAGCTGAACCCTTTTAAAACTTTGCTTGCCCTCATGTGGGGAAAGGGCTGACTTGGGAAGAAATCCATTTTTTGACTTGTTTTAAGGTCTTAAAGGAATGATGAGTGCATCTGTGTTCAGGTAGTTTTTTCCAGGACAAAACTGGACTATGGTAACAGGAAAGAAATCAGGATGGATAAGGGAGCTGGAGGGAGGCAGCATTGCTGTGATAGCAGAAGCAAAGCAGAGTGGGTGAGGAGAAAGCAGTGGGGACTGATGTGCCCAGGGACACGATCCTGCAGAGAGGCTCTGTCCTTGAAAGACAGATGGCTCAGGTTTGTTTTAGAACATACGCAACTTCTCCAAGGCAGCCAGCATTTCCCATGTATGGGATGCTCCTCAAACTATTGCACTTTGCTGAGTGCCTGCCATCAAGCAGTGTCAATGATATGCTCTTTACCCCACAGGGATGTGAAGGGAAATTCTTGGTTTTTGCTCTCCACTCCCTTGAGACTGCGAATCTGGAGGGGCCCTCGTGGATGAGAGGGAGGGGGGAAAGGGATGGCAGGAGAGTTTCTAAAGATACGAGGGCTGTGAGGACAGGAGTGGGAACTCTGCTGCGTGGGCTTCACGGGGGTACCACCACATATGGCTGAGCTGAGATGGTTTGCAATTATCTCATTCCTCTGTGAAGATGAAACTCTTGGAGGCTTTCAGGAAAAAAAATGCAAACGGAGCAATGTTGAAGCTGCAATTTGGCTGTTTAAATCTGTGTAGATTACAGAAGCAGCCCTCTACCTAAGCAAGTATTTTGGTATTGAATTAATTAGCAGTTCCCTTACTGCAGCACTTTCGCAGGAGCTGCATCCCACACCTGCACCCTTCCCCTTGTTTGGCTGCAGCTCCAGTCGCTTTGCCAGGCTCAGGGGGTGCCAACATGACTTACACTGGTCCCGAGTCATTCCTGATGGAATCCACCGTGTTTACAGTTATACCCACAATGGCCATGCTTAATTATCTTGCTGCAATGTGTAAACTGGCAGTGCCTCAGGCTGAGGAATTCGACTGGTGCTGTACTAAAATCTGAGGCAGAACTGTTTGTTTTCATTGGGCAGTTAGTGATGTTCTCACAACATGTGCAATAATACGGGAAGGTGACATTGCAGCTGTCATTCCCCTTCTGGTTCCATCATTCCCTCTGGCTGTGCAAATGTTTTTGGTTTTACAAGTCACAATAGAAGTATGGCTGGTGGCCACTGTCTTCGGTTATGACATAAACTTGTGTAACTAATGTAGCCTGTCTGCAAAAGAAGGCGTGATACTGCTGAGGTGGAGCAGTGTGCAAGCTGGGGTTGTGCGGAGCCAATGCTGTTTTTTTTTTTTAACAAAATATGCAAATATCATGGGGTGCTCAACGGGTAGCAAACAGCTTTCAGAGGTGATGGGCAATGCAAATTGCTGGCTTACGCTTACCTCGAGTGTTATAGGTAGCCCTTCATTTCCATTGCTCTCCTCCATTCCCAGAGCTGTGCCTCCTGGAGCTTTGTCGTTTCCCTGTGCTGACCTCGTGGCCCTGGAGCGAGAGCAGGCTGCCCCAGAGAGCTGAGGGGCTGTGCAGCTCTGCTGCTACATTCCTGCTTGTGCCACTAAAGCCAAATGACTCGGCTTTCCTCAGATAACATTCTAAGTGAAAACAACATCTAAGCATTATAGATAGGCCAGAGTGGGAACAGTATTTTTAAAAGCTTTTGTCATCCATGATAAATCGTTGCAAGAACTCTTATTTTCAACTTCAGAGGACAAAGGCCTCTTTAAAAAGAGGAGCATCCACTGATCTAAAGCTAGGTAGTGCTGCATGCAGCAGCAGCAGTAGTCAGAAGGGTGGTGGGTACCACCATAGCACCGAAGAAGAGAAGTGCAAGCAGTATCAAACACCGTACCTCAAGGGATTTTTCAGAACTAAAACAACTTTGAGAATTTCCAACCAGGGATTCCTTTCTGTCGTGATCATGTTTCCTGGCAAAATACAGACACTCGCAGGCTTTTCAAATTGGGTTACTTCAAATCCTGAGGGCTGCAGAAGCCACGCGTTACTCTCTTCAGGAGCAGCTTGGGTATGAGGGTGGCCTGTTTTGCATAAGCCTGGTTGGCCTCTCAAGAGGTGCAAGCCAAATGAGAAACCAATTTGCTGGAATTCTTCCATTGAAACTGTTCTTTAATTCATTTATTCATATGAGTAATCTAATTAAAGTCAATGGAAATACATGGTGAGATCTCCTCAAACAGCTGATTTCTAGCATCTTTTAGAAATGTGCAGCTTTGCAGTAGAGCAAAAGGTGGAGGGAGGAAAAAAGAATGTGCTGGAAACACTGCAGTGAGTAATGGTTATTTTGATGAATGTATTTCAGTCACTATAAATATGCAACTCTGAAGGATCTGTGAGGGAAGGTAATAAAGAGGCAATCTGAGGAATCTATTATTTTTAACATCCACTATAGTGGTTATTTGTTAAAATTGAGCCCACTGCATTCCATTTTTATACAAAAAGCAGCACTTAGGCAGATTTCTGAGCCTCATGTACTCCCCAGTAGTTTGTGATGAGGGATTATTATTTTTACTGAATAGCTTCCTATGAAATGGTGTTGAAGGTAGAGAAATATAGCCTCTTCCTTTTGTGACAGCAAGGAAACTGGCAAAACCCCTCCATCTCCATGTCGTTCAGCCTTGCTCCATATACTTCAGCCTAGCACTAAGCACTGTGTAAAGTCCCTGCCCCAAGAAGATGGGCGTGCATGTGTTATCCTATAGCTGGAGGAAACTACAAAACCATTAGGTATAGGCAAAAGAGAAGAACTCCTTTCCTCTATATCGGTTTCCATAGCCTGCTAGATTTTTTTTTGCTTTAATCTTTTCCTCTGCTTGCCTTCAGTCCTCAACTTTAACTTGCGTGCTGTCTTCTACTACGGGCACGCAGGCAGAGTGGCATGGTGCTACCACAGAGGAGCCAGCTGGCAGAAAGGCTTTGGAATGAAGCTTTGCTGATACATGGCTCATAAATCCGAATTCAGAGCTTCAGTTTACACTTTAAAGTTTGCTTCGTAGATATGTTAAAATTCAAATGCTTTGCTAATGTAAAGGTCAGTGGAATGCATACTCTTCCTACGTTTGTAATTTCCATATTTTGGTTCACTCAACCAAATGTGCATGCAGAGGAATCGGGAAACTTAATTCAACAGTTTGTAAAGAACGTTATAACAATGTCTTAATCTAAATTCAAATTACTTCCTTCTGGAGGGGAAGAAAAATATAGCTGTCAAAAACATTGCTGTGCTAACTGTAATTCTATCGCTTTTGTTATGTAATCTTTGGGGAAATTAGAGATTACAGAGCCTGTTTCTGATTCTTAAAACCTATACAACAAACAAATGCCTTGATTCATAGCCTGTTACTCGTGATTAAAAAAAAAAAAAGTGCAGTCTAGAGATTTATAAATAACCATGACATTGACATAGTTTCGTTTGCAAAGAAGTTACAGCCATAGCTCTGCATTAAGCTGTAAATGCTTATGAATGAGAACTTATAAATGTTAAGAAAAATTATTTGTAAGATTTACAACTGACAGGTGATTTATCTTATGGAGTTTGTTTCAATTATATATAATTAATAACAGTCATAATTTAAGACTTCTGGTTTGTGAGAGGCTGTGCATATTGATTAGCTCTCTCTCATTTCTCTGTTGGACATTAAGGATGTCGTGCTCTGAATAGTGCTTGGCACGATGAAAACCTGCAGTCCTTAATCGCGAATAATGGCACAGATCTGTTCTATGTGATGTAGATACTATTCAGCACATAATTAGCTAAGTACAGAATTCAGGGCTTGCAATTGCAGAATACTAATGTAGTATGTAAAAACTTTAGCTCCTAGCTCCTTTTGGTAGTAAAGGTGAAAATATCATTTTCCAAGTGTAGATGTTGACCCCTTTTACAGTGCAATAACACCAGGATGCGGTGGTATCCTTGTGACACCTGCTTGGTTCACAGCACTGGTAAAGCATCTCTGGTACAAGGAAGTTTTGCTCAGCAAGGACAATGAGCGAAGGACCCCATGCAGCCATCTTTCTGTATTACACATCACGAGGCTGCTTGGCTGAGGCAATTCCCAGGCTAGGCCAAGTTGCCTGGGTGCTGTGGTTCCAAGCATCTATTTCCTGCTCTAGAAATAGCCGAGGAATAGAGATGTTTCTGCATAAACCACCTTTCTTATCGCAAGTGCTACTAGGATGCAGCTGTTGTGCTGGTTCTGCGCTCCCTTGAGAATGGGATTCTATCTGCAAACAGATTTTGTTCTGTTTGTGTTTTATTCTTGCTAAAGCACTAGGTAACTTTCCCGTTGCAATATCTTTGGACGTGTCTCTACCTAAGCCCTGAATTTGAGCTAAGAGGAGGGATGTCCACATGGGGATGTTTTAGCATTCTCTGGGAGAACTGGGCAAGGGAAGATAAGAGCCTCCCCTTCCTGGGTTTTTGTTGCTTGTTTTTAATGCATGATCTAGAAACGTAGATAATTATAGCGTCTATGAACACTTCCAGGCTGTTCTCAGAGGAGAAACAAGGTCCAGAAAGTCTTCAATACAGGACAAGTAGTAACAATTCAAGTTTTCCCAGTCTGACAAAGTCCCTCAGTTCTCTCAATGTCAAATCAGTCAATGCATTGCTAAAAATACTTTACTTATGCACAAAGCCATCCTAGATGAAAGGCTGGCATGCTTTGAAGAGGAAAGCATCCTAGCTGTCTGAGCTGATTGAGTACTCCAAAAAAGCATTCTGCAGATAGCTGTTCAACTTCGTGAATGGATTAGCTCTGGCTATGCTCACACTCTTTGTATTTTTCCCCTGCACAAACATACAGGCTTTTCTCTTTTTTCTTTTTTTTCTCCTTTTTGGAATGGGAATGCTTGCTGTGAGCTAATTTTAACTTGGAAGCATGGACTAGCAAATGGTGAATTTTAGTTTTACTTTTGATGTCTGTTTTAGTCAAAATATAACACATTGTTTATGTCGTTAGGGAAATGGAACAACACTCAAGTCCGGAATAATCAAAGCTGCTGTTACCTATTTGGGTACCTCATTAGTATAATGGCAATTAAATTTATTATTTAAATGCTGTTATCTGATGTCTATGTTTATATAGCATTTGATCTGAGGCCAATACAGCCATGAAGAAAACAATATTTATCTTTTAGGAGCTTCCATTTCTCCTTGCAGGGGAGATCACGTGCTCCTGGGTAAAGCTGCAGCGTTTTGGAGCACAGTAACATTGGCAGGTGCACAATGATGTGACAGAAAGGCCGTCCATTTGTGAAGCAGTGAGAGTACAGGTTATGACAAGATGCAAAAATGGATGAGACAGTTTGAAAGAGAAACTGGGCAGGACGAAGTAGTGAACTAAGCAGACAGTGCTGTTGTCTATAGTCTCAAACAGCTTTTCCAGCAGCCATTGCCTTACACTGATGCTGCAGTAGCACTGTGGGAAGGGTGGCAAGGACTTTGGAGGAGTGTGGTTTGAAACAACTGAGATATCCTAGAGGAATGAAATTCTGAAATTTTTGTAGAAGCCTTTTGCTGTTCTTAGAAAGGCAAATCAGCCATACCTCAAAATGGCAAGCTTTTGACTGTGCTTTCATTGACCATAATGTAAATTCATACTTCAATCAAAGACAAGTTAAGGTTACTGTAGAAGGAGAAGGGGGGAAAGTCCACCAAAGTAGACTGGATCCAAATATAGCTGAAAGAAGCATTAAACTAATTCTCAAAAACTCAAGTGTTCTCCTTATGATCTGGTCAGTGCTGGGAGTTGTGATATAGCACTTACATGGCAATGCTGATGTTCCTGAGAGCTTTGTTTAAGCAAATCACTCTCACACGAGCCGTTCTAGGCTAGGGTATGATTCAACTGACAATTATTTTCTTTTTTTAAGTATTTGAGTTCTTCTTGTTTTCATACTCTCATGTCTCAACTTATGATGACAATTTCAAATTGCAGCATTAAATTCCTTTTAATATCGACTTCTTCAGCCTCTGCTGAGGACCATTACCTCTTCAGAAATTTGTGGCACTGTGGTTATTCCTAAAGATAATCCTTATAGTGCAGAATCTTTGCTTGGCCTTATCCTATTGATCCAGTTTTGTGGCTTGCTATCTTGATGAAGTTTTAAGACATCTTTCCACAGCAGATCATAGCAGTGTCACTGAGTGAAACACTTGTGTTAGGTTCCACAGGGAGAAAGGCAGAGGCCAAAGTAAGATGGAACCCTCTTTTTTTTTTTTTGTTTTGTAAACTGGCAATGTCTAAAACATAGACTTTCCTTGCTAAGACACTCACTAACAAAGCTCTGAATCATGCAGCTGCAATCGCTGTGAATCTTGAAGCTCAGACAGGTGGAATTGTATGGACTGGGCAGTGGCTAAAGCTGACAGCATCCTGAAACGCAGGCTGATCCTACAGAGGTGCTCTTTATGGCATTCATATCTGCTGCCTGTTCAAGGCAGGGCTTCAAAGCCTCCCTGATACAAACAAGACCCTGATGTGTTGGTAGGTGCTAACTGCTGGCCTGCAGCAGGGACAGACCCCTGCGTCCTTGAGGGAATGGCAGACAGCCCCTCACTTCCACATCTCTAGCCAGGCCCCCAGCCAGATGAGGAGTCTTCGATAGCTGAGATACTGAACGTGCTGAAACTAATAGCTGTGTTACCAAGCTCTGTATTTCTTCTTTAAAGATCCTTTCAAAAAATGTTGATGAATTAAAATGCTTCAGAAATCAAACAAGAAAATTCATTAATATCATTTATATGCAACTCGAAAAAGAAACTGTAGTCTTTTCTACGAAAGCTAACACTTGTCTGCTCGTGATGGATGTGTGCAAATGCGAAGCGAAAGTTCGTTTTATTCTTAACAGCCTAGTGCCACAGTCAGAGCTTCAGCCTCTTCATCAATCAGCGTCAGGCAGAGTCACAGCCAGCGCGTGGCCCTGCTAGTGCCGTGCTACCCGATTACTCCCATTACTGCTCCTGCTGGTAAATGGGCTCCGCTTCAGAATTTCTTCCATCAGAATACAGGCTAGGAGTACGTGAAAGACTATTTTTGCTGAAAGTACTTGCTGGGCTTTGAGACATCCAGATGTCTGCTGTCTTCTCGGCTGGCTGCAGGGGCCAGATGGCTAGGAAGCGAGCACTGCTGTAGAGCGGGGCACAGTCAATAGGGCTGAAAGGCAATGCATCAACAATGTGAAGGGATGGGGGGGAACCACCAGAAAAAGAGTAGGCTGAAATAAATAACTGTGGGTGATTCAGAACAGTGCTGGAATCTCCTGTTCTGGTGTAATTGCAGCCTCTGTCACTGCAGTTACCAAAGCAGGCTGGTGCAGGAGGGACGGAGCAGCTGCGCGATCATCTTGCTGCTCTAACCGTCAGCGTGTAACAGACAGGGTGTGGGCTGCCCGTCAACAGTACATAGCAGCTCTTGACCTTCAGCTTATTGTTGCCTCTAATGTGAGGACTGAAACATAAATCAAGCCAAGTAGGTTGCCTTTTTCTTTTTTTTCTTCCCTTTAACTTTGTGCTGCAGTCTCACTGCATTGCTCTCACCTGTACTTCTGCTTTTTCTATCTTGGACTGATTGCTCAAATGAATTGGGGATTTAAAAAATAAGGAATAGATATATAGAAATAGAAGAAGAATAGAAGACTATAGAAATAGGAAGGTGATAGAAGGGTTTAGGGACTTGCTGTTAAGTATTTTTTTTCTTTGAAGATCTGAAGTTTTATATGGTGGTTGTGAAAAGAACATAGTTCCAGAGCATAAAGGATAATTATGGAAAAAATTGTTTTCAAACTGACAGAGGCACAGTTTGCTACTCAAAATGAAAGGCTCCAGTGAGGGATCCAATGAAAACCTGAGCCTATTCCCTCCTAAACCAGGGCCCCTAGGAAAACATTAACATGCAGTTTATGTATGGTTGCTGCAGGAGATGGAGGGTTTCTGTGCTGCAAAGCCCCTTTCAGATGCAGACACTATACCAGTGTTTCTTTCATCATCAAGTCCAGTAGATTCTTAGCTGTGAGACAGTGAAGGCCCTGCACCACCAGCACTGGGGTAATGCCCTGAGAGGGGCCTGGGGACGGTGCCCCCGCTGCGTGCTGCGCCTGGGACCCCCTCAGCCCGAGGGCTGCTGCCTGCCCCTACCTGCGGGCCATACCTGCACCAGCCCAGGGGGAGTGCTCAGAATAAAAACCTCAATGCATAGCAGCGAAACGTTACTGCTTCACATAGCTCATATTTTCTCTTTGCCATGCTGCGGGTCTCACTGCTAACACAGCCCTGCTCTCTGCAGCGGCTCACGGCCACCACCTAGTGCTCCCACTCAGTGCAGGGCACGTGGGTGGCCTCCTGTGCTGGGGGGCTTCTCAGCATTCTCTTTCTGTAGGACAGAGCTGCTTTGATTTGCTGTGTAAGATCGTGATGAATTGCAAAGGAAAAATACTTGGTCCTCCGTGCAGCAGCAGCTGTGTAAGAGAACTAAGAAATGCAAGGGCAAGTACGTGCTGGGATTTTTCTTGAGGCATCAGTAAAGCTGTGTTTATCTCTGTAGAAGTGTGCTCTAATTAATACTTTCATCACAATCATTTTTTCCTACAACTGTGATTTTTGTTTTTTGTTTCTGTCCTTCATTTGTTCAAACAGAGATGACACAAAACCAGTGAGTGTCACTGCAGCTGAGATCACGAGTACTGCACCTTCTTGTGTGCTTGCATGGTGCTTCCATGCCTATCAATGTGAAAAATGAGGATTGTCAATACAGGCAACATCTTTATCCTCTGGTTTGTTCTGAGCTCTAGTCACACATCTCCGCTCCTGGGCACTGCTTGTGCTGTGCCCCACTCTGCTCTGCTGGAGATGGGCTCTGTGCAGCCTGGGGGTGTCTCGCTGCAGGAAGCACTCGCTGTGTGCACGCTGCCCGAGAGCAGCACTTCTCTGCTCCGTGCTATCCCGGACCCACTCGAACCTTCAAATGCATTTCAGGGCAAACAGCACACATGCTCGTATTCATGCCAAAAATCTATCACCCTCATGGTCTGAAAGAAAGGCATGATGATTCTATGTTGTTTCAAAACTTTTGGACTAAGTGCTCACAACAGAAACAAATTACAGTGACATCCCCTGACCGCACGTGAGTAGCCCAGAGGAGACCTGGACAAACACTTGCCCGAAGCAGGGCTAGCCCTGGGCAGCGTGCATGACAATGTTGATATTTTCATACAGGGATTTCCAGAGGTCGCTTCCAGAGTGGCTGCATTTAGCACCGAACATGGGGATGTGCTTGTGTCTCCTGCTGAGGTGTCTGTAGGCATTTCCATAGCTCCCAGCAGAACCAGGCACAGAGGATGACTTTTGACTTCAAGCGATATGTTAACAGCAGAAGTAGGTTAGCAAGGAATATCTGTCTAGTAATCCTACAGGTATTGTTAGTGTTGAAAAATGAGAAAAGGAAGTGAATAGAGTGATGATATGCTGTAGAGCACTGCTAAAGCAGAATTGAGTTCAGCTGCTGCAAAGCTGTGACAAATCAATATGAAAGGCTTCTGAAATCAGACTAGAGTGAAAATATTTTATTCACATACTCTAGAACAGTTTGGAAAGACTTCTTTTTTTCCCCTTAGAAGCAAGTGGAAGGTTATTTTGTACCTTGGCACGTCTTTTTATTAGGATTACAGATTGATTCTCAACTAAAATTTGTTAATAATTAGGTCAGATTCTGTAAAAGACAGTTAAAGACTGTCATGGTCCTAAATGCAGATCTGTTTACATGACTCTGATGGGGAAGCTGCCACAGAGATTAAACGATCTGAGCAGAGTCGTAGTGAATCAGTAGCAAAACAAAATATGGAAGCCTGGTTTATGGGTCTGAAATCTGCCAATCTTCATGTATTTCAAGGATGCATGAACTAGGTGAAGCTTAACCATGGAAGTGCACTTCTGGTCATTTGTTTCCAATGGAAAGTTATCCTGAAGGTGCATTCTGAAGAGTGAGGATGGGCTGAGGTATGTGCTCCTCTGAGATACAAGGGAAGTACAACAAGTTATGCTTATTTTTGTGTTTAGATGGCAAAGCATTTATAGTAAGTCATTAAAAAAGAGCCACCTAAATAATCTCATTGCTGAAATATTTTGCTGAGGGGAGTTTGGTTTCCTTTGACCTACAAAGAGGTGAGCCCAGGGCAGAATGCAGCTCAGCACTCTCAGCTCTACTTCATGGCTTAGGCAGGTTAATCATGCCTTGGGATGTTAGCCAACCACTCTGATTATTGAGTTACTTATTTATGTAATATTTATTTTTTAAATCCCAGACAGATTAAAATTTGGCAAGCACTGGCTGCTAGAGTGAATGATGCACAGAAGATCATAAAGGGAGCAAAGTAAATCCAACATCCTCTTGGAAATTTTTCAAACATGCATATTAAAATACGCTTAAATCACAGTGACTATAATGCTCATGTTTACCAAAACGCAGTGTCCGTTTACAACCCGTGTGCCCCATAAATCCATTGTTTACAAGGTCTGCAAGTCTCCTGCAGGCCCACCTCCACGTTAACTGGAAACTAAGAGAATTTGCTGTATTGTAGAAGCTACTTCATATCTTCTCACAAGCCACTTTGCTACAAGAGATGTCCTCCGGGAGAATCTGCACTGTTGGGCAGGGTGTAGACTCATTCAGGCCTTAAGGAGAGACAGCTCTATAAATACTTCATTTGCATGAGCAAGGTCAGTTTTATATTCAGTAGCTGCAGCACAGCTTTGTCTCCTTGTCTTGTTCCTCACAGGCCTTGAGATGCATCTGAGGAGCTCCAGGTTCACTGCTCCTGTACCTCCTTAGAGACCTCCTTCTCCAGCTTTTAAATTTATTATTTGGGAATATGTCTGTAGGTGTGGGAAAGAAAGTGGAGAGCAACACAGCAGGCAAAGCTTGTTTTCTACTTTGGCAAATCGGCTGCCCTTGTTCAGAGCCCGGAGTGAACACAGCTCCTTGGAGACATGCACGTACCCCATGGGGAGTTAGAGCCTTTCCTTCTGGTTACTCAGTCATTGTTGTGAAGAGAAAAAATGAAGAAAGCATTCTGAGGAAATTCAGAAGCCTTTCTGTTTTTATTTGTAAACTTTGTGTTTGTACTGTCTTATAACCTATAGAATCAAGGGATTCTTGTTTTTAAGCGTTTTTAGGTGCTCCTGACCTGAGAGCCTACATTTCCTTAAATGCTAAAAAGTAAATACATATGCATCAGTCCCGAAATAAATGTTTAGAATATAAATATACTGAGGTGGGCTGGATAAGACTGGGAAAATGTCCCAAATTTTGCAGGGTCCTCCCACCTATTAAAAAAAAAAAAAAAAAAAAAAAATTATAAAAATAAATAGCGTGGTAGTATGTCTGTGAAAGGAATATCTGAGTGCATCATTACCCCTTTAAGAATCATTAACACTTGCACGCTCCTTGTGACTTCATTGCTGGCTTCTGCTCTATCCATGTTTTTCCCCTAAAGTGGCTCATCTGTGTAATCAATCCTACTGTCTGCTGCAATATTTGCCTGTTTCTGGTTTTGGTGCAGGTTGTTGTTGTTTGGTTTTTTAATTGCCCCAGAGGCTGAGAAAGAATCGTTGTTGTCACAGCAAGGTTGCCCTGATATTCCCCTGGGTGCTTTTAGGTATCTTCAAAGTAGCATGACAATGCTTTCACTGAAGACAGAGTTTTTCAAGTAGGATTTTTGCTTTGTAGCAAATTCAGTGGTTTTAGTGGAGAGTAAAAGTGCTTTTCGATCTTATATTATCCCATGATTTTTCAATGTAAAACTTCTTTTTTCCCTTGGGAGGTCAGGCCAGGTGCACTGGCCTGGTGGATTTTTGTTCGATTAATCCTGAATCTCTTCTCCACAACACAACAAATTCCAAGAAGAGCAAGAGGCATTTCTCCAGAAGGCTGGGGCAGCATCCTCCTTCCACAAATATAGGCAGGAGTGAAAATGTTGTCATGAGAAGCCAGGCAGGAACTGGGTTGAATAAAGCACTGAGGCTGAGAGAGGGAGAAGCTTTATGAGTAAATTTATAACTGTTCATTCTCGTCTTTCCATGACACCAAATTCTTGTTGGCAATGTTTTGTGTGTGTTTGGGGATGGGGACTTAATTGATATACTTTTTAATTTAAAAACTGGGCGTCTGTTATGCTAGATGCTGTATGGGCTGTTTAGTTAGTTTGAAATGGCAATCAGAGCAGTCAGGGCAGTGCTCCGTGCAAGTGAATCACACATGTCTGTATTCGTGGTATTCTGGAGGGATCATGGAGGCTGCATAGAACTTTGTGCTGTTTCTTACATAAAAATCAACTTATTTGCTTTCTGCCTGTCACTGCCTTGTAGCATTCACCATGGTGATGGTTAGTGCTCCAGACTGGTCTCTCAGTGCCTGTTTGGCTATATAACCTCAGGTATTTTGTGTCTGAAGTTATTTTTTTATGGGAAAAATGTGCCTCTGAGGAGCACAGTACTCTGAGCAGCATGCGGCTTATGCTGCTCTGGTGTGCACTGTCACTAGGCCGTGAGCTCAGAGGATTTAAAAATCAATTTCCTTTGCAGAAGAGGAAAAACTGTACTTAGGCAAGAATTAGAGAACAGGTAGGGGAGAAGGTAACATACAGTTAGGTTAGGACCTGCATGAAATTCAAACACAGATGTGTCAGTAAGGTGATTTCCATCAGTGAGTGTTGTTCTTGCCTTTATTTAGGAGTACAAGCAGAAGAGAAATAGGTTGGCCAGCAAGTAATAAGGATTAGGGTTTCTGCTTCTTCTTTTTGGGTACTTGTCCTGCAGATGCCGTGATGTGAAGACATTCTAGTTCACATTATATTGAATTCCAGTCAGGAATTTATTTCTAGCCAGCCCCTTTTTAGCTCAATACTGAGGGAAAAAGGTGGGAGAAAAGTGATGTGGCAGGATCAACTTACAATATTTCTTCTCTCTATAAGGACACTGCTTACCTCCCTTTCATTTGCAAGGAAAAACGATTAGTTTTAGTCTGCTGATAGCAGGCAGTTCCTCACCCAGCAGAAAACTAGACCTGCTGGCAGAGTGGGGTCTCAGGGGATCACTGCCAGCTGCATATTGCAAATAAACATTATGGATTTTAATGAGCAGTTCCATGCCCACATAAATCAGATGACTGGAATAAAAACTGCTCCTGCTGCCATGCTTCACCTGTCAGTTCCAGTGTCCATTGGCGAAGTGGTGGGTTTCTCCCAAGCCATAAACATATTTGTACTGCAAGAAGCATGTTTCCCCAATATATATTTCATCAACATCAGTCATTGGTAATGTAAAAGGAAGTTCTTGTATGTTGATGGTAAATTCCTAATCTGCCATATAAAGCAGTCTAGCTCAAACTCAAAATCTGCTTCAAAAAAACATGTGTTCATCAGCCACTTTCCAATATCAGATTTTCTAATCTCTAAACCAGTCCTTGAGCTTTTCCTTCTATACAACCAGGAGAAAAATAAAAGTAATTAAAGTCGTCATATTTCAGCATTCCTTTCTACATTTAAATCAATTCATTCCTTTACAAACATCAGTTCCTTCCTCCTTATTTCTCAAGGGGCTGACAACTAGAATATCACATTTTACTGAGGGCAGTTTTTAAAAGTACAAAACAGTGCATTTGTAAAAACAATATTATCAAGTATACGGCACATCATGTCCAGGGGGGAGAAAACGAACAGAAAAACAACTCTCTGTTGGTACTCCTGCAGCTACCAGCAGTAGAACAGCAAAGTGTATTTTGCCAGCAATACTGAGTTAAGTTGCTGTGATGTTTGGCTTTTGCAGTGATGTTTAAAGGAGAAGCAAAAAAGGAGTACCACTGTGCTGACTGTAACCTGTAAAGAGTTTTGAAGGGAAAGTGCCTGTACCTTAGGGCAGAGCCTTACAGCAGCCATTTTTTGTATAGTCTTTTTATGATGTTAAATATGCCAGTGCTTTTTAAAGCTCAGTTAATTTTCAAGGCATCAAAGTTCTAGTCACTATATATTTTCGGTGTCATTTTTCCAGTAAATTGTACTTGATGGCAGTGACTTTCTCAGGAATATAGAGTGCTGCACCCTTGTGAGGGATGCCAAGTCAGGATGCCTTGTGTACCAAAGTCTGAACCACCCAGAACCTATGGTTTTTGAAAACCAAAAACCTTCTTAAAGGCTCTGAAAAACATGAAGCTGTCCTACCTGAGCCAAGACCAGACTGCATTCTTGCCTTGGACCCGCACATATTACTGCTCATATTTCCAGTGTGCTCGTGGCTGATACTTCGAATGGATTTTCATCCATCTGTGAGCCAGCAGCAGCACTAAGGGTGGTGGGAAACCTGGGCCTCAGAAAGGAGAAGAGAATGCTGTAGAAGCAGACTTGTTCAGGGCAAAAATCCTGTCTTCTGCCTTTGCAAATTCTGTGTTCTCTTGCCTTTAAAACAACATACCATATAGTAATAGAGAAAGATAAAGTAGATTAGTATCTCTGTGAGTTGGAAGCATTTCTGGATTCTTTTCACAATCCTGTCTCCTGGAGGTCTCATCAGCCTTGTTCTGTATTTTCATGTCTAAAACACTGTTGTTCAGTTCTTCGTTGCAATGGCTTCAGAATCTTTTGGATGGAAGGGTTACACCAAACAAACAGCATAATAATGAATCCAAAGATACTTGTTGACTTTCTAGGCCACATGTTTCAAAGAGCCTCCGCTTGCTGCTTTCAATTTTCCAAAATAGAAATTTTGGCTTTAAATATCAGAGTTCCTTACTTTCAGAGGAATTGCATCTACCTAGTAGCAATGAAATCAATAATTGTATATCTGCAAAATTTGGGTAGGTTTTTTATTTTGTTTGTTTGTTTTTTTAAAGCAGCTCTTTAGTCAGTGACATAGACAACTCTGTCTTTAGTCAGTGGGTATTTTTGTCCTCTGTCTGTTGATAGCCCTGGAAGACTGTGGATAAACCCTAATTTCTGACCAGCCCGATAACTGCTGAGTAGCAAATTCAGTGTTTCTTTATCATGAGCTTTATTGAGCATGGTAGGTCAGCAGCAACAGGAAGTTTAATGCTGGCTGTAAGGTGATTATCAAAGTTGTTTCACTTAATTCAGTTGTCTTAGAGGTAAGTATCACTTTAGAGCTTTAGAGTTGCT
Organism: Penelope pileata; assembly: GCA_013396635.1. Classification (NCBI taxonomy): domain Eukaryota; kingdom Metazoa; phylum Chordata; class Aves; order Galliformes; family Cracidae; genus Penelope; species Penelope pileata. The sequence goes on along the minus strand of WBMW01001478.1, from coordinate 157,967 downwards.
GTTCCTGGGATGAAAAGAGATGAAAGTAGGCCATAATTCTGTAGCTGACCACTAACTGCTGCCTGGATCAATGGTTTTGGCAGAGCTGTAAGGGATCCTCCCAGAAGATGTATAACGATGGCTAATGATGGTTCAGGTTGTCCAGTTTGTTCTAAAAGAATTTGGGTAAAAGTACTGAGTTTTGGCCTTGACCTTAAAAATGTTTCACTTGATTCTGCGTCCTTCTTGGGTTAATAGTCGATGCTGGTGAGTCCAATTGATTCAGTTTTTCTATTCCTAGGCCTTATAGTTGTGAGTTGTGCAAATGGCTGATGTGCAGGTATTACATTTTGTCAGGTATCTTCTTCTGGGGAAGTGTTAGCTCATAATTTAGTTTAAGGCAAACTTTTTGTCATCTATTGATTCATCACCTTCTAATAGAAACATCCTTCAAGATGAGGAAGATATGTCCTGTGATGCCTTCTGGGCTGTGTCTGAAGGATACCTGTATCAAGGGGTTAAATAAAAGTGATGGTGCTGCCCTTCAACCCAGCCACACATTGTATATGTCGATTGTAAGTCCTCTGATTCCATTACTCAGAAAGCTCTGAAATTAATGTTGGTGCTCCAGCTGTTAGTGGGGAAAATTTACATTTTTACTAGATTTCTCGATTTCAGCAAATTAATGTGTAGACAGTCGGAGTTCTTCAGGAAAGAACAGGAAGCAGAACAATTAGCTAAATCATAAAAGTCTAACTTAATAAAAGCAAGGCCAGTTTTCTCTTTGAAATCAGTTTAGTTCCAGTAATATGATTGACTGGTGTAAATAAGAAGATAAGATCTTGGTTCCCTTTCTGCAGCACAAGCTTTGATACAATAAAAATACAGTGCGTGTGTGTATATAAAAATATATATAATCCTATTGTATATAAAATATATTTATATACATATTATATAAACATATTTTAAAAAGTAGAATTCTAGTCTCCAGGTGCAGGTTTCTCTCTCACATGGTAAATTCTTATCTTACTGAGCCTTTTGATGCCAGTCTTAGCGTTTACTTCTTCAGTCATTTCATGGTCACGAAGTGCCACCTTATCCTTGTTTGCAAAGTGAAGACATCAGGGGAGATACCAGCATGTATTACTTATTCTATTTCCACTCCTCTACGTGCTTCTTCTGCTCAGCAGTATCCACCTTTGCATTTCTTCCCTGATACTTTTTTTT
>WBMW01001478.1:159-156752 GCA_013396635.1 Penelope pileata | reverse complement strand
TTCCCTGATTATTTTTTTTTTTTTTTTTTTTAACTCTTCTCCTTGAGGAACAGACATCTCTTTACCCACACAGTGCTTGGGTCTTTCAGGTATGGAAATGTCTTTGGTAAGCCAGCTGTTTCTAACAATATTGTCATGTGTAGGCAGTAACTTTTCTCAAAACCGTAAGGCATTTTCAGCTCAAATTTTAACTGTCTGTTGCTTTTTATGCATCAACAATGACATCTAGTGGTTTCTGATACTCTTGCATTGCCTGGCATTATTATATATATATATTTTTTCTGAATCTTCTGCAAAAGTCGTTGGGTCTTTTCAGGGTTTTCCCAGAAATTTCCTATCTCTGTTCTTTTTACGAGGAAGGAATAGAGAACATCATATTTATCCAAAGTCAGTTTTAAATCCTCAAAATATGTTTGTTCCTCTACTGTTTTTTGGTGTTTTGTTGTTGTTGTTTTCCAGATTTTTTATGGAGGGTGAGTTCGATGTTTTGGGGGTATTTTGAACCTTTTGTGAGGACAGTGAAGTAAAATTTCCCCCTAGGCAGGGCTGGCACTGAGGGGCTGCAGACCAAGAACTGAGAAATGGCAGAGGCATGAGAGGAGCCAGCCATGTCCAGGCTGGGCCTGCAGCCCCACATGGAGAGACAAGCAGGGCTGAGGCAGATCTGATGCGAGGGATGTGCTGAGAGGGCTGGGATGTTCAGCAATGTCTTCCTCATCCTTCCCACTAGATGCATTGGGGCTGGAAGCCACCAGGAAAGGGGCAGCTGGCACAGAGTAAGCAAGGCCTGGGTTATGGGCACTGTGTGTTCCCTCAGTGGGTGTCCCATTCAGCACAGCTCAGTGTGTCCCCCTCAGTGTGTCACGGTGTCCCCATCTCAGTGGCATGCATCCTTCTCAGTGCATGACAGGCCTCCCTGCAGCCGCTGACCTCAGACTTCCTGCCAGGCGTGGAGCTGAGGTGGGTGAGCTGTGCCCAGGACAGGGGCCAGCATGGAGCTCTGCCCCACCACCTGGTGCCGTGAAATCCCCCCAAAACCTGTGGGAACATTTCCCTGAGGCTTCAGCATGAGCTGCCACAACGCGCTGACCTGCACTGAGGTGTTTGGTGCTTCTGGAGGACCTCTTGGCCTTAGCCATGCTTCTAACGCTGTCGTGTGGAGTGCAGGTAATGTAAAGTTAGTGTAAAGGAGCCTCACTTCAGCAGTGCTAGACTGGGAGGAATATGGCCACACAGGCCTAGCCAGGGCCAGGCAGTAATCTGCTACTTCCCATGCTAAAAGGTTGTACATATAATTGCGTCATCTCTTTCCTTGGGAAAGGCACGTGCCAAGTACATTGCTGACCCCAGCACATCATTTTTTTCATTAACAAATGAGAATAGTGAGAGGGAAAAGGAGATATTTCTGAAGGAAACTTCCACTATAAACTTTAAAAGATGAAATCCGCTGATTCAAGATAACTGATGTGCCCTACTTCCTTACATCTGTCACCTTGTGTTACGCACAAGATGTGACCTGTGAGCATGCGTCACCAGAACAAGCTAGATTACATCTAGTCACGTCAGAGGCTTCAGGAGTTGCTCCGAGAAGGGCAAACCCAGGCATGCTGCACAGCCTCGGTGGCACCCAGCCGGCTGCACAGAACTGATTTCCTCACTGTCTGTGTAATCTTTACTGATTTAGATACCCCTGTTCAAAATTATGCAATTTCAAAGCTATTCCAGGTTTCAAATACAGTGTCCAATTCAGTAACAACAACGTAAATAGAAACTACTTGGTGCTGCTGTTTGCTAATGCCTACTAGCTTAGTCTTCCAAGTAGCATGTTGACCTGGGAGAGGTGCTGGGCTCTGTTCCCAGCTGCCAGTGCTCTACTGCATGAACCTATCCTCTTCGCACTTATCTTGGAAAATGGTATTATCAAGCCTGGGTTGGACTGGGTGAATGATGACAACTCCAAGGCTGGACAGGTCTTTTTTTCTCTGGACTTTTCTATTCCTATTTTGCCCAAGAGGGCAACAAATTCAGTTGTGTGGGCCAAGATAAAGAACTATTTCCAGCATCCACCCAAAGAACACCCATTCCTTGCCTTTTTCTTTTTTCTTTCTTTTTTTAAATAATCAGAGGGTTCAGCAACTGTGCAAGAAGCTACAAGATGAAAAACAATAACTCAGGTGGGTAAATCCCAGGCCACTTTAGGCTAGACCTTATAATTGCCTTACATTGTAGGCAAAAAGAACAACGGGGTTGTTCAGGTGGTAATGCACGTTAATAGTGGTTTGATCTCTGTGCATTCTCTGGGTCTGTGAAAAGCATTACTGACTTGTTGTCTTTTACCATAGTGAGAGTTGTAGGACTTATATCCATGTCAGAATACTGTTTTCCTTATGTAATATACAAGCTGAATATAAGAATAACAAAATTCTAGACAAATAGAGGACTGAATTGTGACATCATATTCATTGAAACTGAATATGATATCAGTGTGTAAAAAACATGGATACCTTATAGTATAGATACCAAATGACATGGTATATAGTACCAAAACATAGTTTGTGGCTGCAGGAAGAAGGCAGATCTTGGAGGCTAGAAAGCAAAGTGAATGATCTTCAGGATCATATATGATAAAGACAAAGTAAGGAATATACTCTTTCAAGATCAATTTATTTTAAACAGGATTTCCAAGAGGAAAATAATTTATAGAATTAAAACACTTTTGGGTAGAAAAAAGTCTTTTCACAGAGGCTGTGTTCTCACCCAGAAAAGTGAAACCCTCAAAGTTTACAGAACTTACAAACAAATTTACAAATACAGCACGCAGTAAGAGGAGCAAAGAAAAGTCTCCATCCACATAAAAGATTTGGCATCCAAGAAGTAAAATGAAAACAGATGGTAAGAGTTTGCATTGCAAAGCATTTTTATGATGTTCAGAGATAGAAACAGTTAATTGTAGTTACTTATAATGACTCATAGTCATTCACAGCAATAAAAACAGTGAAGCTTGGGTGCCACTATGGCAGCATTAAAGTGCTTTAGAATGGTTTCAGTTAAACGACAATTTAGCCTTCTATCTGTCTACGCTTTGTACACAGCCATGATGATTATGTGCATGCTTTACATTCAGATCTTGCTAATGACAAGTCATGAGCAGTTGGAGGATGTTCCTAGGTAAGTGCAATTGTGCTTAGAGCAGGTGGAGCTTTGCATGCATGCTGCATTTAGCCACTTATTCTGCTGGCTTCACTGACCGGTGTCAGGCTAGTACTAATTTTTGATTTATACTTGAAAGTGCTATTCAGTGCCTGAAGACTGCTCTGTTTCACTAACATGCTTGAAGTCACCATTCTGTATTGCTGTACTTTTATTGTGATATCTCTGGTCACCAAGAAACTAAAACAATCCTGAATTATTACTTGTGCCATACGTTGAGCAGACTGAGCAAATATAAAAATGGCTAGTTTACAAATGAATAATATGTCCAAAGAATTACTCTCATTCTACTTAGACCCAATGACGAATGTGACCTCTGATCATAATTCATTTTCCAGGAGGACTTGAAACTGCTATTTAACTTACCTAAGTAATTTCTCATTCTTCCTGAGGCACGTCATCAGAAGACTTCCTTCTTAATTATAAATATAGGAAAGGGTGTGAAAACGACTTGGACATTGATATATATGGAATTGTATGTTCCATTAAATATCATTGTCTTTTGAATTGTTAAAAATAAATTATAACTGGTTGTAAACAATTAATTCAATTTCCTTTATTACAATGTAATTTAATTTGTTTGCCATGCATTTCCATTATATTTTTCACTCTCTCTTCGTAATACATTGCTTTTACTTCACCACTCTCCAAGATCCCCTTCTGTTTTCTTTCAGTGGAAATAACAAGACTGCAGATCATTCTCTTGTAAATATTAGAACGGTTATCTGTTCATTGACAAAGCTTGCTTTACAGATGAGGCTTGCCCATTGTCACGTTGTCCCAGTGGAATAATGCTGTTTCATGCACTCTATGCAGTCTGTGCTGTTTTCAGGTGTTAATTTTGACTGATCTATTCTTTCAAGGTCTTCTGTTCTATAGTTCGTACAGCACAGGATGTATTTAACGTGACCCAGTAGACAGTATAATCAGATCAGCGTGCCTTTCTGTATGTACATCCCTGCTGTGGTAAATTCCAAATTTGGAGCACTGAGAGGGTTAGCGAAAGGCAGGTAACATTTGAGTTCCCTGATGACCTGTCTCGTGTGAATCATGAAGACCAGCAAGGCTTGTAACTAGGTAAACCTTAAGGTCCTTTCCAACACAAACCATTGTGTGATTCTACGTCTTACTGGACTCCTGGAGACCTGTTGTGTTGTCATTGCTTCCTTCCTCCGCCCAGGTCCTGACCATCACCCTTCACACATGCCCTCTTGGCAGTGGAAGCTGCTGCCAAACACTCCTGCTGTGCTTTCACCTCATCAGTTTTTCAGAGGCAGCCACATCTCCACTGGGAAAACTTGCAGAAGTATGAAAGACAGTTAGGAGGCTGGGACAAGTGGTGCCATTTGTCTTTTTCAGACTCTCTTAAAGCATTTTAAGAGTAGTCTTCATCCTTCCCTTTCTTGACCACGAACTCAAATCTCAGAGTTCCCCAAATGTTACGGTAGGACATAAATGTGGGCGGGAGGGCATACCCCACATATATTTACAAGAGAAATGCTACAAATTTACCTATTAAAGTTACAGGCTTTTCTGAGAAAAGCTAGTGCTCTGAGAAATTCCTTGGTTTTACTGGAAGAAGGGAAAAAATTAAGCCTGTGGATTCATCTCTGCCTTGAAATCTACATTTCTATCAGACAAGAAAACATCTAGCTTTATGTTAATCCAGGATTAACGTGATGTGAGATGAAGGAGCCCTTTATCAGCTGTTCATCTCTGCATGTTCACCTGCAGCAGTTGCATCCAGAATCTTTCTTTAAGGTTTCTAGTCTTGGTAATGCTTCTCAGGCATTTATAGCTTAAGTTCTCAAAAGTGGAGATGTTTAGTGCCTTAATTGGGCACTGCATATCTTAGCCTAGCGTGTATCTCAGAACCATCGTAGTTTCTCACCGTCCGTACTCTGAGACCTCCTGTATTCTGCATTACTCGGGTATCCTGAAGAGTCTACTGGGTACAAGAAAAGATGCAAACACTTAAAAAGCAAATAGAAAGTACGAGTAAGAAACAATGGGAAGCAAATGAAAAATACTAGTAGGAAGCAATGAAAATCAAATGCTCTTGGGAAGCTGGATATTGTTACTGGGGTGTTGCCCAATCCTTTTACTCAGCCATTTTCAGGGCTTCAGAGACCTGCCTGTGGGCATGAATAACTGGTTCTGTAGCAATGCTCTGCATTATAGCATTAAACCTGACAGCAAAGAGAGCACCTGCATGTGTCATGAGATTCAAGATCTCAGGCGAGAGCGCTTTTTCTCCTTTTTGCTAAAGGCTAATGAACATGCTTTTTTATTAAAAAGCAAGCAAAAACCTTTGCTTTTGAACAGGACCAAGACTGCTGTATGCTTTTGTGCATGGCTGTCACTAACTGGAAGAGTAACAAAGCAACCCTGACAACTGATTGCAAAAGGACAGGAAGGGAGTTTTCTTGCAGATGTGAAACTTTGCCGCTGTAACATAGCTTTGCAGAACCAAGGATAATTTTCTTTATTTTTAGCAACAATTATATTTCCCTGATTCAATGTCTCTTTATATACCCAGTCACAAATGTATACATTATATGCTGCTCACATGAGTGACTATTTTTCATTTAGACATTTGCCTGCTTGTGCTGCCCTGGCAGATGCTGTTTAAGGCTGTGCTGCAGAGGTCTGTGAGTCAGTTTATCATCAGTCTGTGCACATGCTGTGCAACAGCAGCTAGGCAGTCTGGCCTGTTGCGTGCGTCATTTAGTTCTCTCTTGAATACAAACTGGAGATGAAAAACATTACCTGTTCCTCCTCAGTAACTCGGGAGCTGTGATATGTCTTTGTGATCTATTGATTAAGGCAAAGGGCTGATTACAATGCTCCAGGAAAAGAAATACTGAGATGTAGATACAGGATCTCACTTTATCAGATAGGAATGCAATTCGATGTGATTATGCTCAGTCAGAAATAATCTATCATCTGAAACCATGAAAGACAGACATCTTTAAATTCCCTCCTTAGTAACAGAAAAAACAACAATAACAACAACAAAAAAACTAAACTATATTTTCTCCCCCAAGAACGGTTTTCTTTTGATTATAACTGCATAGGAAAATAGTGTATCTTTTCAGCTAGGTAATTAGGAAAGCTGAATTCACTGACACTTGTTTACATCTCATGTATATAATCTCTTCTCCACTCTCTTTCTCTAATCAATGGTTCAAGCCAGATGGATGTGTGTAGCACAGGTAACATTTAACAGTCATGCTGAGCACTGTGTCCTAGCTTGCACTGCCAAAGCAAAGCTGTAGAAGCTGTTTCGTGTGCACCCTTCACACACTGAGCACAGGCACATCGAGCATGTTTGTATGTGGATGCAAAATGTGAGAGGAGAGGGTGAAGAGGAAGGACTTAATAGTTCTGAATAGAGATGATGAGCCACCTATTACTCTTACCCAGTTCTCTTCTGGTGCATTTGAATATGATACCTCCTGGCATATATCAGTGCCCCTCCACTAACCTCTTCTCACGTTGTTTATTCTGACTGTTGCAATCAGCAAAGCGATGAGCCTTTCTCCTGCCAGAAGGGAAAAGCTAATCTCGCAGCCTTCTCCTCCCAAGGCCAAAACCAATGTCTCTCAGTGTATCAGTTGCCAAAGGATGTTCCTACAAAAGACTGTTCACGCCCTATAACTTTTCGTCTGTTAGCTAAATATAACATGGGAATCATTTTACTGACGCAAGGTAAATGGGCATCATTTTTCTTAGTAAGTCTCTGCTTGGAATGCTGTATTATATGTGGCTTTAGAAAGGAGACATTTTCCAAAGGTATGTAAATGTCTTGATGCCATATTGGACTATGTTGTTATGCATTTGTTAAATTGATACTGTGATGCAGCAAATTTATTTATTTATTTATTTTGTTTTTACCAATTCATCCTTTTTGTCTTAAAACATTCAGTCTTGGAGGTTAGTCTTGCATAGCAGAAACTGAGTGATATAGTGTTCCAAAAATCATTTTCAGATATGATTTAAATGATTTTTACAATCCATATCTGTCCTAGAATACAACATTTATAGTGCTACTGCCAATATGATTACAGTGTCCAGGAAAATATCATCTTAAATGGAAAATGTAACCAGGAAAATTTGTGTCCTTTGACACAGATAGAATTAGGCTTCTTGCAGAAATGCAGAGTGATAGGTATTTAAAAGAAAAAAAGTTTGTTGCTCTGCAGTCTGCTATTCTATGTCCTAAGGGATTTGTCAGGAAGTGAGAGATGCAGAGTTCCCTCCTCTGTCTGGTTGTATTAACATCCTCAGTTCCCACCTTGAAGGAGAATGCTTAAGCTGACAGACCAGTCTGGGCACATGCAGTCCCCCCAGCTCCTGCTGAACTCTGTAGTGAATAATTTTTATTAGGCCAGATAGAGGGAAAAGAGTGAGTGTGACTCTTAGGGAAATCATTTAGGAGGAGAGAGTTCAGTTTCCTGCTCCCAGGACTCTTTGCCTTTTACAGTACTAAGCTGTGTACCAAATATAGCAGCAATCTTGGAAACAGAGTTCTGATCACAGAACTCTTCCCTTGCAGGTAAGCACTCTAATCTCAGTGCTATGGACTCACGTTCCTTTGCTGTCTCAGTAAAACCATTTTTGAATTATGCCCTGGCTCCAGCAGAAGAGAGGTGAACTCAGACTAAGCTGCTGTGTAGTGCTCAGGGCACAATGCTGTGAGTGAGAGCAGGAGCCTGGAGCAGAACTGCTGCTGGGTGAATGGTCGAACCACCTGCACTCCCACCTCTGCTATCAACAGGGTCTGGCTCAGGTTTTTTGAGGATAAAAACACAGAGCTGCTTTTTGTAGAAAGTTCTGGGTTGTGTTTCTAAGTAGAAATCATCATTTCATGGCAAAACTGTTTTATGCATTGAACAGAACACGACTTCAGGTAGCTCCTGTTCAGTTTCTGGCTGAGATTGGACAGTAAATTTTTAAGCTTTTGTGCCACATACAGAATCTCTGAGCCCAGCTCAGAGTTTTGGATTTCACTCTGGAAATCTCACTTTTTAGACAGCTGTGTCCTTTTTGTATCCAGCTGAACCTAGTGCTGCTGTTGGGCTGTGTGTCTACCCTGAAATAAATCATAGGCACTGTTCTATACCCTGTCAGGTTGTTGCTAGCTTCAGAGAGACTCAGCTGCAGTCTCTCATTCTCAGTTATGACAAGTAAGAAACAACTGAAAACCTGAACAGGCAGTTAATTTTCACAGTATACCTGGGACCCTGCAGACAGCTGTTTCTCAGTTCTTCAGGCAGACTGAAGCTCAGCCGTCCTGGGCATAGTTCTGTGTAGATGAAGGCCTTCCAGCTCAGTCATCATGCTGTATTAAAATACTTACACATCTTCTAGGCAGAAGCTCACGTTCAGCTATTGCAGAGCATACGGTCCTTAAAGAATCAATGTAGTTCACATTTCTAATAATCACTTTAAGAATAAGCCACACATCCGATTTTTCTCAGAATTATTTCATGACCTCTCTTTTAGAGAAAAAGATGTTTATTTTTTTTTTTTTTTTCCCCTCAGAATACAAATGTAAACATCGCAGACAGGGAAAATTTCCTTAAGAATGTTGTTCCTTAGTGTGTTGTTAACTCTGGAGCACTTGCTCTGGTGGAGGAATTAGAATTAACTGGTTGATTGTGAACGGAGCATGCTGGCAGTAGGAGGTTCTTTGTCGTGTCAAAGACGATAAGCTCTGATATTTTGTACACTGCTACAACAAAAGAAATGGTAATTTGTATGGGAGTTTTAATATTCAATCTAGAGAAATTCTTTTTTTATACATACATGCTGCTTTTTGGCTTGCGTAAATGTTTTCAACGTTACTAAAACATACAAATGTAACCCTGTTATTGCTGAAGCTTTAGGGTAAGAGGAGTCCACAAACAAGAAAGTTAAAGGGCTTATGTTAATTTGGCTAATTCTCTGTGTTGAAAGATTGTGTGGAGCCTGCACCTCCTGGATAAGCGCTGTCTTGTCGAGGCAGGCTGCCCACCTCTGGTTACATAACCCCATGTGCAGAACCAGCTGCCGGCAGTGAACTCGTGCCAAAGGAACATGAACCCGCCTGATCCCGTTGCTACCTTCCAAAGTAAATCAGGGTAGAAGCCCCTGTGCTGGATCAGGGGTGTCCTGGAGATGGAGCACGTTGCCCTCAGCCACGCCAAGCCAGCAAGAAGAGTCTGGCAGCTGTCAGCCTGATCTGAAAATAGACCATAGGGTAGCACTGAGTAGCTGTAGGGTACAGAGGCAAACTATCTGGAGCAGCTGAGAAACGTGCCTTCAGTAGCCGCACAGAGGTCCTGTATGTGGATTCGTGCATGCCTGAAAAACATGAAACCAACAGAAGAGATATAAATTGGTTGAGCTTGTCTTCTGTAGGCCATTATCACAAAAAAGAGAACGAATGCACTTGCGTTCCTTTTTGATAATAAGTATCAGCCTTGAGCCATCAAGAGGAAGCAAAAGTGCAGAAAAGTCAGATTCCTTCTCTGCATAGTTTTAGATGATATAGATATAACTGTCAACACTGCAATCATGTTCTCAGAGTCAATATTCACAGGAGACACAAAACTGACCTCTTTGGGATAACTACCAAGTTGCCAACAAACCTAAACAAGTTGTGACAATTCACTGCTGTCTGAGTGGCATAAAACTTAGCTTCTTCACAGTCCTTTCAGAAACAGGAGGGCTCTCAGCAAGGTCTTCAGGCATATTTGAATAGACCACTTCAACTTGAGGAGGTTGGTAAACATTCCAGGTTACAGTGCTAGTGCATGAGCTGGTGAAAGTTCAGACATCATAGTAACAGATACAAATGTTTATTTACAAATATAAAATAAATACTGTGGTGAACGGCATGAGCAAAAAGTTGGAGATTAAAATGTTATTTTGGCAAATGGACTGCATGAATGCTTTGAGTTTGTGTCTTACAAAATATCATAAAATAATACCTGGGTCTGATAACATGGAAAACTGGCAAATGCATCTGAGTGTATCACAGTGGATTTGTATTTTAGTAGTACGTCTACAGATATTTTCGTATGAAATTTAAGTGCACCAAGATTCGTTGATGAGAAATTGTTGAATTCTTTATCTGTTGGATGACATGCAGTCAGCTGTGTCGGCATGGAGAAGGGATGGGGGTGTTCATCTAAAGAAGGTGCAGTTCAAGAAAACTTTTCTCAACTCTCCTTTCTGCCCCTGGAGTTTTATATGGTATCTTGCACATTTCCTTTCTGGTAAGAAGTAGATATAATGGAGAATGCACTCTCACTCAATTAGCATGGAGACAGTGAACACGGTGCTGCCCTTTCCTCTCTGCAGTCGGAATCAAACTGAGAACACTTCCGTGTATTGATTCGCAGTGCTCTTTATGTTTAGGAGTAGTGAGATTTGACAAATTATTTGCTTCCCCCACTGGCTTTATCAGTAAAGCTGTCCTAGTTTGACTAAATGCCAGGCTGTTTTTCGTAATACCAAGTGATGGGAAATGAACCAGAGACATTCTGATTGAATGGTTGAGAAGATTCACTAACGAACTAGAAAAGAATAATAAATAGAATAGCTGGCATTTGCAGAACACTTACAGTTTGTGAAAATTGCACGAACTACAGCTTTTTAGCATTATATTTTAAAAAAAGTCAGTGTTCTGCTGATCATCTGGAGAAACTAGTGATGAAATAAGCACTGCTTTGGGGGATTTATTATTGCCATAATAACAATAATGGAGATTATTATCAACAATTATTAACAACTAGTAAAAATTGGTCCCTTCTCTTTCTCCATGCCTACTCAGTTTGTTAAATGAAGGGAATAATTTTGCAGGAGGTTATAACTAATTTTAGTAATGCAAACATTAATTCTCTTTTTTCCTTCCCCTTTTCTGCACATCTGTGATTAAGCATTAAATAGAGAATGTTTAAACATTCCCTTTGGAAAAATGTGTGTCATATGGTGGGACAGGAATGGGAAGCTGGTGCCCCATTCTCCATTTCTTATTGTGTTTTGTATAATCTTGGTTCCGGACACAACAGAGGTTTACCCAAAACAACAATTGTGTCAGTATACAGGTACTGATGGCATTTCCTAACAGCTCACAAGGATCAATCAAAATGTTTTAACATTCTCAGTTAGAGCCAAATGCTACCCTCCCTTCATAGTTAGTTGTGTGAGATCAGAGAAACTCCCTTCACTATTTCAGTTATTTTGGTGGCACTGAGAGGAAAACTTAGCTCACGGATTTCAAATCTTTGTGCTGTGGGCCTAGCCAAGATTTCAACTGGTCCAGTTTGGTGTGCTCTCGTGGAGGGAATCTTGCATAACGTATTTAACTCTTTGAAAATGAAGCATTCAGAAATAGGAGGAGGTGAAACAAGAGCAGATTTTTACATCTTATAAGCTTTTTAGTGCTGTCTATCACTGTAGCATATGTGTGCCCTTCATAAATCAACGGCTATGCTCCAGAATGCAAAGGTATTCAGGAATGTAGCTCCTTTAAGCTACATATTGCCATACCTCTGCCAGGCTTCATGTTGACTTTGTGCTTCCTTTTTCTTATTAGATCAATTTTAATTGTCATTGTGATGAAATCAGTCTTGCTCCAGGTGTCTGTGCAAAAATTCTCCTTTTACCTGTGCTACTCTGAACATATACATGAAGTTGTGACATCCTGAGGGTGAGCGGGGGTGGCTAAGTTTTGGACATTCTCTCACTTTTGAATGGGAAAGATGTGTTGTGAAGTAGACATAGGCTTTTTAGGACGATCTCAACTGTTGTAAACATACATTAGCTGCAATTCCATTCCGTACAATGGGCAGAAGTGAATGCCTGTTTCCTTAGAACAAGCTCCAGGCACAAGAATTCTTAAGTCTCTTGTACTCTCAGAGTCTTGCTCATAGCTTCATCCCCAGTCTCCTCTAGCAGCATCTGAGCTTCAAGTCCATCTCAGCCCTTTTTGTAACCACTTCAGCCTTCATCAACTACATCTTGTTTCTGTGCTATGCATTCTTTAATAGTGCCTACTAACTACAAGTTTCTTGAAGGACATGGACTGAACTTTAGATTCTGTTTAAGTGCAGATCTCAATGCAAGGTTTAATTCTGGGTATAAGCAGAGGCAGAAATAGTAACCTCCGGGGGTCATTAACATAAAAAATGCAGTAGCTATGGAACTGAGGCAGCTGATATGCAAGGGAAGGGAATGATCTATCATTTTAGCCTTAGATATTAGGACTCACTAAGGTCTTTGCTTATGCTATGAATGGGAAGTGAGTGATAAAAGCTGGGAGGAAAAGCAGAGCATGGAGTCTCCACACTAAGACTGCTTGTTTTATGCAGCTCCTGATCAGCAGGACAAGAGTTTGTGTCCACATCCTACTTCAGTACTTACCTGGGCAATTGGAGCATTTTATTGTTCACGATGATAGGTGGTATGAGCAATGGAGGATTTCATCTATAAGTTTTCAGCAGAAGATATTCTCCCACACCCGTTGTTCTGCAGAATCAAATCAGCATTCTCCTCGGCTTTATCAAAGCAGAACAAAGGTCCTGTGCCACTGGCATAGATCAGAAATGTTCACTGTTCATCTGTTTACTGTGGCTGTGGGAAGGATGTGTGTTTTTTCCCTTTTTAAACCCCTTCTTAACAGGTAGATTGTCCATAATGGGACTGCTGTCTTTGCATTTGTTTTTTTTTGTTGATGGTTTTTGTTGGTTTGTTTTTTTTTTTAATTCTAAGTAATCAGGTATTTTAAGAATTTGAACATTCATAGTATTATAAAGGCTTGAAAATGTAATTTAGAAGTTTAAAAAATGGCGAAGTAATTCAGCTCACCTGCCCTTATAGTCTGGAAACCAGCTCATGGATTTATGAGGTATGTTGATGATGAGGACAGGAGCAGGAAGTTCAGCTCACTAATTTTTAAGGTGATGCTGTGGGTAGGAGCAGCATCTCCATATCCTGGTGGGTTTCTGGGCTCAGGGGGGTGTAGCACACTCATTCAGGCCCATAATAAGCTCTCATAACAGAGCTGTATGGCAAAGGAATATAGTTGCTCTTTAAATACAAACTGTTCCTCAGTCCTGGGTTTGTAAAAATGTTTTTCTACCACCCTGTAACTGGCTGTGTAATTGTGATATTATAATGGCTCAGAAGCTGCTGCACTGTTGACCATTTTCCTCATGTTTTACCTGTGACTGCAAATACAGTTCACACCATTCTGACTGGTCCTACTGGTGCCACTTTCACATAGAAATAATTCTTCAGTAGTAACCAACAGAAAGGGGAGACATGTAGTATGTGTATGAGCCTGTTTTCCCACTCTTAAAGCATTTATTTTAGGAATTTTATTTTATTGACTTTAGTACTTTCTCAAAGGGATGTTGACCTTATTATTATTATTATTTACTCTTGTGAAAAATATTACAATTTCAGCATTCAGCTGCTCCTGTTTCTTGCATCCCTAAGCACATCAGCCAGACTGAGAAGCAGGCTGCTATGTTTTGGTTGGTGCTTGTTTCAATCTGTCTTGACCTGTCCAAGTTTTAAACCACTGGAGGGCAGAATAGAGACAAAGGAAACCTGTTCTGAAAACAGGACTTTCTGCGTGTCGCAGAGATTTATGCATGAATATAATTTATTTTCAATGTTTTTAGCTCCACTTCTAGTTGCTGTAATTAAGGCCATATACAGTGAAATTTTGGCATAAATGATTAGGGGAAAAATCCCATTGTTTTGGCAGTTTAAAACGTTGCCAATATGTAGCAAATTCTTTTGTTAAATCTGATGGAATAAGACTCCTTGAGCACTCCTCCTTGACATTATATTGTAAAACATGCTGCAGAAAGAAAAAATTTGACAGTGGTATATCCCATCCATAGGCATCCCCTGAATGGTGATGTTATACACAACCTTTTGTTGTCAGAAATAGCAGTCTCTTATTGAAATTCACTTTATTTTGGGAAAACACAGGAACTCATTGAATTCTGTGAACTTTCCTACTTGCATAGATGAAGTGTTTTGGTATATTTTGCTGTAAATAGTGTCCTTTCTGTATCTTTAATATAATTGTTCCAATGCTGCTTTCGAAACTCTATTGTCTCGATGTAGTTGGTAGTTCTGTCTCTTTGCTCCAGTAGTTTAAAAGTGAAAAGACTTAGGTGCTGTGGTAAAGTAGTCTTTGTGGGTTTTTGTTGTGTTTTTTAAGGGAACTATATTCTGCTCAGTAGCAATGACGTGATTAACCACATGCAGCAGAACCTCGCTATCACTCTCCCGACAGGCTGGGAACATAAGACACAAATTAGTGAATGTTCATATCACTGCAGTGAGGGAGTTGCTAGTACAAATGCCTAATGTATGCTATTGATCCCACTCCCCATGATTAATAGAAGCAATAACCTTTGGAGCATAAAAGTAAACATACAAGTTCTTGTGATGGAAGAAGCAGGAGCAGCAGCGGCGATGTGGGCTGGCATTCACAGAGCATGTTTCAGGTTGGTGAAGTGGCACTGATCCACTGTGTGCGGTACTTGTGCCACCCCTCAGGTGGGAAAGGCCCTGCATCTTGCTTTGTGCAAAATACACAAAAAAATCCCCTTTGTCACAGGGACTCCCACGTTTCTTGTGATGTAGTCTAGCTCTGTTTAGTTGTAATACCACATGTGTAGTGCCTTCCATCACGACATGTAAAACAGTAGATGGCAGTGGACCTGAAATGCAGAAAGCTGTTGACATTAGGAGGCAGTGCCCCATCAGCCTTTCTGCGAGCAATTTAGCAGCTGGAGCCAGTGAGGACAGAGCTGTTTTACTCAGAACCCACCTCCTGTTCTTGCTCCCATATTATTTTCATTGAAGTAGAAACAAGCTCAGGCTCAGCTAGGAAGTAAAGCATGTGGATAAAAATGAGTGCAATGTTTCTCTATTAAAAAAAAATGGGAAAAAAAGACTTGTCTAGACTGGGAAAATAAGTGGGTTTAGAAGATGCCTTAGCTGATGAATTAACTAGTGTATTTAAACAGCACATGTACTGGAGACCAAGATGGTCCTATTGGTGAGTAATTCCATTGGTCCCAGTGAGCAGTATTAAGGCTCACTGTAGCTCCTGGCAGCTTTTTAAGAACTTGCCTAATTTATGTTCAAAGTGGTATTTAAAATATGTGAGTTAAGTTTTGTGCACTAACCAATTTGACAGTCCCACCTACTTTTCTGCCAGTTCTCCATCCAGAACTGCAACCCAGCAACTTCTATGAGGTTGTTTCACTGTTTTGCTTTCCCACTCCTACTTTGATCTAGGGATTAACTCAGTTCAGGTGTCAAGTGGCTGGAAGACAGGTCATTCCCAGTGAAACTACATATCCTACACACATCCCAGGCCTTACTTGCCCAGTTTTGTTTCTTCTACAGATAGAAGCAGTCCTTTATGTCACAGATGGCTCTTCTAACAAGTCTCACAATTTTGGTTCCATCTCAAAAAGGCAATCTGGAGCATGAACGCCAGCCAGCCAGATCAATTGATAATATTCTGGCTTGCTAACTCAAATCAGCTGCAGAAACAGCAATCCTGCTTGCACCTGGCTCCAGGTTCCCAGGATGGACCAGGTGAAGGCCTCAGGCCTCAAGCACAGTGCAACAATGGAGAAAGACATTCAGCAGAAGAAAACACATTTTTGACTGAGAGTCCTCATTTTACTGACAGACAGTCTAAAATTTTCACGCCTTACCCTGCGTTCACAGTTTACATTTTTGTCACATAAAGTGAAAGCATGTTTTTCTTAGCTAGCTAATTCTGTGCTTCTGGAAATCCTGCTTCCATTAATAGAAAACTGGCTGCTTTTCACAAGCTATGAATACCAATTGACTATAACAGCATATTTTCCTTGTGGTAAAGACAGCATTTAAAGTACAGAACAGTCATTAAATATAGTAAAAAATGCAAGTTTTATGGTTTTCAATTTTTTTTTTTAATTGTAGACAGGTAGTTTCATGTTAGAGATAAGCCTATCTGTAAGTGAAATAATTACTCTTTAATTAAGATAACTATAAAAACAGGAATGTAAATACTCCAGGTATAGTATTCCTGAAAGATTTTTTTCTTTCACACTATCCACAAACTTATCTTGCATACCTAAACTCTGTTTTTACTTGATGATTACAACAGCATATGCTTAGTTTTGAAAACAGAGTAAGCTATTAAAGTCTATGGGAGACAGTTAGGTTAAACAGCTGAAATTGGCTTTTTGTTGTCAATTTTCTCATTTCCTCAACCTTTATCTTTTAGCTCATTTTCCAAGGATCTAGTGGTATTCTCCCACCAATCTCCAATACTGAACTTATTTCCAGCTAGATTTGGTGAAGCAGCAGTACTTCCTTCAAATTCCATGAAAATAGATGGCCAAATGTATGGGAAAAGGCAGCAGCAGAGACTAAATACTTACTAGAGAAACAAGTGAAAAATGTTCTAAATACTCCAGCTACAGGACAACAATTTTATATTTTGAGATGACAATGTCCAACCATAAATCAGGGGCCAATCAAAGTGCATTAGGTCTGCTACTCATGGATTTACTTACATTTCATATATTCTGATAAATCATATCAAAATATCATAAATCACATTTTGTTTGTGCCCACGCAATGGAATGAACTCCCTAGAATGACAATTTGTGTTGTTTTTTTTTCTTTTCTTCTCCATATATAGAACAATATTTGGAAACTCAGCTTGTACTGTTGGGTTATGAATCCATTTTCTACTTAAAGGGAAAATCTCCCATGTGTATGTTAATCTTAATGTATAAATGTAGTGATTTCATAAGCGAACACAAAAATGGAAGAACAAATTCATCTGTCCATTGTGATCAAGGCAGAATTAAGAAAATAACTAACTCTTTATGGGGCATAGAGCACATTGTTTATAGGCTAGATCCTATATCCAGTCCTACAAAGTAAGGAATGAAAGTTATATTATGGTCTGATGGCACTTTTGTGGTTGCTTTAATAAATAGGGGAGGTGTGCATATGGATTTAGCATTCAAATACTACTTACACTCAACAACTATCAACTAAAGATGTGTGTTTGTTTCTCCTATTTCTTGTTGTTTTTCATGGAAAGATCTTTTTCTGATATGTCTGTGCTGCATAGGCCATGTGATTTCCCTGATTACAACAGTGATTTTTCTAATTGGGTCAATTGTTTGAGATGTATATCAAACATAATATACATTATTTGAGACAGATATATACATATAATATATATACAATATACAATAATATATGCATATATGTATCTCAAACAATACATAAATATAGTTTGTTTGTTTGTTTCTTTTTATTCAGATGTATATGACACTACAGAGTATCATCCCCATGAGTCTGAAAAGCAACATCTCTGACATGGTATTTGAGATGCATTAGGAAAGCGTTTCCAAAAACTTGGAAGCTGCATTGCACGTTCATTATATTCTATTATCACGGTTTGTTGTCTCTCTGATCTGCCTGTGCTTGTTTTAGACAAATATAGTAGTAGTGTAGGAGTTCCATGCCCCATTGCCAGAATTTCTATTATACACAATGGATGTAGGAAATTCCTGTTTCTGCTGTGCAAATGTGGCACTGTACATGAAAGTTCTTTGACCCTAAGAAAAATGAAACACATTAAAGATGCACAAGGAAGAAAATGAGAAGGAAAAACGGTACCTGAATTACTCTTCATAGCGTGTCGGTTTTGATACATGTTGCTGAACAGCACCTATTATGGAACAGTCGTCTCTGTTTGCTGCTCTGCTGAAATACATGGATCTGAATGATATCTTCCTGATTTTGTAAGACACCAAATGAATTTGGAAATGTGCTGAGTACCTTCAGTTCCCATTGAAAAGGGAGGCTATATCAAATTAGGAAACAATGGGAGCACTCAGCACCTTGAAAATCCAAAGTTTTCTGTTGGCTTGTTCAAACCTGGAAAAACAAAGTTAAGCCATGTTAGAAGTGTAAACTCTATGGGCAGAATTAGCACTTATACAGAATTAGCATCTTTTTACTCCTGAAACAGAGACTCAACAAGGCATCTATTTGACTGTAGCAAGTGGAAAAGGAGTATTCAAAACAAATAGTTGAATTTAATACAGCCTACCTCCTTGTGTTTCCTCCAGGAGGTCAGTTCCACTGTGAAGAGCACTAAAGTTTTGTAAAATGGAGGAGCCAACTTCTAGTTCCTTCTTTGCTTTGTGCAAAGCTTAGAGGATGGCTCAAGTCTCCTGGACTCTCACTGAGTCTCCCCTTCGGATAGACAGAGCAGTAATTTGGCTACTTCACGGGCTGGCGAATGTAGCCATGTATATCTGCAAATATTTTAAGTATCTGTAATTGGTCATGCAATAATCCAGTGAAAATTGATAATGTATTTTCTTGGAAAAAAGTAGCAATTCAAATCAAGCACACGGTGACATTTGCATTTGCATGGACACTTCAGAAACTGGTGCATGGCCATCCTGAATGTGCTCTGCCCAACGTCACTTGGAACTTGATTAAAATCAGTAGACTACCTTCATCTTTAGGGATACTTGGGGTAGGTTTAGGATTAGATTAACCATTTTGGTTATTGATGTGTTGATTTCTTGAACATTTTTAAAATTGAAAATGTTTATTTCAGAAACAATTGTAGACTATATTTTGTCTTAGTCAAAACGAGGAGGGTCCTGACTTCAGAAAGTTTCCAGTCTGATTACTGCTTTGTTGAAGGTAAGATGTTCTTGAGCAAGTTAAAAAGAAAAATCCAAACTCGGTTTCTGAGTTTCTGGAGGCTTTTCACTTATTGATTTAATTATAAAGGTGACCAGATGTCCTTTTATTAGAACAGTTTTTATTTAGACTCCCCAACAAGCAAACTGGTCATGGAAGCAAATCAGTCACTTAACTTTCAAAATCAATGAGAAAAATTTAAACAAATTTAAAAGTTTTACCAAATTCATGATGATCTCCACTGGTTCATTATTTGAATGTAATCTTTCACACCATCATTTTGTCTATTTATAAAATAGCTACCTAAACTCCCTTAGATGCAGCAAAAATTTGAAAATTTCAAGAAAGCATCCTTGGCATTCAATATCCCAAAGGCAAACAGTAATCCATACATGTATCTATATTTATGCATTTACACAATGGGAGAAAGAGAGACCCCCCTTTAAGCCTGTCTAATGAGCTTTTGAGGCTTGACTCATGACTTTTTAAAGTGTGAGGGGCTGGCAATACTGCAAAAGGAGCAAATTAATCATATCTGTTGAAAAGACTTTTTAGGTTTATAGCTAGGACAGTGCAAATACTTGTTAGTGCTTTACTTTGTTGTGAAATGGCAGGTTCATTTTCTCATGAGATCATGAGTGTTAACATTTTCTGTTCCCATTGTCTTCAGTTCGAGCTGAGTTGGTACAGGATGGCATGCATAATCATATGGTGCATCAGTCTGGCCCAGAAGATAACACGTCACCGCTGCATATCAGTACTCCATCAGCATGCTGCTGAGATTTGTTCTCTGACATTCATTAAATACCATGTCTTGTTAGTACGTGCCCAAGGTATGAAGGAAGAGGGAATCTTTTCCAGATCAAGATAATTCTCACAAATTCCCGTGACAGAATTCTTGAAAACCAAGCACTATGGCAAAAGTATGATTTAATATTTTTCTAGAAAGCCTGAAAAAAAAAAAAAAAAAGAAGAAGAGGGTGTGGAGTGAGAGAATAACCATAAATTTAAATCAGAGGAGAGAGTCTGAATACAAAGTACAACATGCAAAACTCTGAACAATATCAATTATGCGGTGTCCTAACCTGTATATTCCAGGCTTTTTCAGAAGAATGAGTCATATATAAAAATAGACAGCCAGTTCAAGATTAGTCCAGGTTGTTAGTAATAGAAAGTATTTATGTTCTAGAAGATGTTTAATGAGTTTGGTAAGGCAGGATGCTGTTTGCAAAGCACAATTGCCCTAGCATAACCATTACTTTTACCAGTAAATGGTATTGACACTGTTAGCAAAGAGGCCAAGTGGAGAATGCTATCCCAGGCATGACCACTGGCATGTCCACACAGTGCTTGCTGTTCTGCATTGGGACAGCCAAAATTCAGCTTGGGAAATTTCTCCTCTCCTTTGCCCTCAGTATCCCTTCTAAGTGTATAAGCCAAAGGAGGTTCAGACTTCAGTTGGTCGTTCTCTTCCCCTAAACGCTCTAAACAAATATGCTGATTCCTCAGAAAGCTGTTGTGTTCCTGGGGCTCTTCTGCATGCTTTTAAGGCTTGTTTAAGTAGTAGTCTCACGGAAGTAAGGCCTTGATCCTTTTCTAAACTATTATAGTTTTTACACTTCATGACATTATGATCCTTTTCTTCAGTGAGAAGAAACAAGCAGACTATGTTAGATCTCTTCTAAGCTGAACTTTTGTATTATTGACTGCTTTTCTGGTAGAGCTTATACAACTCGTTTTCAATGCAACTGAGTGCAGCAGTGCAGCTGCCTTAACCCTTTGCAGCAGGTTCACTTTCAGTTCAACAGGATAATTGATCAGCAAGGGTACTGCAGGCAGGTGGAAATAGCCTGGAATTTGCCTGAAAGGAAAAAGGATTAAAGAAACTTGGATGCATATGTTGGACCATAGCTCCCTTCCTGTTTATAACATTGTGGTGGTGATGTGATTGGTATCTAATTGCTGCAGNAAAAAAAAAAAAAAAAGGCAGCCAGTAACTCACTTTCTACCAATCTGGTTGGGATAATTTATTTTTCCTCAATGGTATGCCTCTTCAGGTGTCAGTGGTAACGTATGTAACATCCTCTTTCTTGGTCAGTTTATTTGTGCTTGTGTTTCTACTTGCAGGTTTCATCTGGAACCGATCCTGCAATATGTTTCATGGTCCTTCACTGCATCTTCTTCACAGTAAATAAGAATAATGCTTATCAGGATGTTTCACAATGCATATCCAAAGTAGATTGTTTACCATTTGTTGTTGAGCATGATATTTACTAAGTGCATGACATCTAGCAGTGATTTTGTGGCATGGACCCTTGGATTCTATTTCCCCAGGAGCCTTGGTTCCCTTATGGAAACTGGGCAAGTTCCTCTTTCACATATCTCAGTTTTCTTATTTGTAATTTGAGAATTCTGTCTGGATCTACTTTTAAAAGGTAGCTATTCCACGTTTGCAGTTAATAATATCCAATAGAATGACACGATGATTGCTATTATCTATTAAATCTCTCCATACTGTATTTCTGCAGTACACTTTTGCCTTTGTGTCTTTTGCAATGGAACAGGCGATGAGGTCCAGATCATACCCTACATGGGCAAAAACTACATGGGCCAGGAAACACTGAGAGTTGATAAATCCAAGGAAATGCTTTGAATTTGCTTATCAGAGGAGTGGCATTGCCTTTCTCTCTCTAAGCAGGGTGTAGCCCTCCTAATCTGTGAGCATCTCAAATCCTGGAGGGAAAATGTATCAGTTTGCAGATATTGTAGGAGGGATGTGACATTTAGGCAGAATTCATGTCCTCATTCTCCGCTTTATCACTCCACTTTTATGCCAGTATTGACTCCAATAACAGCATGCCAGCACTGTAATGCTGATATAATAGTTGATTTTCTGACTGCTTCTCTAGCTCTCAGCTTCAGTGGCAGTACAGCTGGCAGCCAGTGACAGCTTGCTCCAAGCACCACCACTCCGTGGGGGAGAATGAGGAATTTATGCCAAGAGGTAAAGCATTGATTAATGTACTTGAGAATTAACCCAGTTTCTTATGCCTGCTTGGGAAATGACTCAAATAGTATTCCTTGTAGATTACGTATTTAGTAATACGATAGGAAATACACGTAATGTAAAACACAGTTGTATGTAGCAGGCAGATTGACGTGTTCCACAGCCTCAGTTTCTAAATACTGTATGGATTTACAGTTCACAATTTAGATTCAAATGTTGCAGAAGATCATTTGTAGTAGTGTACAGCTTAACAAGATGTGATATAATATTTGTGTTAACTTGGAATGCAAAAATACAGTGGCTGAGTCAAGATATCCTTACACATTTAATGTACATGAGGCAGAATTGGTGAAATTACAGATTGCAAATTCCAGTTTATCACCCCCCAGCCCTCTCTCATTTGATCTTATCTGATGTGTCAGAAGGTGACGGGCTATATCAGGCCGTATAGAGGTCAGGGGGTCACAAGAAGTCTCATAAGGTGGAGAGAAGAATAGGGATACACAGGTCATTTATCAGGGGAGAGTGGAAGCAGGGTGCAGCTGGGGTATTTGCCTTTGAAGTAGAGGTGATCACCCACACAGATCACAGGTAAAAAAATACAAGTTTGCTTGTAGTCTTGTATTCAGGCAACAGAGTCCATGGAGGATGAGACCTTGGATGTATATACACTTTGCATGATGGGGAAGCAGAAGATGTGGGAACCCGGACTAGGATCTTGACTTCAAGAGAGATCAGAGTTTGGGGTAGGAGAGCAGGAAGCAGAGAGCACAGGACTGGGGTGCACAAGGGTGACTCCAGGCCATATTAAAGTTCTTGAAAAGGACTGGAAATGTGTTTCCCTTGAGCCTCTTACCCCATACTGGGGGGAAATCATAGGAAAAATCACACCTTTGCTAAAAGGGGATTCTAAATGTAGTTTCAGATTGATTACATCAGGATCTATAGTTTCTTGCATCTTGGTAATGGAAGGCTGTGACTGGTTGATGAAGGAGTAGAACTGGGAAATGATTGGTCTGCTCATGCCCTTCCAAAGCTCTGGAAACTGTGTTAGTGTGCAATCACAGAGAAAATGATTAGAATTAACTTTCTAGTGGAGCAATATACATAAAATGCACCAGCTACCTCATGTTCTTATGAAAGTCTTTTGTATGGGGCAACTTGAGGATCACTTTTTATAAGCTACAACCTTTCATGTTCTACCTGACCCTCTGGATGGAATTAATGCAAGAGTAATTAGAAGTTGTCATTATTCACCTCTCTCTCTCTCTCTCTCTCTCTCTCTCTCTCTCTCTCTCCCACCATGCTGCTTGAGTATATTTCTGCCTCTCTGAAAGAATTAGCATTGAATTATATTCAAAAATGCCCTTTTGTTATTTTTTCTAAAAATAATTATTAGGATTTCTTTTACTGTTTCAATGACTGTCATGTCTTGCTCCAGTAAATAACTTTAAAAAATCAAATATTGATTTATATGTTTGGCTTCTCTTTGTTCTATACGAGAGCAGTGATTTCACTAAGCTATTATGATGGATAAAACTTCAGAGATAATTAAATACATTGAATCCCTAAGGGAAGACTTACATCAGGTCTGAAGTATTCAGACTTAAAAGCATTTAGAAAGTGTTAAACCCACAATCATTTCAATACTGTGCCTTTGAAATAAAAACAGAACCCCCAAAACATCACTGAACCGATGCAATACAAGCAACTTGTTTGTTAAAAGCATCTTCCTGTATTCTAGCAACAAAAAAAATGGCTGTATGGAACCTATTTCCTTGACTAACTGTGCACTTTATGTAAGCCTTTCATCTAACCATGCTAGTTGAATAAGAGCTGGCTTGAGATACTTCTTTTTTTAAAATGGTGTATAGCTGTGGCTGGGTCTCAGAGCCTTGTTCGTCCGTACCATTGGCATTGCCAATGTGACACTGCTGTGCGAGGGCTAGTAAAGGCCATTTGTGTCTTTTTAACCCTGCTTGAAACCAGCTTTTCCCTTTTCTAATATTTATTAGTTAACATAGACAAGAGTAGAAAAATTGTTTAAAACCGTCATCACGTTGCAATGTAAGTTAACTTAATATTTAGAATTATTTCTTTGGCTTCCATACATTAAATACATGAATGCAGAGTGTGGTGGATATCTCCCACGTCTGAATTTGTATTGGATGAACTTGGGACTTGCTGGTCTTGTTAATGTAATTGTTACCTGGCTGTCACTTGACCTGATTATGAGATACTGAAACAAGCAGTCCTCACTAGGAAACACTAGTAAGGAAATCTTTGACTGCAATGACTTGCACTGTGAACTATGTTCAAGTTGAAATGTGTTTTTCTAAGTTGGTTTTCGATGTAAAAATGTTGGTTTTTTTTCACTTTAGCTGAAAAGCCGAAGGTTAGAGTGTACCCAGGTATGAGCAGTGGTGCACATCTTTCTGAATCAGACACCATAGCCACTCAACAATGCCATATCCTGAGGGTTCCTGTAGGGTTAGAGTTCAAGACAGCAGGGGCATATCGAGTGATGATTGACTTTTTGCTCAATTTCTCCTGTCTGTATTAATCAAGCAGCCACTGAAGACTGAGGTGTGTATCTAGAAAGCCCAGTTCTGCCTTCAGGCTGGAAGACTAAACTGCCATAGCAGCAATTTACTGCTATGTGTTTGCAGGGACGAATCTTGGCCATGAGGTTTTCATTTCAGGTGAGATGAAACAAAGTTTTTCAAAATGCTAGTTTTGCATCTGTACAGATATAGGGGGCATCAGGGCTGAGGGGTGTTATACTGGTCCTTAAATTTTTTGGCTAAGATACAATTGTGAACAGAAGGACTAGACCCTAATAAATAAATAAATAAAAGGTCACGAAAGCTTGGGTTTTTTTGCTGTTCTTTTTTTCTTTTTCTCATGAGGAAAGCAATGTTCATGTTAAGTTGATTGAGGAGGACTCAACATATTTATCTTACTTTTGACAACAGATCTTGACAAGCATTGGTCTAAGACAACCATTAACCATTTTAAAGCAACCCTTCAAATCACTGTTTGCTCAGTTGTAGTTATGGTACAGTGTCATACAGTGCCAGCAGCCAAGGTAATCTTTACAGAAAGGATGTCAGCAACCCTAGCCAGAAGGGTAAGACATTATGATTCTGTAAAAAGATTATGTGAATCAGAAGATTTATTAGCTAGAGAATGAATCCAGCTGATGGTAATGTGGGAGACTTGGCATCTCTGTTTTGTCTGCTTTGTGAACAAAATTATTTGTAAGTTTGATGTAAAAAAGAAACACTCAACATTAAAAAGGGTTAATTCTTAACTCATTTCTCTTTCATGGACAAGAAATATTTTCTCTAAGTCATAAATAACACATTTTAATAAACCAAGACTTTGATTATTTCATGTGGTCCGACTTGCATTGTAATTTTGCAGAGACTTTGACACAGTTCCAACGTTCAGTTTCTGTTGCACATATTAAAAGATCTACATATTTTAGACGTGTACAGGTCTTCATGGTCTACTGGTGAACAGTGTTATTACTGAAAATATATTTGACCTTCTAGCAAAATAATTGACTTTTAACGGAAAGTGATTTTATTTTTTTTTTAAACTTCATTGTTTTCATGATTTACCTTTAATTTATGTTCCTATGCTCTACAGTCATTTTTCTCAAGCTGCACTAATTTTATAGTTCAAACAAGGCTTCCATTTCACCCCTGAGCCAGGATCCCTGACTTTTCTTTCAACTGGGAGTGCACAAGCCAAATTTTTGGAACCAGTTCAAGGTCAAATTCAGTTCCTTGGAGTTTTGTCTTGAATTTGAACTTTAACAAGGAATGAAAAA
Source organism: Penelope pileata (assembly GCA_013396635.1). Lineage (NCBI taxonomy): Eukaryota > Metazoa > Chordata > Aves > Galliformes > Cracidae > Penelope > Penelope pileata. Next base: position 130,935 of record WBMW01001478.1, on the reverse strand, counting down.
GTGTAACTTTTTCTTAATGACAAATACAAATATATTGATCGGTGACGTGAAAAGAGCAAGAGGAAGAGTGCTACCATTTGCTTTGTTCCTGGAAAAGGAAAGATGATAGTTGTTGATTTAACTATTTCTAGGAACTAGCAACTAATTCAAGCAGCATCTAGTTTGTCCTTTAATTTATTTTCTTGATGATAATCACTAGAACAAACATTTTGTAGGGAACAATTTTAATGTTATCATGTGTGGATCCCTCCCTGATCTCCAGAGGAAGAAATAAGGCATTTACAATGACTTTAGAAGGTGCACGTTGAATTACTTGAAATTTTGGTCTAGTTTATATAAAAAAAAAAAAAAAGTGTCTCATGAGCTTGGAAAAACTAGTTTAATTAGGATTTAATTAATTTAATTAGTAGTGCAAGAAATATGCACAATAAGCTGTTACATTTATATTTAAGTAAAGTATTCTACAGGATTAAAGCAGTGCAGTACTGCATATTATTCGCAGTGACTCAACAGTCTGGCAGAGGGATGGAGTCTCTTTACTTTCAGTCTGATCAGTGAGGGTCAAAAGTCACTTGGCCTCTGACAGTTGCTCTCTTAAACAAATTAGTGCTTTCCATTTACTTCCGTACCAAACGTGTCTGCAGAGCATGAACCAGTATCACAAACTGTCCTCAATGAATGTTTTGCCAGGAACTCAGCAAAACAGAAAGGTATATTGTGACAGATTTTTCACAAAAACAGAAGAATTCACAGGACAAATATTAATGTTTAATTCACATAGGTCACTTAGGTTCACCTATTATTATCATGTGATAAATGTGCAAAAAAAATACAGAAGATAATTATTTATTAAACTTAAGTTTTTGCAGTAGGTTTTTTTGAGCAGCCTTAAGCATTAGATGAGACCTAGTTCCATGTTTCAGCAGGATGAGCAGGAAAGAACTTCTTCCAGAAAGCCTGAATTATTTTCTGTGTTTAGAAGAAAATATTATGAACTTTTCTCCATAACATTTGATATTTCACTTTCTTTTCATTAAACTTGGTAGTATTAAGAAAAATTGCATTTTTGTCATTGTAGACTCCTTTTGGCATTGGACAACTTTCACGTGGGTGACCTGCTCTTTCTCTCAAAAATTACTTTTTTATATGAAATGAGGAGCCCAATCCACTTCATCTGTTAGTAGCTGCAGCCACAAGGTAAGTGGATGTTCAGAGCACACAACTCTGTCACTATTTTGCATTCTGAAGCCCTGCAAGGTCCTCATTAAAAAACATCCATTGCTGTTGAGACTGTAGCCGTACTTTCTTGTCTGTGGAATTCCTTTGTTCAGATCTGACAGTTCATCTTTAACCTTGATTATTTATGGTTTACCTGATATTGGCTCAGCTGAGTTCAGGTCTGAGCAATTTTCCAGGGTCTTTGTACATGATGAACACTTCACTAAACTTGCTACCAATGCCTTTGATCAATGTTCTTGTATAAAACTAATTGTTCAAAACAAATCAGCCTACTGTTGTAGTTCTTAGCTCTCTTTTGAACTACCAGACTTGTGGATAGTGTAGATATTCTAACTGTAAATGATAATAGTTCTAAATATAAATGATAATAGTGTTTATTGTTCCTTATTCACCACTTTTACTAAGTGGCCTGCAGTAATGAGGGACTTTTCTGTTAATTTACCGTATGTATTATTCACTTGTGCAGTGTCAGTGAAATAGGTGGTACACAGCAATATAAAGAGATACAGAGGAATTTCCTATGGCAAAGGGGTAGGCCATTTTTAAAGCAACATACAAAACAGCAGATGAAAGACCAGAACCATTTGGATGAGATTGCGGAAGTTGCAGTGAAATGTTCTCAGATAATTTTAGGGATGAAGGGTGTTTGAAGGATTTGAATAAGAAATAAATCACCTGTGGCTTCAAAACTGGGGAGGTTGTCTGTAGGATAAATAGAAAGATAAAAGAAGTGAAGACAAGAATAGGAGGAGACTGAAAATGAAAGTTACAGGGAGAAGATCGCATTAGAAGGAAGAAGAGCAGAAAGAAAAGCAGGGAGGAGAGACCTGGATGTAGGGTTAGTGTCGATGTAAATTGACAGAAACCATTCAGTTATACTGCCAGAGATTTGAAAAGTGCCCTTGATGCAGAGACCAAAAGAAATCTTGGAGAGCATTCAGAGGGAAAAGTCATTTGATCATAGAAATAGTGTTTTTCAACTTCTTTCACATCTTGTGTAAGAATTGCTGAATTTTGAAGTTACAGCTGGCAATTCCCTTGGAGTCACTGTTTTATGGATGCTATCAGAGGACTGTAAGAGAGAGAGCATATTCTTTACCAGAGACAGACCTGATGACAGCCTTTCATAGATTAACCTTTCAGGGTAAGGTGAGTCAGGACAGGATGAGTCAGCTTAGGAGTCATAATGAGCTGTGAGCAAAGCTGCTTCCCGAACAGTTGGCCTGAATTTGAATCAGTTTCTAAAACTTTGAGTCACAAATCACATGAAGCTGGGAGACTAACCACATACTTCGTTTTCTCTTTCTCAGACTGCTGAATAGAAGGTATTTTTGTGTTTTGTGTTAGTTTTACAAACAGTTCAATCATTTAATATTAAGTTCCATTTGCTCCTATTGATTTCACTTAAGACAGAAACCCAAAATGTGAGTTGTGTTATAAATATGTAAAGTCTGTCTTTACGTAACTTACGTAATCCTAATTACAAAAGGCTGCCAGTTTTACAACACAAAATAATTATGGTCTTTGGGTCTATCATGTCCCAGTTTGATTTCCTCTGTTATCCAAAATGGTCACGTTGTTTTCTGTTTTTGTATACTGGTTTTAGTGGTATAAACTTCTCAGTGTAAATGTACACAAACCTTTGTTGGAGTGACGAAGTTATACAGTGTTTGCACATGACTATGCCCTTACAAACAAGAGGAGTCATAAATGAGCCCTTCTTTTTTAAAAAAAAGGAAAAAAAAGAAAAAAAAGAACATAATCAAAAATTGGTTTAGGTTTACGCGAAATGAGAACTAGACATCTGATATTTGAATATAACAGTGTTCTACTTATATGTATCATCAAACAAGACACCTTGCTAGAGATGATTTTCATCCAATAGTTTTTTAGGTTCTCCCTGGCTCTTTTCTCCTTTCTTCAGGAAACTCATGAGACAAATCTAGCTGGGAAAACATGCAAAGGGCATCAACTGGAAACTTCCCTATGGGACCGCAGCCAAATGTAGTAGAACACAGTGGTTCATGAATTTGGCAGTAAAGACTGACATGTACATCCAGGCATGGAGTTTGTGTACACTCTTCAGAGAGTGCCAAATATAATTCAACTGCAGATTTTATGAGACTGTAACTGAGCTTTTAACATCTACTTATTCACTGGTCTTATTTTTTTTTTTTTAGTTAGTTAGTTTGATTTCTAGGAGTATGTAGAAGCCTATTACAAAATATTACCAGGCTTGTTTCCTCCTGCTCTTGCAAAACATTCATGAAAAAGAAATAAATAGTGCTCTCGTGTATTTCTTCCAAATTCAGGCACTTCGTTACTGTTCAGACCTATGTATTAATGTGTATGCAATGAGTTAATCTGATCAAATATTTCATTGTGATTCTTGAGGTAGGATCTTAGCTACTTTACTTGGTCTTCTGTGTAGTTTGCCATACTCTTTCCTCTCAAATTGCCTCTTTCTTCATGGACTGCAGAAGATAGCTTTTTGGTATTTCATTTAACTTGAGTAGACTGAATATGGGCCTGAAACCTACTGTGAAGGCAGTAAAACCATGGTGCAGTTTATTTCTCTCATTTAGATAGACCTCACACTAGAATAAAATTTCCTTTTGAATCCAATGGAATCACGTTTTATCAATCTATGTACAAATAAGAGTAGGAATTGGTCCACAAATGTTGAATTATTCATTGTATGTCTCCAGCAGGGCTTTCTAAGATATCCAGTATCTTTGATCTATGACATCATTAGTTGTGAAAGCCAAGTGGAGACATTCTACAACAGAAATGTAAATTCCCAGATATGACCTGAAACATAAATTCCAGTAATATTCCCCCTCCAGGTGATCTCTTATTTCATATAAAACCCAGTTTAACAAATGTCACCACCCCCACTGCAGTCAGCTTAGTGCAATTTGAAAGCAACGATGCACAACTAATTGCTGGTGCATTGTACTCTGTTATAGCAGCAGTGAATGATTTCCAGAGGTTGATTGTTCTTGGATGAATGATTTTCTTACCTCTACTACAGCCACTACTGCTGAAGTATAACTTCGTTTTAGTGCTGTGATAGTCAAATTACTAAATATTGTGCCTCAGTGATACATCAGTCTGTGGTGGTGAAATTAATTTCACACATTGCAGCAGATATGCTCTCTGATGGGTTTTGATGTTGACGGTTTTTGCCTGTGTGGTGTATGTATTCATTAGGCCACATGCTTTAGAAGGGCAAGGGCTGAAATGAATTTAAAAAGGAATTTACATATACACATTACACATGAGAGAAATTAAAGGAGTTCAAATGAGTAGAATTAAGTGTAAATTGCTATTTCCAGAAGAATTTGGGAAAGGATTTTCAAATGGGTTTGGGTGACTAGAGACAGTGAATGACACGTGTGGCCTGCTCACTAGCAGGCAGCACTCCTTAGAGCTTTGTGAAGCTCTCATGGCAATAGGAGCTCTTGAAGGTCATTAATGCAGCAAGGTGCTGCCTGTTTTACAAGATGATTCAGCCAGAATAGACTTTCACAGAAGCTGGATGAGGCAGGTGGGCAGTTCCTATTGAAGTCATGCATTTGAGATCCTAGGAGATACCTATCACAGACACTGAGGTATCTAAATGGTGTTATAAAACTCCACAGAAAATTTTGTTTGGCTTCGAGAATCTCAGCTTGTGTTTTTGTTTTTTTAAAGTATATAACCAGATTTTTGATAACTTAGACCAGACTATATTGTTACCCATTGGAGCTGTAACCTGATGAGAAGATCCTAATGTGATTACTTAGATAAAAGTACCATTGAAGTTCTGGAGTTTTGTCCAAATTAGGACTTCAGTGTTCAGCCCTTGGTCTTTTATGTCATCAGCAGTCATAATGAGGTTATTCGTTCGTGTTCTCGGCTAAATAGTAGCTAACAAGAAATCATCACGCTCGTTTGACAGAACAAAATATGTTTTCGTGTTAAATATGTTCTTCAGAATTACAAGTGCTGTTTACACCCAGGAAATTGCTTCATTTGTAGCAATTTCCTTTTCTTTAATTCCATTTCCAATTCCCATTATGAAACTCCCAGGCATGTAGTATGGCCCATAAATAGGTGGAGTAGGACCAGAAAGGAGGAAATACCTGCCCTTTTGTACATTTTACTCCCATTTAGAGGAGGAAAGTAAAAGAAACATATACAGAAATCCCAAGTGGAGGCAGTTAAAATAATTAGTAGCAAGATTAGCACTTGATTAACACTTTTTTCACTTTTCCCTATCTCATTTCACAACCAGATGTAAATGGAATATTGGAGCTGATGTACTAATAGCCCTCTTAATGTGAAAATTCCAGTGCAAATTATGAAACTACGCCCCTCGACTCAGCCGCAAACGGAGATGAGTATCACCGTACCCAGCTTTCCGACGGAGCAGCCATGTGGCAGCAAACCTTTCTCTAAGGCCTATCAAAGTCAGTCACAGAGCTGCAAGTGAATGCAAGCCAGCTGGATCCCACCCCATGTCTTATTCTATTTACCCACTTTCTACCTTAGGATAGAAAATGTCCCCAGCAAGGCTGTGGGGTGCAGTTCTGTGTGTAAGCCCCACAGGGGTCTCTTTGTGGGATGCTGCCAGGGCTGGCTTTCCTCAGCAGGTACCTGGGGAGATTGTGGGAGTTTCCCTTCTGCTGCCACTGGGACAATGCTGCTCCCAAGCTGCATGTTCCCAGACCGGGCAGGAATTTGTCTGTTTAAAAATTAAGTAAGGGTGTCAGAGTGCTGCCCTTGCTTTGTTTAGAGTGTGATTACATTAGCACAAGTCATCTTAGCACAGGTGCCAACAGCTGCAGTAAGGTGGCAACAAAGAGCGTTGCTGGGCAGGGAGGAGCAGCGTGTTTAACGCAGGAGACACACTCGCGTGCAAGTGCATGAGCCAGAACAAACACAAGAAAAAAGAAGCTGATATATATTTTTCTTCCTTGATAAAGAGTTGGTTTAACAGATTAGGAAATCAAAATGCTAAGAATTACTTTCCTAAAGATATCAATTTAATGCAGTTTTAAGATAGCCCACCTCTCCATACTCTCTAGCCCTGTTTCTAGTCTGCAGCTATCCTTTAGCACTAACCCCTAGCTTCTCTCCTCCTTAGGACAGACTCTTGGTTCTATTGACAAATGTCTTCTGATACAGCGTCACTGGGAGTTTCATGTCCATACAGCAGGGCGTGTAGCTCTTCAGCTTCCTACAAATAGCGAGATATGATTGCAAATCCAAATGTGCTAAAGGAACGGGAACCTTTTTTTTCACAGCCATATCATCTTCAATGTGTTTCCTTCTCAACCTTCTTCATCTGCCCATCAGCTTCCCCACAGCCCCTGCTGCAATCAAAAGGGTGTTTTCCCTTGGAGATCTCTTAGCAAATGTTGTTACTATTATGTGAGCTCTGAGGTGAATATTGTTCTTCAGCACTGATGTAAACAGCCCAGCTTTGTTCAGCCTCATAACTTTGGCTCAGTGGTTGCAATTGAGAGAGCTAATGAAATTGGGAAAATACAGTTACCCCAAATGAGATTCTCACTGTAGAGCATTGAGTTCAGAAAAGACATTTCAACTCAGTATTTTCCATTGATTTTTCTGTAAATAGAGCTGACTAAATCCAGCTCATGAAAATAGAAAATGTGAGTGTTCTTTCACTCTTCCTGCTCTTGTAATTCACATAGACAAATGTCAAATCCTAGGATATTTGTAGGAGGTTGACTTCATAGATGTGGTGACTTCAGACAGCAGTTTCTGTAGCTAATTGCATGCAAAAGGATGGGGTGACATTGCTCAGTACCTTTGACTCAATAGTTGCCAATAAGAAACTCACTGGGAAATGAGCCATCAGCAAGTGAAAAGACTAAAGCAGCTCTTCAGCAGAATGGAAAAGATCATTCTGGTGCACTTACAAAGTGTTTATGAATACATTTGGAGAGGTAAATAGTTTGTAAAAATGTTCCTTGGCCATTGCAAGTAATACACTGGTAATAATGAATTTCTCCAAGAACACGTTATTGGATGACTAAGTAACATGTTTTAATAGCAAAAATATATTTGAAGTGCCATGATTCATTATCAGCCATCCTAATCCTGTTTTATTAGATATGAATATGAAAACATTCATAGCCAAACTATGTCTGCAGCTTTGATAACCCTGTCCAGGACTTGATGAGTGTCAGTCCTGTGTTTCAGTAAAAACAACTATGGCCCTGGGTACTGTGGCTTTGCATCATTGAGCTTGTCTAATTCATCTCATGATTTAACTGACTTTTAGAAACTAAGACGTCATTTATCCTTTTTATGTAGATTGCGCGCATTAAGTAATGAGACTTCAAGCATTTCAAACATACTACAGATAGTAATGTAAGTTACTGCAGCGTCTTGGAAGCCACGGCAAAGAGCTGAAACTTCATGCGGGGTTCTGGCTCAGGTGCAGTATTGTGTTGTGGAAGAACACTGCGTGATACAATACTGCTCAGGTGTGTTGCTGTGTAAAGAATGAGAGTGTCCAGTTATACCCCACATTCTATTGTTATCATCTCACCTTTTTTTCCTTATTCTATTTTATTCTGTAGCTTATGCCCTGCTACAGGGTATGTGTAAATGGCAATAAAAAGATAGATTCAAAAACATCTTTTTTTTCTTTTTAAAGCACTCATGCATATTCATTTCTAGCAATGCTTTTTCCAAAAAAAAAGTCAATTTGTTAGGAGTTCCCTATTAGTGTCAGATCTGACACATGTACAGGTGCCACAATTTTATCAGTCTAAATTCAGATAAAACTAAATTTAGACTCTAGACCGAACTATAAATGCACAATAATGAAAAACAATGCTACATCTGCTCATATAATATCTTTATGTTCTATTAATTTATTACAAAAATATATACTATGCAAGTAAACTTGTAGGGCTTTGAGGGCAAAAATGAGTAGCTCTGAGCTATGCATTAGTTTTAAAACAAAATATTCCTTAATATTTATCATGAGAACCCCAACATTCGCGTTTTAAAGTGAAGATTGACTGTAATGGAATCACTGGCAATGATACAGGGAGAAAAAAAAAAAGATGTCTTTGTACATCACATTTTTTTAAATTCTGTTTTACTTTTTACCTGTCTGTCTCCTTAAATGAAAGCCAGGAGGATGAAAATACAGCACCTGGAGGGGCCTGGGGCCCTGGGGAGTTGGGTTCTTGGCACAGGTGCTGGGTTCAGGTGAAACCAGTGTTCTTTGCTGCCTCAGCTGTGCTTCAACATGGGGGTTTCCAAGGCTGAGCAGACATCTCCAGTGGTTGGGGCAGGTCCAGTCCAACAGCCTCACATCGTCCTGTGGTGAGTTACCAGTCAGTACTTTGGTGTGCTCTTCAGGTGATTTTTCTCTCTGAGCTCTGTGTTCCAGAGAAACTGTTTTGACTGTCAGATATTATTTTGGGTTAGAAGTGGTTGCCAGCTTCTTACGCAGTCTTGTCCATCCTTTTTGGTTGTGGGTAAACTCAACTGTTAACTGAATTGCAACTCTTACACCTAAGCCTGTTAAGAGTGAAAATACAGTGGAGGTATTGGGCTATTCGGCACTGTAGTAGTACTTTTCCAGTTTTATTAGGTATCTTGTTCTGAGCAACTTTCTGCTCTAGTTACATTGGAAGCTCAGATTATGCAACTTCCATCCTTCAAGAGAAAAACTGAAATTGTGAGATTCGTGGTTGACTACTAGCAGGAGTGATGCCACAGCGTGTGGGAAGGGAGGGATCTCTCTGTGCTGAGCCTTCTCTTTCACTTCTGGTCTTGTGCATGTAATGATGCTTAGGAACAGTGAGTGTGAAGACTGCAGTACTGTTTGATCATCTGCTTTATGATTGTGGAAGTCTGCATAATTTTTGAAGTGATATAGTCAGAAAAGAGAGTTCTCTGTACTATCTTTTTTTTTTTTCTTTCAGATTTTGTTTGCTGTTTTGGAGTTCTTTTCCTGGATAATGATGTCCCTTTTCCTGATATCTGGATATGTACTGTTCCTAGTGGCTAGGAAGGTGTAAATCTGTATATGCCATGTGTGTTTTCTGAGGTTTTTATTTATTCATTTTATTTTTTCTTTTTCTATGAAGCATAGTCTTCGCACATGTTCTGACTGTTGACTGTTAATCCTCAGAAACCTCTCAGCATTATAGGGCACCTCAGATTTTTTACCCTGCTCCTGCACTACTACTTCAGGATGATTTGAATTTAACCACAGTATTTATATCTTTGTATTGTGCATTTGCTTTGCTCCTAGCTTTCTTTAAGACATTATTTATTAGTAAGAACAAGGCCTACACAGGAAGGGAGGCAATTCAAATGGCTGCTTTTTTTTTTTTTTTGCCTTTTTTTTTCTTTCTCTTTTTGTATTGCTTGCTGTCTTCTCTCTGATCCAGCAGCCTCTTCTTTGATGTGTCCTTATGCTATGTTCTCTTGTTTGAATCAACAAGGGTCTGCCCACAACATTTTTTTACAATATTGATGTTAAACAACCACAAAGCAATTAGGTTTGGGTAGCCTTACCATGGCATATAATCTATGCTTTGATGTGTCAGTGCTGCCCATGATAAATGTATGTTCTACTTTCTCTAAATAATAAAGCTGATGTGTGTTGGCACATACACTTACGTTCTTGTGCTTTGGTGTTAATAGCAGATTGTGAAGCCAGTGACTGCATCAGGTGTTGTTCTGCATCAGTTACTCCCAAAGAAGTTTATCAGACTTTGTATACACATGCAGTAGATGCTTAAGGTAGTACAAAATTCCTGTAGTCATTTCTAAAACTTCTGAGGTGGATCTGTACTTTTTTGATCCGACTCTTTTATACAATACATAAACACATGAAAAAATTGTCTTAACGTGACTTTCAGTGGAAAGCAGCACCAGATCAAAAAGTAATCTCTGTGAAGAGAGGTTAATTTTAAAGCTTTTTTAACAGGCCAGAAAATAGACTTGAGTACAATTCTCTGAAGCTGGAACAAGTCTTCTATTGACTCAAGAAAGCCTTGAATTAGGCTGCAGTCTAATATCTAGTACCACATAGAAGTCAAATTAGCCCTAGCTTTTCTCACGTTGCAGTTTTTCACTGGTCAGACTAGCTCTTCTACCTGGTTAAACTTTTGGCACCTTTCAAGAGCAATGTAGAAGGTCCTTATGGCTGTTCTAACAATACAGCATATTCAACGATCTTAATCCAAAAATGCAAGACACTGCAGGTTTCTTTTCATTGTTGGATTATGGTAGGTATTGCTGAATCTAGTTCAAACAATTGCTATTCAATTTTATGGCTGCAGGCTATGTAATAACCTGGGATATAGTTTTCACTGATCAGTCACATGAAAAATATCTATTTACTGTTGCACACCCTTAAGCATCCTTGTTTGTTCATACTGGCAACTGTACGCTTTCACCATCATATTAGAGAAAGAGTTAAGCTGTGGCTCATTTTGTTAGGCAGCATCTTTTCAAAGTTCAATTGGGGATGTATCTAAAGCCAGACACTGAGCCCACAGTCTGTGACTGCTGAGGTAGGTCGGAACATTCGTCCTGGAGTGTGGTGATGGGAGGAGCTGGGCTGGTTTTTAACCTCTTCAAAATGTGGTGGGTTTTTCTCATCTTGTTTTGAAGTCATTCAATAGAGAATAGAAGAAAGCAGTGAAAGAAAAGATTTTATTAGACCCCACAATAGGCTTATATTTTTTGATCTAAAGTTAAATACTGACTTTATCTTTGTTTTTTGTGGAACATATAGAAGAAATTCTTGATAAAATCTCATTGCATTTATCTTAGCTCAGCTCTTCTAGTTTTTCATTATGTACAGATAATAGAAAACCTGTCATGAAGGCAAAGAAATCTGAGGGATGGTGGGCAGACTAAAAGAGGAAAGAAAGTTCCAGCTGTGCTTGTGAATCTAGAAGCTTAGTTATGCTGGGAAAACGCACCAATTCGTGCAAAGGAGGCATGTAGAGTAGAGTGACTTCTGCCGGGTTGGCTTTGACTTATGCACTGAGGAAAGGAGGCTGTAACTTTTGGCAATGGGAAGGATCCATTTGTAGATCACAGGAAGCAGATAATTATCTTTGTTCAGGGTCATGGAGACAGGCTGTTTTAACTTAGGAAATATGGGCTAGTGATGCTTAATTCTCTTTTAAAGCCTCTTAGAGTCTGTGATCATAGATGTAGAGCAATCTCCAAACTGTTATTTTTATTTTTATGCCCTTATTAAATATGCAGCTCTTTGGAAGTGCTTTTTCTCTGGTGGTACTGCATGTTGAGCTACTCTTGCTTCAACAGGAGAAAAAGAGTTGCTGGGTTTCTGCCTTTTTATTTATTTATTTTTTTAAAGCAGACAAATTTATCTTCCAAAAAAATAACAGGAAAGAGTATTTCTGTATAATTTTTAGTCTGAGAGTTTGTATGAAGATTTAACACAAAAGAAACTATCTGTATGTACCAGCCTAACACGTGTACTCAAATGAGCTACCTTTCTTAAGCTAATTCCAGCACAGAGACTGTGTAATAAAGGAAGAGAGCAGGTCGACTCCAGAGTAGGTCTTGATAACTAGTGTTTATCTTTCTTTAAATATGAACTGTGAAAATTGGCTGTAGCACTTGCTGTGATTATACCTTTACCTGCTACAAATTTCAGTAACATTTGATGGAGTGAGAAATAGCAATTACACAACATGCAGGTGCCCTGATAGCTCTTAAAGGTGTGTTGATGAAGTAAACAGCCCTGCAGGATCAATTTTCCCGTATTTCAAAGCAGAGTATGTATTTTCTAAATCTACTGATGCTGAAAGATGTGTCTCTTCACGTGTCCAAATCTCCGTGCCAAACAGCTACAGAGAATACCAGTGAAAGAGTGACCTTGTTATGTTTCTTGGAGGCTATGCTCTAATGTATCATGAAAAGGTGAACAAACACTACAGCTTGATCTAAAAGTGCTCCATACTCATCGTTAGTGCAAGGATTTAGAATGTTGGTAAGGTGGATATGAAAATTTCTCGTTTGTATGTTATCTGTGGTTCTACGTAGAAACTGTTACAAAAGGACGTACAGAATAAAATGGGGGAAGTTAATTATATTCCCTATGCTTCCTCTACATTAGTTTTTTTTTAATAGACACAGCATATGAAACTGCTTCAGGTCCAGTTTATGCAATGTAAATGTTACGCTACCATGTACTCGTATGGAAGAATATTTGCATAATGAAGCATACCTACCTCACAGAATGTTAATTTCTGCATTATTTAATACCACTGAAAAAGAGAACAGGAGACACCCTCTGCTGTTCTTCCTGTATCTCCTGAGACGTCTTGATTTTTCTCAGTATTGCAAACATCTTTGCTTTATATCTAGCAACTCAGACACAATGCTATCTTATGGTCCTCTAGATCTTTATGGATCTCTTTTGCTCTGTGATGATGTTCATAAGAATTTCCACTTCCTGGTCATACTATTATCTTCCTTTGGTGTCAAAAATGTTTGTTTTATAGATCACGATCAGACCAAGCAAGTAACAGCTGAAATTCTGGTGTGAACAGAACCAAATGAATCCCTAATGGACACTTAACACACAAACCAAAGCTAGATTCAATAGTAGTGCGTTACTGAAAGCGACTTATGACTTCACATCAAAGCTGATAAATCTTTCAGCCAAGAAGTGCCACTGGCCAAAGTTCTGGAAGGGTCAAAACAAGTAGATCCAGACCTTTTAAATGAAGTTGTTGTAATTTTTGTTCTGAAATATTATTATCTGATTATTTGTTATGGAATTGTTTAAACCACCCAAACATAGATCTTTCATCTCAGATGCATTTCAACCCATTTTCCATGCCATTTTTTGACCAGAAAAATGAAAATAAAGCTATTGGTAAAACTGGCAAGTGTTAGGGGTGTTGTAAGTGATATAAGATTCTGCCTTTGGGTGGCATTTCATTTAAAGACAAATTCGATTCACATTTCAATTTAAATAACTGAAAGGTCTCCTTGATAGCATTCGTTGCGTTCCCCAGAACAGCATTTGGTTGTGATTGCTTGGTGAGAAGGAAGGACAACACATGCATAACATTGGGTCTGTGCACTTACTAGGTTCTTCCAATACACAGTGCTGGTTTCTGTATTTAAATTGAATTTAAATTACCTAAAGGTAGTTTCAAGACAATTAACTAAATACGTTGAATACATTTTGAGAGGAGAGAAAGCACTCTTTAAGAGGCATTTTGTAGGTTATTATTTTTAAGTCACCTGTATTACAAATCTGGTGCAGAATGTAATGGTTTATGCAAAACAAAGAGATACTATCAAGGGAATTGATTGCAGGTTTTTTTGGCCTCTTCCTCCCCTTCCACCCTCAGTACGCAGTATTAATACTTAGAAAAAGTTTTGTTTTGCTTTAAACGAGGATGCTCTGGCTATTCTCCTCTCAAGCCTAATCAAGCCTTTTATTTGATCCCAAATAGCCCATGTTTTTAGTTTATAGAATTAGGAATAAAGGCTTTATATGCCATTTAAGATGCAAGTTTCTTCTCATTTAGAAGTGTTTGGCATTTACGCTTCTTATTTAAACATGTTAAAGCGCTTCCATTATTAAATACTGCTTGAGGGAACCAATGAAGGAGAAGAAATTTGGCATAAATCCCAGTGCAATTTGGAGGCGAAGGACTGAGGATGCTCACTATCCTATTGAATGACAGTAATTAAAATTAATGAAAAATCACTGCATAACAGCCACCACTTGACATATTTCCTCAGGTGTTTTTTGCAAAGAATCTGAGAGACCTGTGGCTTGAGTCTTTGAAGTTCCCCCACCCCTCCTCAGTCTCACCTCTGCTTTCAGAAATATATAGATATTTGAACAAAATTCTGGGGAAAAAATTTATTACTTAAGTTACTTCAGATGAAAGAGTCTTAAGTTCCATTTTACAATGACTTTGTAAAATTGCAGTTTTGCACAGATAGGTCTATTCCTCACATTCTCACTTTTCTTTTCCTTCATAGCCTTGCACAATTTGGATCAGCTGTGTGCCCCCCAGGAGAGAGTGGGGGGACACGGAAGAGTTGGCTAGGGGTTGGGGTGTGGAGGACTGTTCTCCCATCTGTGCCAAAATAGGTTTGGTAATATGTATATGACTTTTCTATTTCTTCTAATGGCTACCTACTGTTGGATAAGATAATATTAGTGCTGATTTAGGAACTAGGTGCAGAAGAAATTTTCTGGAATCAATTGTGATCATACAAACGTAGATATTGAAAGATGCTGTGTTTCTTATTTCCTTATTCTTGTGACTAGCCGAACTCTAACTGATGGGACAAAAACAGTAGGGAAAAAGGTGGGTTTTTTTTGCACTTAAAATATTTTGGTACCTTTGTTTTTTCCTTTAGATGGTAGGATATTATAACAGAATGTCAAAAGAAACATTCACCATTTGAAAAATGTTGAGAGAAGCTCATCTTTTATGTTTGTTTGTTTGTTTTTTCCCACTCAAATATGTCAAGAAACACTCTTGATGGACCCTTAATAGATGGCATCCTCTTGCCACCTCACACTACCTAGGGATACTGATTTTCTTTAATATTCCTCCCCCCACCCCTACAATACACTTAGGAAAAAAAATCTGATCTACTTGTGTTATTTTCATGTTGGTGGGAAAAAAAAAAAAAAAAACCATCAATTTCTGAGACATCTATTTCATAAAGTTCCCACTGTACTTGAAGTGACTTAAAAAGATTCTCTTGGATTAGCAAAGCATGTAGCATACAAAATCTTAATGCTTCACAGCCATAGCGTTCAGCGAACAGTCAAGAGTTTTTACCCTAAGGGAAGAAAAAGAAGTTGTTTCTGTCCTTGGTACTTCTTACTCTGAGCTATTCTTTGTTTTTGTCATGTTGAAAATCAGCAGTGAAGAAAACTCACTCAGCAAGCTGTAAAAACAGCAACAAATGTTTACCCTTTGGGATATGTACTCTAGAGAGTGTTCCCCACCCAAAATGTGTAGGCACTTCAGGGTCTGTGTGTAAAAGTTTAACTTGACTTGGAGTGCAGGCAGTCAGCCAATTAAGAAATCAGACTTTTTTTTTTAGGTTAAATTTTTTTCTACCTAGCAGGTTAATAAGTTATCCTTGAAGCTACAAAAGCTTCAGAACTGGAGTTCAGTAAATCTGTTATTAAATCTCTTAAAAAAAAAATATATATTGAGAACTAGAGAACAGAAATGGCTATGCAAAAGATTTGTGTAATATAACCTCTTCCCTCTCCTCCACCCTTTGAACATGTTGCTTACTCTACAGTGAGATTGTGACTGTTATCCTGAAGTAGGATATGCATGTGGGTGCCTTTGGGTTCTACTGTCTGTTTTCTTTCAGGCAGCAGTGAGTTGCCTTTCTGTCTTTAGTCCTCAGTGTTTATTAATAACCAGAATTTGGGGGCAAGATTTCTATGTAGTTTTCATTATAATGAAACCTGATTCTAGTGAACTTGATAGGAATATTGTCACCAGGTTAAAGAAGCAGGGCTTTTAGATTTGCAATGTATGTTTTCTTCTAATATGCAATGGAAAAAAATTATTCAAGCATAACTTTTTCAGCCTTTTCCCCAGAAAAGTTTGGGTTACAAGTTAGTTCCTTTGTGCCTTTCCTATGATGACTTTATGATCTGACTTAAAGCAGGGTGAATGTCTTCCAGCAGTCACAATGTTGTTGCAAATATTCTCACGGTTTGTGTAAACTCCTCAGTCTGGACATTTTGGACAATGGTTCTTTGTTGGCTAGACCTTGACTAATGAAACATTGTTTATCTGGAAGTCTATTCCAGAAAGTGTCACACCTATGACAGCAGCCTGAACACACCCACAGTCTGTAAACGCTTGAGGGTAGGGACTCTTAGGCTTCCTAGAATTGAACAAACTGTAGTCTAAGACACATGAATCTGCCATTTTCAGGAGATAGGTATGACTGACTGACAAGTGCTACCAGGAAAAACTGTAAATGATTTGCTTTTCCAGAGCTATTCAATAGAAATTTTGCTTTTTCTTTAGTTAGTCCTGGAATTAAATTTTCAGCCCCCATTCTTGCTTGTTATATTTTGTTTCTTCCTGTCTTGTCGTCTAGATTTTATGATTACTTATTTATAGGTTTGTTTCTTCCAGGCGGTTAAATTGATCTTTAATTTTATTTCACGACCACAGAAGAAAACAGCACAAGCTCAAGCAGGTTGGGAGGCAATCAGGTATTGTATGCACTTTCCTGAGGCTAAACAGACCTTTGCTTCAGAGTCTCAGCTGCAGAAATGTGCTCTTCTGAGGAGGAGGACGTTGAAGGAAATCTAGGGAATTTGTTTTTTTATTAGATTAAGTGGGAATAAAGTTATGTTGGTCACTCAAATGTATGAGGCCAGTGCAGAGTCCAGATAAGTGCCTAGTTACCGGACTCAGATGAGTCACCCTCTGAGTGTATGCGTGGGTGTGGGAAGAGCAGAAAAAACATCTCTCTCGGTGGCAGAACGAATTATCACTGTGAGTCAGGGCTCTGTCCTCCAAGGTTTGTCTGAGGATTGGAAGTCCAGATACTTATAGGTTTTGTAACAGGGTCTAATGTCTTCTTATTACTTTAAAAATGTGCCTTTTACTCTAAAGACCTGTGGATTACAGCGATGGGGTTTGAGAGCATTCTGCAGTTACAAGCTGATGAATAGGAAAACAGGGCTGAACAGTGATTGGTACTGATGGAATAGGAATTGCCTTTACTTGCCAGGCAGCCGTTTCATAGATGCAGATCTGTAACATTATTTTGGTTTTGCTAGTGATCCCAATACTCTAGTGAATGGGATTTGCCACTCTGTTCCAATGCCTTGAGCAATTGTCAAGCTTTCAAAAGGAAATTGCTTAACTGCAGTTTTAATTTCCACTTCTCAAATAGTTTTTCATCTTCACTTTCTCTTTGCTTTTATGAGACGGAGAACATCATTTTGAAAAGACAGTAGCTTCTTCACAGACAAGAAGGGCAAAGCATCCAAGTCCCTCTGTCAGGTTGCTTGATGAGCTGAAAAATACCACACCAGATGACTATGATATGCAGCTATGCATTCTAGAGGACTCTAGGGGAGTCCCAGTACTTGACTTTGTAATTCAGTGTTCATGGAAGTTAAGTGTATTTCTAATGTGAGACGATAATCCTTCATAATGCATTACAAAGCTCAGTCTTGGTTGAAGACTACTGTTACAATAGATTTTTCTTTTAATGCTAGAACATAATTACACATTGAAAACTTCTACTGGAATTGATATTTCTGTTGTTGTTCACTAAATCCTCCCCAACAGCAGGACAATCAGGAATTGACCTCATGGTGAAATACCAGTAGATGGTGATCAGAGCTCCCATTTCATGTTACCAGACACAGGAAAACTTAAATTATTTCTTGTCTTATGGAGTTAATATGGTGTATGATTTGGACTAGGATCACAGGGGCTCCTGACACTTGCATGTGCTGCTGCTCTTTCTGTGAGCTCTTCTGGGAGAGATTGAGCCCCAGAAGGACATCCTGAATCATGGCACGTGACCCAAGCCAGGAGCTGTTTACCAAATCTTGCAATGCTAATGTAGGAAAGGCCTGAATAAAACTGCTAGAAAACCAACAATAACAACAAAAAAAACTGAAAAGGGAAATACTTCTTAACACAGAAGGTAGTGATATTCTGCCTGAAGCAGTGGTGGAGACAAACACAAGGAGCATTATCTGTTTTAAAAAAGCAGAGAGAAATTCATGCACAAGACACCAGGGCAAGGCAGGGATGTCTCTTTATCAGCCTCCATACAGTAGCTGTGGATGTCAGGGACGTACGAGGGGAATGGCCTGCATGAAGCGGGTGGTCTTGCATCTTCTGTCCAAATAACACTTCTAGATGATATCAAGCTAAACAGAACATCAGCCAGGCCACTGGGCGTTTCACACCTTCTACTGGGGTCTGTCTGCCAAGTTCAAGTCTGAATTTCTGTGCCTCTTGCCAGCCAGAAAATGAAACTGATAATAATAAGCACTGCAATATTAAATGTTTTAGATCAGTCAAACATATGGCTAAACAGGTCTTGTCTATACGTCTGGACACCAGATGTTAACAGGTGCCGAACAGGGGGTCCACGTTAAATTTTTATAAGCTATAATAGAACATTCCCTAATATAATTATTCAGCTTTGGTAGAAAAGGGTTTCTAGCAGAACAAATTGCTGCTGCTTTGGCAAGTTCAGGGATTGTTGTGGTGCTTTGGTTTTTTTTTGGGGAGGGGGGGGGAGGTTGGCGCGAGGGTGGTGTGTGTGTGTATTTTCTGGTTTATTTCCACCAGAGTTATGTAACAAGCACCCCATTTCCATCATCATACCAGCAGGAAAACCAGAAAGGATAGACTTCTACATATGAACTGCCTGATTTCGGTGAAATGATGGGATGCACAAACATACGATTTAATATCAGTCTTATTCAGTGCTTTTCAGGTTGTGCACAGTAATGAAGCATGGGACAAGTTCTATAAAATATTCTGATAATTTTTCTGGATTTATATTACCCAAGTTGGAGAAATAGAGCTTATACAGTATTGCCTTTTTTTCTTTGTTCCTTTCTTATCAAGTTTCAAGCATTTTTGAGGGTTTGGCAAGAGTCCCTAATCCCTGAAGCTCTAAATGATTTATCGCCTCCCTGTGCATGCACTGAAATAATTGAGTGCCAACTCCATTGCATGCTCTGCTGTGGCATTCTTGTTCTTCCATCCCAACTTGAATGTGCACAGGCAGAGGCACTCTGATGGCTCCCCAGCCAGGTCACTTACCTCTGGGAAGTTTAGTGCTCTAGAAACTGTATTTTTTAGATGGGCATGTCCACAAAACATTTGTAATGTCTTCCTTCAAAGTTGTTCTAAGATTACTCAAGTATTTGTTCACTGTATCTGGTATCTGTGGACACATGCCCCAGAGGTAAAACATAGCTTCATTGCTATTTTGCTGCCTCCAGAGGAGATGGCTGTAGAGCATTTCCTCTCAGATTCTCTGCGTTTCTGTATCATCACTTAAAAAAACTTGGAAAAATGCATCTTTTCCATTTAGCCATAAATCATGATTTCCTGGATTTTTATTTTGCATTATTTTTGTTTCCCCATCTTTTCCAGAGGCTCTTTTATCAGGCAGTTCTCCAATGCAGGTTCTGCCCCAAGTTGAAGTCCTGCCTCAGTACTTCCTGGCCATGTCTATTACATGTCCGTGGAGTCTTTATGCAAACAAATTGGTTTATCGTTATCTAGAAACTGTAAAAATTGTAGATTTTTTTTGTTCTGTCTGCCTCCAGAGGATGTTAAAACAAGTCCATCTGAGGGCTTTTCAGGGCATTGTGTGCAGAAGTAACGGTTGCTCCTTCAGATGTAATAGGAGAAACAGAGGTTTGAAAAAATAAACAGGAAAAGCTAACTATTGCAATGACAAAGCTGTATTCTCTACTTGCACAAGGCGATTAAACTAAAAGGATGCTGTCACCCACACAGATGAATATCTTGCCCCTTCCCCTATACCGTGCTTTGAAGGATACTTCAGAAACTGTCATGTAAAGGGCATTTTTCTGTTACATTTCTTCACTTTGATTTGATGAGAAGTTTTCTTCTATGCTGCTCCTGCAGGCTTTAACAACATAGCTCAGCATGCTATTGCTTACCAGCTTTGGAGAAGTTGCTTCTTGTCCTGGGAATCTGCTGCTACAAATGCTCACAGATCTGCATCTTTGGCTCGCAGTCTGGTTCTTCACAGGAGATGTGGATTCTTAGGAGATAAAGTGGTGTCCAAGGGATCTTAGCATTGCTGTTCTCATTTGCAGGTGGATGACAATATGTCACCAGCTAAGATCTTTCCTCAGAAAGTTGGTAAAAAGGCAACAGATGTTTGGTTTTTTTTTTCCTTTCCATTTCTGTGTAAGATTTTCACTGCAGAACATGATGGAGGGGAGGTGGAGGGTTGTTGTTGTGTTTTGTCTTTTTTTCATGGGGCTGGTGAGAAGTGGTATACGGTTTTCTCTTCTTGCTGTTTTCCTCTTCCTTTTTCTTCCTTTCCTCTTTCTGTTTTCTTCTTCCTTTTTTCTTGCTATTGAGTTCTGAGCATACACCTAGGTCTGCTTAAGACAACAATTATTGAATTTGTCCTGAAGAGAAACATACATAGGCAACAAAGTTTCATTGGCACAAGGGAATCTTCTTCAAAAATAAAAATCAAGCACTGGTAGTTAACTCCAGGGTTCTATCAGCTGGATTAGTTTTCCACTGTGCTGGAACTGTGAAGAGATCAAAAGTTTAATGACCAGTGGGGCCTGAATTGTAATGCATTATCTTGCTTCTCTTAAAAATATTGCAAAACCAGAAAATGTTTTTAATGTTACATGATGTGCCATTAGTCAAAATGCAGTCCTCAATAAACTTGCACTCCACAGGATTGAGTGGTGGTGGTGAAGGAAACATTACACTGCTTATGGCAATGCACCCCCAGACTAAAAGCTTGCAAAAAATCCTCAAGCTGATCGCATTAGGATCTCTGCCAGATTCATTTTAGTTTAGACCTGCTACTAGGTCTCTTGCATTAACTTACATCTGAAGAATGAAACAGTGTAAGCCCTTCCAGAATAAGGAGGGTGAAGGGGAAAAACAAAACACAATTTTATATTTAAAATAAATTTTCCATAGCGTGTTGTTGGTGCATAACCAAATCAGCTGACTGAGGATGCAGCTTCAATAGTTTGAATGTATGCATCTAAGTCATGTTTGTACTGGGTGTCTTTCCTTCACGATGTTGAACGTTCCTGGGACCATGATCAAGATGCTCTTTACCAAGATAGTGAAAGAAAAGCACCTATTTATTCATCCTAGTTCAGACCAAGACCCTCGCTTCCTGTGAGGGTGACACTGTCTCTATTATATCGTCTGGGACATCGCAGGGCCAATACTGCAGCGTGAGGACCAAACTGTTGAATCTCTTCCTCATTCTGTCAACCATATGCCCTATACAGGTCCTTAATGTTTCTGTTTGTCAGTTCTCCTCCATCTTCTCTTAAACTGGCATGAAAACAGAGTACATAAAAAGAACTCTCATGGCTATTGCTTGTGAAAGAGCCTGTAAGTTAGCTCCTTGGGACAGAGTCAGGGCCTCAGTTTGTCTTGTGGGTTTATGTACTTCATGAATTTTTAATAAGCAGAAGTGCAGTTTGTGGGAAGAATGTATACTATAGCTAATGCTGCACTGACTATTTTTAGGAAAATGTTTGCGCATTTACAGTTTTGCAATCTCTGTCAATGCACAAATTTAAAGAAGTTAATGTGTTGGTTTTGATTCTGATGTCATTTGGGCAGGTGCTGCTCTGAAATAGCTTGAGTGAAGTTAAGGAGTAAATCTGATCAAAGATGACATCAAAACCAGTGTAATCCATAAAGCCATTTTGCCTGCACGTAGAACAGATTGGCTTGCAGGAAGAGAACTTTATTGAATTACATTAAATTGTTGTCAGTATGTTAGTACCATAACCAAACCTCGCTTCTGTATTTTCTGGAGAGACAAAGGGAGGGATATAGATTGTATTTCTAAAAAGGGCTGCTTTTGAAATTTTTGATGGAGATTTTCCTACAGCTACATGCCAAAATATGTCTGAGACTCTTCATGGTTGAAAACTGGGACTAGGTTATGAGTTCCATTGTTGGTGATAGTCTTCATGACTGACTCACTCTGCAGCTGGCACACAGAGGCAAGCTTGCACGTTTTGAGTGTAGGGAGATAAAATTACTAATATAAGGGGTAAGATAGTACTGATTTGGCATTCTCAGAGTATGCAAAACATCCTTGAAGCAATGCATGGTGAGTGGGAATATGACAACCTTTTCCTGTTGAATTTTCTTGCTCTGTACCTACCCCACTCTTGCACAATTACCTGCTTTATGTGTCAGCCTTTCTCACTCTTTTGACCATCTGCATGAGCTGAGTAATCTCAGAGTTAAGGAAGTAGAACTGCAGGTTTAGAAAAGGGTGAGATCAGAATACAGACCACAGTGCTTCAGGCCATAGTTTTAAATGTGAGAAGCACACAATCAAGTAAGTCTTTTGTGTTTGCTGTTAAGGATAACTATTGATTAAGCAATGAGAAGGGGAGAAGAGTCAGCAACGCAGTGTTAGTGCTGAGGCAGGGGATGCTCACACTGCATGTTGCCATCTAGTGGAGCTGCTGAAGTTTGAGTCTGCTAACGTTGCTGCCTCTTCGGGTTTGATTTTTAAGGCTGATTTATAATCTATTTGTGTGCTTCTTTACTTTTTGAGTTTGTTTCTTTTTTGCTTTTCCCATCTGCTCAGTGCAATGCCAATTCAGTTCTAAAGCAAAATTTGAAAGAAAATAGAGACATGTTGGTTGTGCATTTGCTAATTTTTATATACAGCACACCAATTACATTCTTTCTATAAAAAAAAAAAAAGAAAAAAGAAAAAACCCCTGGTTTCTGTGAAGTGAGGATAGCCAGGGTTTTTGTTGTTGTTGTTTTGTTTTGTTTTGCTTTTTCTCTTAGACTTTCTGATGTGGAAATGTACTCTCTTTCAAACTTATTAAAATAATACAAATTTCAGTGGGATCAAGAACACGCATCAGTATCTGGAATTAGTATCATTACCACCTTTGAGCAAGCAAGTTTGAATGCTCTGACTTTCCTTTATTCCTTCACAGAGGGAGAAATCTGATTTCCTAGGCTGGAAGATGCTGCGGCTGAACAGAACTTTGTTTGGATTTGGGGCTTGGTTGTTTTTTCCTGTCTTTTGTTGTTTTGTTTTCTTTAAAATTAAAGATTGAGTGAGGAATTTGCTCGGTGTTTCTATGCTGTATTATCACAGAAAATCTGAGATATCAGATATCTGAGACAAAATTAATTGAGAATGATGTACTGATGTTATTGCTTGTCTCTTCTGATTAGTTTGCTTATGTTTAAGAAAGCCTGCACTGTAAATAAATAGGTGTCATAATTCATGGGATGACCCTCTCCTTTGCTCAAGGAAAGCAGAGGAATTACCAACTGAAGTAAGAAATGCATGTAATAATTTTCAAATGGAAGATTCAGTATTTCAGATCCAAATTCCCTGATCCTGTCTACAATAAGAGGAGCAGAGATGTAGGCAGTGCTTGTTGTTCTTCCCTTCCATCTCTTGCAGAAAGAGAGCTACTGTAGACAGAATGAAGGAGTAGCTTTGGGCTCTGGTCCTGTGACCGTAATGGACAGACTGTAGGGAATTTTTTCTATTTCGTGTATCTCATATTTTCTGTGTTCAGAGGTATACGACAGCATTGAGATGCCATACGTTTTTGAAGATAGCCTTTGGACCAGCTTATCGGGCGAGAAACACTTCAAATAATACTAAGATAGTAATACATCATAATAATTCCTATTCAAAAATGATTTTAAAAATAAAAGTTACCTCTAAGCTTGGAAGAGTTTGCTCATTGGACATGCAGTCTTAATAGAAGACAAATTTGATAAGTACTGGGCATGGCTAAACTTAACAGTTCTGAGTAAATATTAAAAAGAATTGAAATGTCAAATCGAGGGGTGGAAAAGGTACTTGATCATGTCATCTACAGCCATCGCACATTCAGGATCTGGTCTTTCTCCCTCTTATGCTTATGACAAAACATTCATTAACACTTCAAAGCTGGTTTTGAATTCTTTAAGCACTTCTGTTCTTCAAGTGTAGCTGCCTGCTCATACAAAAGTTCCAGTGACTGATGGCAATGCTAGATTACATAAATTCTCTTCGGGCAGGAAAATGCAGAAGAATAAATTTACCTTAGAACAAGCCTTACTCTAAGTTCCCCGTACCTGGGCAGCCTTAAAAAAAAATTGGCTTAGAAGCCTTCGTAACTGTTGATAAACAGCTGTAAGCCTCAGCCACAAACACATTTGGTCATCAGCCTCTTTCTCTGGCTGGCAGATACCGCTATTGAGACATCATTTTCAGGTCATGGATTTGACATAACCATTGCAACTTCCTTCTGGTCTATTTGGGGTTTGCAACAGCGTGGTTGTACTATGAGAAGGCCCCGTGCCAGGTCCTTTGTTCCAAATGAAGAATTTAAATCATTTAATGTTTCAAAATCATGCCTAGAAATCAATAGAGAGGATTAGAAAATCAAATCTGTTCAAGTTCAGTGTAGAGCCATAAAGGTTGAAAAAGTGTCAAAGTATACTCTGGACCAAACTTGGTGAGGAAAGCTCAGAGCAAACCTCAGTAAAAGCAGGGTATGAGCCAGAGCCCAAAGCATGAACCTGCTTTGTTCTGAGCTAGCTGAAGAATGCAGACCAACACCAGCTAAAACTTGAGCAGAAAGGCTTGGTTTTCCAGCATGAGAACGGTGTTTAGTTTATTAAACTATAAATCCCAAATCAACCGAACATGCACCTATGTGCAGGAAAATAAATAAAGAAAATATCTCTAGAACTTATGACTCTCAGGTAGCTTTAGATTTCATCTCTCTCTACTCTCTGTCCTTTCCTGCAACAGAAATTACGTGAAAAGGAAGAACAGGAGGAATGATATTTAGAAAAAACAGAAAGCAAGCTGCTCAGGCAGAAACAGGGAGACATTACCAAAGAGAAGGAAAATGTGATGACCACACAAATTAACCTAGTACTTTCCAGAACAGCGACATTGAGAACAAGCCTCTCCTGGAAATGGAGAACATTGCCTTTGGTTCATGAGGTGCCTTTTCAAACCTGTCAGTAATAACAGACTTGAATGGGTGAGGAGCTTCTCTTAACAGGTTGGAGCAAGTTACTATCAGCATCCTCAAAGGAAAAGTCTAACTTGCTTTCCACATCTGAGCTCCAGTTTCTAAGGCTAGGCTGGAGATGACTGTAAGTGCTAGGAATTGGGAGAGGAGAGGAAGGGTGTTTTTTAACTTGTACTTCAACTTGGGTATGAGTTAATCAAAATCTGTATTTCCTATCTGCTAAAAGATTCTCTGAACAGGATTTTGAAACAACATGCTGATTTAAAATGAAGGAAACTGGATGTCCAGTTCAGGCTTTCATTGCAGAAGTTTTCAGGACCACCTCTGCAGAGCTTTTTCACTCTTGCTTTGAGCTTGAACCTTTGTCTCCTACCTCTAGACAAACATGGGTAACAGTAGGGATGTCCTCAGGGATGAAAGTTTTCTGTCAAGAACCCCAGTACTTTTTGGAGGGAAGAGAAAAGGGGTAGCAGGGACATAGACTGAGTACTTCCTATTTTGTCTTAGTCATATTCTGAAAGTATATTTTTGATGTATTTTAGATCAAAGAAAATATGTGAAAACACAATAGAAATACTTTTTCACTGATTTGTTGTGTCTTCTCTTCAGTTACTGTATAGTCAAACTTTGCAGATTTAATGCTCTGCCAGGTTCTCTGGGAGATGCAGAGATCATCCTTCTAATAGTTATATGGTGTAATTACATTTCAATATCCTCAAAATTGAACTCTTGTACAATGCTTACGTGCATATGCAGTTGAAAGTGAATGTGACCCTAAACTATCAGAGGGGGCCGAGAGCCTCCTGTACTGGAGCTTTTGGTAGCTAGGGCTGGTGAACGATGGGTGCTTCTCGCTCATCCTGTTAAATAGTTTCTCCAAAGTAATAAACAAAGCTTCTTGTTTTCATCATTCTGCTACAGTACTAAGTGACCAGAAATAAGAAGAAAAATCAGGGTGGAAAAATAAACCCTCCAGGACTCAAAGAGTTGGCCTTTTAACCCACATTTTCAACACTTAGCTTTAGTCAGGCTTTGGTGCAACAAAGGCTGTTGACTGATCCTCGTGCTGTCGCACGGTGTGGTGCTGATCTCCACCTCCCTGTCAGCGAGATGTTGCTTATATAAAAGCAAAAAGGCTTTATGAACTTGTTTGTTTTTGAAACTAGAAACATGTTCTTTCGACTCTCAGCTTACAAACTGCAGCTCAGGTTATGTCATGGAGCTAAAAGGGGGTGTGTGGAGCACTTGACACTACAAATTGCAAGAGCTGGAAGCTGCACTTCTTCTGGAAGTGTTGCAGCATTTTCCTGATCTGAACCCAGTGAGGCTTTCATGCAGTGATTAGGTGGAAAGCAAAAGTCAGGGCATACACTGACCTTGATTTTGGGTGTTTTCTAGTAGCTTTTTTTTGTTGCTGTACATTTCTGAATCGCAGTGTTTGGATTCCCAAGGCTCAGGGGGTCAGTGTTCTGGGCTTAGATATGGTCTCCTTTGTTGTGCTCTTGTCAATTTACAGTTTATAAGTTGCCCTTGTTTAGGAATGGGTTTTTTTTTAGAACATATGGGCAGTTCACCTGGAAGCAAAAATCCAAATATGTTGATTTGAGCAAACAAGTTTTTTTCTTTGAGAATATATTGACTTCACTGAGAAGCAGCATTACTGTAGGAAGCAAAAAACCAGCTTGTATGGGGCTGGATGCTGCTTACACTCACTGAGCAACTGGATACAAGCTCATTTGATAGCTCCTCTGCTGTTACTGAATGTAAATTCTCACCCATAACAGGGTTGGTTCCATGTCTTAAAATCTTTGGTTAACCTAATAGTGTAATCTGTGTTCCTAAATAAATCTTATGAAGGTCACTGGTGATTTCCCTTGGGTGAAGACTATAGAACATCCAGGTCTTACGTAGTGGCTTTTAGGAAATCATTTAAGTGTTTGATAGTGATCCTTTCTTTTACCTGATACTTCATTTTGCAGTTTGTATGCTTGGAATAGCTTGAACTGGTTTAGAACCAGTTTTTATTTGTTTTTAACAGTCCATCTTTCAAGTAAAAACTGAAAAACAAAGTAAGTGTGGTTTAGGGTAAAGCAAAGGACAGAGAGAACTACATAAGCTGAAGGAAAAGCAGGGGTTTTTAATGACTTTAAAAAAAGAAAGCCCAGACATTTCCCACAGTAGCAATTATGGAATGAACCACTAGAACATGACTCCAGGCAGAATGACAGTGGGCAAAGGAAGCCAGATGGATTTTGGTTCAATAAGTCCCTGCATAGGATTATGAGAAGTTTTTCTGCAAGAGCCCCAAGGCAGCCTGCAGTCCTGGGGCTGCAGTGCAGGAGCAGATTACATGAGCTGGAAAGAGCACCATCACCTACAGACAGCTTGGTTACCTGCACAGTTGGTCACTCACATTTGTGCTGTATAGTTTTGTTCCCTTTTCAGAACAGTTCCATGTATTTTGATCACATGGAATTACACAATTTAAAGTCTAGGCTGAGCTATTCGGATATGCTTCAGTTCTAAGAAATACAGGACTTTAAAAATGCTGGCATGTCACTTAATGTATTCAATATTTCTGTTACCTTTTATTTTTTGTGTTATAACTTAACAGAAAAAGGCTCTTCCTGATGTGATCAAAACAAACAAAAAAAATCCCGAGAGTTGTTTCTCGTGATTAAAGAGGCTATAAATCAAAGCAGAGATGTAACTTGCTACATCTTGGCTTTCTGCATTAGTTCTTTGATCTCCACATGCAGATGTTCAGTCTGGTGCCATGGTCGGGTCCGGCAGCGGCTGACCCTTGAGTACGTGTCCCCTTCTGCAGGCTGGCCCCATGCCCCCTGCCCCGAGCAGGAGCAGCCTCCTCGGCCGGGAGGCAAAGCACCAGAGCTGCCCCATCCCAACAGTGGGCTTGAGCATGCTCTGCACACGCAGGGCTGGGGTTCTGCGTGATTTCCATGGCTTCTCACTCCACTTGAGCTGGATTTGTCTCAGGAGGTGTAACGCATCCGGATCTTAGGAAAACTGATTAGGCTAGGGAAGTAGCTCTGACTTCACTGACCTCCATAGGTGGAAAAACAATAAGGCAATTTAATCAATGAGCTCCTGATGACCCCGGTGCCTGTTGTTGCTTGAAACAAAAGAGAATAGTGCTGAACATATGTACTGTGTTCTGTACTGCACCGAAGTAAAATAAATGATGCTCATTGTGTAAGCAGGTAATAACATCTCCCAAACAGAAGTGTTCCTGAGTAAATCAGATTTGACTTCTCTAACTCACTCGTTTCTCCCAACTAAAAAGGCATGCTGCTGAAGTAGTGACAAATGTTTGCACACTTCATGAAACAAAAATTGTATTCCCCCTTTCTCCCCAGTCCCCTGTGCCAAGAGCACTTGGAATGAATTGTGTGGCCGTGCTTGGAGGCTTTCTCAACCTGAACTTTTTTAATAGAATTCCTCTTAAACTCATCTCTAATGTGTCTAGTTCCTGCTCTTTCCTTTGCACAGTATAATGGATCCTTTAAGCTTTGAAAGTGAGTTGTTGTGGCCTAAAGTAACAAATCAGTTTTGGAATGCATGCTGTCTGTTGTAAATGATTTGGGGGTAATAAATTTTCTGGTACAAAGCAATAGGCAGCATTTTCATAATGCTGAACAGTTTAGACTTGTCTTGAAGGGAACAATGTCGCTAAAGCAATGCACTGGTTCCAACTATTTGTTATTACAAAAGACAGTTTTTTTTCTCCTTAAGGTAGAATCCTCATCAGATTTCTTGCTTTGCTGCAACTTGTTTTATTTCATACGTTACACAAATAAAAATATTTGAGCATAGTTGTGTATCTCTTCCATCTTTTAATGCAGACTTTTTTAGGCTGCTTAGGAGAGCTTATGCGTGCTGCCTTTTATACTACGGGCCTCCTAGAGTGGATTTGATTACTTTCAGAACTTTTGAATTGCTACTTTTGAACCTTAAAAACTGAAAATGAAGACAGCAGTGTAGAGCTCTATGTGCTGCCTTAAGTGTAGCATGATTTTTTTTTTTTTGACGCACTTCATGTTCTCTCCCTGACACAAAAGCAAATGGCACTTTCTAGAAATTTCCATTCTAAGGACAAATATGGATAACTAGTTTTTGGGTGCTCCAGCAAATTCTCAGGCTAGAACTGAATTTTGGTGAAACTAGGTGTGAGATAACTATCAGGAAGCAAGGCTCTTCCACTTTTCCATACTAGTGTCTGTCTCATTGGTTCTGGATGTTGTGCAAGCTACATGAAGCTGGAGTCATCATCTGAGTATTGTGTTCTACTGAGTGCAGTGCATGAGAAAGAAAACTTTCCTAATATCTAGCAGCCCCAAGAGTAATTTTCCTTTTCTGACACTTTTGCTCACTTCCTTGCTTGCTGCAACACAGCAGGGCACCAGCCTAGAGGGAGGCAATCCAGGTACCTCCTTATTGCAAATGTGACAAAATGAGTTTAAAGTTCCTCTGTGTTAGGTGCGTGCATTGTGAGTCCCAGCGTTGATCTCACCTGCACCCTTGGACTTCATTTACCTCCTGTATCAAAAACCTTAACTGAGATGATTCCAAAAGTGAAAAGTAGTAACTTTAAGCCAAGTCACTGGAAAAAACAAGCATTTGACAGAGAAATACAAGTAACAGTAGAGAGCTGTTTAACCATACTTCAGCAGGTGTTTACTAAGACGCTAAGTTGTTGGGAGAAAGGACTATGATGTGCTGCTGTTTGCTTTATGATGATAAGAACTTCCAAGCTGGATGGGAAGTGGAAGTGGCTGCAAAGAGGCTGGTATCATTGAATGCTCTTTGGATGACTGCTGCAGGAAGCAAAAGAAGTCAAGGAGAGACATGGGGCAAATGAAACAAGTCAACTTCCTCTTTTTCTAGGGAGCAGTGGAAACAAATTCTGCTCATACATTAGTCTGCTACTGCAGTGTTGTTAGCAAACCATTGGCCATCCAGACCAGTTGCTCATATTTCTGAGCAGGAAAAATAGATGATGTTCATGCACTGGGACAGTGAAGTACTTGCTTCTCTGACAGGAAACACCAGCGGTGCTAAAATGCTGACATAGCAAGGTGTCTTTAGATGCAAGATATCCAAGTGCCTTCAAAATGTCCAGTGAGGAACTCCATGGACTCATTACTAAGGAAAGGGATGTCATTTTTTGCTTCCCGTCTCCTCCCCCGCTTTGGGAAAAAGAAAATTCTGGAGTCACACCAGGACTTTGTTATATACATGAAAATGGAATGACAAAAGAAAATGTAGACCTGCTAGATGGAGCATGTCACACACACAAAAAACAAGATTTATGCATCTGAGTAGATTTTCTTTTTTTTCTGTGTCAGCCAACAAACGGAGCTTCAAAGAAAATAACACCTAGGTATAACTCTTGTGTGACATAACA
This sequence comes from Penelope pileata, assembly GCA_013396635.1. Lineage (NCBI taxonomy): Eukaryota > Metazoa > Chordata > Aves > Galliformes > Cracidae > Penelope > Penelope pileata. Next base: position 100,462 of record WBMW01001478.1, on the reverse strand, counting down.
AGCTTTGTTAATCAGGTATAGAGTGGGAATTACCTGTTCATTTTGAGTAGGGTGTTCCATGATTAAACTGGAACAATGCAGAAGGAATTTGTACATTCAAGGTGGATTAAAATCTGCTTAAATGTGACCTCTGGTTGTGAACTAGGTAATCATTGAGTAAATGTGTTTCTAAGGAGATCTTGCTAGATTCGACCCATGCTATTTCACTTCTATCATTACTCTGGAAAGAAAAGGATTGACACTGAGAAATGCTTGATGCAGAGGATAACAAGTTGCTGAGAGTTCTCTGAACCAAGTGGAGACAGGCTCTAACTGTAAAGGTAGCTGACAGTTTACTGGCAGTTGCATTAGATTCTCTGTAATGAAAATTTTTAAATAAAAATATGACTGTGCTGCCATTATATCTTGCTGTACATGAAACTGAGATTTGTACGGGAAACTTACAGGGAGAGCTCTGTCCATCGTGGCAGCAGTTCTGCAGCTGATGCCTTCTTTCTGGCGATAGCTGTGTGTACAAGTGTTGTGTTTTGTTAGCCTGACAACAGTGATAGTGTGGATATGGTGGAGACTGACAGTGAAAGCACTTCAGCTGTAAAAGCTCTCTGTGTGGCCTCTGCAATCTACAGTGCGCGCAGTATCCAGGGCTGCCCTCCCGTGAGTCCAGAGGGTCACTGAGCAGATAGGCAGGAGGTCTCAGGTAGTCCCAGCAGAGGAAATGTCTGCTTCTGTTTGAGAACAGGGCTGAGTTCATGGGTGGGATGTGCTGGCTGCTCTCTGCAGTTGGTCCTAGTCCAGTTCTCGAGTGCAACGGACTCAGCTGGAGTCTGCCTTTTGAGGGTTGCATAACCAGTCTCTTAGCTGAGGATGAAGAAGAGGAACTGTCTTCTTCAGAAAGATCAGAAAAACCTTGATAAAAAGTTAGTAACATTCTTCTCTTTGTGCAGTGTGCTTTCCTGCATGCACCTGTCTGTGGTGCAGGGTGAGAATGTGAGAATGACCGCCCACCAGAGTGATCTTTCCCTTTCTCTGATTATTTTTCTTTCTTCATGGCCTGTTATTCCTAGCAGTGAAGGTAAGTGTCCACGAGGGCAGAAGCAGTCAGTCTGAGCAGGAGGGGTCTGGCTGCTCTCTGCTGCAGGTGAGGTGGTGTTGCACTAGAACAAGCTGTGGGGAGGTGGGAAGCACAACCCCACAGGTGTCTCTTCCTCATCTGATGCCCTTCTCTCTTCTTCCCTTCTTCCCCCACCATAGGTCCCAGAAGACACTATCTGAGCATGGCACACTCGCTTCTCATTTCTGAGATGCGAATACTCCTTATTGTGGAAGGGAGAAGGGACTCTACCTAGCATTAGCATCACAGGTGACTGTATTTGCAAGGGGTCAGATTTGCTGTTGGAGCTGTCTCTCTCTAGGCCCATATTTCTGTGTCCTTTAGTCATTTTCCTCTCTTAGAAACCAGGAGCTGTATGGCCACTCAGGAAATTAACTTACTTATTGATCTTTTTGAGGGCTTAGGGATGTAATTCTGTCTTTATTACATCAGATTTTAGAAGATATTTTTGAACAGTGGCAAAAGCATTAAAGTCACAGGAAAAAAGAAAGCTCACTTACAGAAGAGGGAAAAAACAAATAGAAGCAATCTCTTGCATCTCAGACCCAGGTCTGTGCAGATAATCAAATCAGTATTTAGGAACTTGTGCGTTATAGCAAAGCTGATATTATAATCAATTTAAAAGCTTCAGTTTTTCCTCACTTTACCTCAAAGGAAGAAGTATAGGGTTTATTGTGCTGTTTTATTTCTGCAACATTTTCTCAGAACTACTAATCTTTATCATTCACCTTTGTAGTCTGAAACTTGACTTGGCAGCACGTGAGGTTTTCCATGGAATTGCTTAAGGTGTTCCATAACAGTCTGCACTAATTTTCATCCAGCAAATGTCATACCCTCTTTTCCTAAGAACACCAATGGAATGTGTGACTGCCACAAACAGCCTCAGCAAAATTTGTCCTGAGTCTGCAATGATCTTAAGCTAGATCAATTGGGATATATCATGGGAAAAATGAATAATGCTGATGTATTCTTTGCAATTTATGCCCCCCCCCCCCCCAAATTCCCATTATTCTGCAATGAGAATTTCTAATATTTAAAGCAAATGTTCACATATACTACTAATGTATGATTTTGCTGTGACAGATTTCCTAGGATGCTATTAGAAGTAGCTATTTCTAAAATTAAGATGGATTTGATGAATTAAAATGACAGAAGAAGTGCATAAAAAGGTGACTGCTTGACTGGAGTTTGCAACTGGCATATAGGTAAATGCAGGTAATCAGTAAATCAAATTAAAAGATCAAGACAGCCAAAACTGAATTTTTTCAAGGATTTTGTTTTCAAAACTTAATCCATGTCTCTTACAGTACCTTCTGTAAACAAGAACTGATGTTAGATCTGGCCCAAGAAAAGGAAAGATCATAATTTTCATCATGTAGCAATTAAAACTCATTTTGGCAAAACAAAAAATGTTTATGAGGCTCACAAGAAATGAAAGAACAAGATGCAGTGCTGCTGCTGATGTTTTTTCCTTATTAAAGCACCAGCAAATATGTGTACCACATTCCCAGAAGGTAAAGGATTCCAACCTTATTATAATGTAGTTTCAATTTGAAGCTGTCAGATCTCAAAAGCGAGAAAAAGCAGAACACAGTCTGTCACACTGACATTTCTGTTTCCACATTTTCCTTATCACCAAGTAGAGAACGTATTTTTTCATTTACACCAACCTGTAACTTCATGTAGCACAACCAACCTTTTATGCATTGAAGAGTAGAGGTGTCATGCTAATGATATGTTCCTTCTTCTGCCTTTTGAAGGGCAATTTAAATTGTCTTCCTGAAGCATGGCTTGCATTAGTGATGCTCAAATATATGCATATAAGTACCATAAATGGACACAGTGTAGGAGTGAAGGTATTTCTTTCCTCGGGATTCAGCTGTGATTTTTTTTTTGTCTTATTGAAATACAAATTGCCATGTCTGTTTAAATCTGAAGTGTGGGATGTTCTTATTAGCACCTCTTGCATGAAGTCTTTTCATATTCAAATGACTTAAGTGCTACAAGGATTACACATTAGTTGTGATTTAAAAGAATGGGCTGAAGGGCTTGTTTCAACTGTTTATTTTTTATCTGAGAATATAGGAAGCTTGCTCATTTCTTAAACCATATTTAATCTTCTTATGTTTTGGAACAGAAATAGGAAAATGGAGGTAAAATTTAGACTTTGTGTTAGCTTAGGTAGATTGATGGATTATTTTATTTTCATCTTTGTCTTTCACCCTATATCAGCTAAATATTTAAAGAATAATTGAGCAGGAATGGCTGAGTACTTCATTTTAGGATTCTCTGTTTTTTCTTTATTGATACATCCACTTAGCTTTAGAAAAGAGACCATCTTGTAAGTAGGTAGTTGATGCTTGAGTGGCATCTCTATGGATTTTTGTAAGTGTACTTTCACACACTAAATAAATTTTTGTCTTCTCAAAATACACATAGTGCAGCTTTAAAAGGGGGTATTAAAAACTGCACTCAGCATGCAATTCTGGAGTCCATCAGCAGTGCCTTGGTCTAACTATTTGATTTGTAAAATTTCTTGAAAGCATTTGAAGTGCAATAGCTTCATGCATTACTTTGATGAGTAGTCTACGTGCAGTTCAGAGAATGTTGTGGCTACAGAAGCCACTGGAAGTGTCAGATTACTTAATATTTTTGGATGAAGCAAACATCATGACCCTGTGATTTAGGAATCTATGAATACCACAGCTTCTTTAGTGGTTCTAGGGTTTGGAGCACAGAGAGCAATAGTACATGATAGCGCAGATATCCATGCTACATGAAGATCAGCATCCCAGTGACATTAGGACCAGCCTTCTTACTCCCATATTGCTAAGCTATTTTGTGCATCTGCAAGGTATCCAAACTGCTTGTGAAGATTTCAGGTGGCTGAACATAGTCCTGTCAACACGATGTTCCACTCCCATTCAGTTGCTCAGTCTTTCTGAGATCACTGAAAAGAAGGTTATCCAGAGGCATGCTTTCCCATGTAGATAGCTTCCATTCTGATCCTTTTCCCACCTAAACTTATTTATCATTTATTCGTCTTTAACCTTTATGCTTCAGAAGTAGTGTATATGTTAGAGATGTTTTTAATGAATCACTCCTCTTGCACTAGTGCTCTCAAAACTTTTGGAAAAACAGCTGTCTTGTTAATAACACTCATTATAAAATAGCCAAAGACAGCTAGGTAAATTAGAAATTTCTTCAAATGCATTTATTTCCTTTTCACATGCAAGGTACTGGGTTTTACTTCTCCCAAAACAGAGCTATTTTAAGGTATATGGGAGCAGAGGGGACACGTTCTGCTGTTTTTCTGCAAGTGTTACTCAGACAAAATACTCTTGGGAATGAATTTGGCTTAGTGGATTGTTTCTTTGCCAATGTTTGAAGTAATTCACCAAATACCTTTCAAGAAACCATCAAACATCATTTTACCATAACAACTCTGAGCCAAGATGGAGAATAGAGATATAAACTTTTGAAAATCAGCACATGCTATTACCATTTTCCCATTGAATGGGCTCTTATTCTTTCTTTTCCCTGGAAGAATGTTTGTCGTTCGTGGTGACATTCCCACTGATGATTCTGCGCTGCTCCTATCAGCTTTATCATCTCACGTGGATAGCTCCAACTGCTGATCTATTTCTCAGCCCACACCCCTGCTTTAGTTGCATGGTGTCCTCTTCCCTCTGGCCGGTGGGATAAGGAGCAGGAAAAGTCTGGGGAGCCAGTGGTGGGGAGGAAGACCTTTGACTGAAAGGAACCCAGGTAAAAGGCAGTTTCCCACTGTCAGCCTTATGTTGCAGTGTCACTCTTGTCCCAAGCCTGCATTTGTGTCCATAATAAGATGTGAAATACAAGTGATCCCTACCACGTGGCACCAGGCACTATCTGCACTCTTATTCATCCAACCCAGTCCCTGCTTGCTGAACACATGGGAAGGCTGTGTGATTTTTCACCTGCATAGTAAACCAGAGTTGCGTACAACGGACTTGCTTGCAACACAGACAAACTGAGATAATAAAGATATAAGAGTATTTTTCTAACAGCCAGGTGATGTCTTGTGAAGACTGGGAGAAGGATTAGTAGATAATTTCCTGGATGGTGGGTTTGCTTTGGGTTTAAACAGGAAAATGTTGATGAAGCCTCTGATACAGGGCATCACCAAAATGTGAGTTACCATAGATAACAATTTACTAGATAATGATCCTAAACTAATTGTTTTTGTTCCTGGTACATCCCCTCCCCAAAATATTTAACATCTGCTTGCGGCTGCTTTTGGAGGTAGAATATTGTGCTAAGTGGGCTTACGGTGTGACACAGTGCAGGCAGAAAGTAACAGGACTATGTGGAGAGCTGCGAGCCACATCTCCGCTGATGGCACTGAGTTATCTGAGAATAGATTCGCTGCAGAAATATGATGCTTTTCTAAATCATTGGGGAAGAAATAATCCTGACAAATGTTCTTGTTATTCTCAGAACAATTATGGGGTTTAAGTACTGAAAAATCTGCCATTAACGCTTTGCCAAGAGCATGTGCTTTATCACAAACTTGGTGGCAGTTGGATTTTTCAAATGTATGAACGTTTTGCTTCTCAAAGGATGGGCATTTGGCAGCTTAATATGGATTATTGGAAGGAAGGAAAAAAATCCAACCCAGTCTGGCAATGGCAACTGTGTGGCACTGGGAAAAACTCATCCCTTAGCTGACTTGCTGTCACAGTGTGCTGCCGAGAGAGCAGAAGCAGCGGCTGTGTGTATATGCACAGCAGCTGATGTCAAAATGACTCCTTATCTGATATTGTCTAGTTCTCCTCCTGAACATGTTTGAAAACCTTCATTTTCTTCCCACCTTTTGTATTACGTGGTAATCTTATCAAAAAATTCCTTGGTGATAAAGTCTGAAGCATCACTAGTTGGTTACAGAAGAAGCAAAAGATGCAATTGGGGGGGCATTATGGTTTGGGACCAGCAATTTCAAGCCGTGTGGCTGGGCTTTGTTCTCAGCCAAATCTCTCAACTCTGGGAATTCGTGAGCTACAGGGTTTACAGGACTGTCAGAAGCTTTTGGGGATGCAAGATCTCAGCCCATCTCCTAATTTTTGCGAGAAATGGAATAAAGCACATTTTGGAGAGGGAGAGACAAGGGTAAATTGAAAGGAGAAATATTACCTCCTAATATTGGTTTGAAAAACAAGCCTCAGGTTCAAACCTTGGGCAGAGGTTCAAGCTGATTCTTTATCTAAACCAGTTCACCTAACCCTGGTTATCAGCGTTCTCTCTTTGTAGGCATAAGTTTCTACATTGCCAAAGGGAAAAATCTTCCTAGTTAAGAAATATCAAGGACCTTGCCTCAGCTAGTTCTGATCTTTTTTAATTTTTTTTTTTTAATTTCATCAACACTTTTCACAGAAGTCTCTTCCTTTTTTTTTTTTTTCTTTTTACTTTTTTTTTCTTTGTTTTTCGAATATGCATCTAACAGCTTTTTGGGACTTGTTTCATCTTTATTTTGCATCTCCAAGGCTTTCAACTTTCCAAGTTGCTTCTTTGCAAGCTGGACTGCTGCAGCTTGTGCCTGGTGCTATATATACTCTGTAAAGAAATGTATACCTTGAGTGTTTTAGTGACCTTGCAATTTATTTGCAGATTGTGGTAAACTCATATTTGTGTAATTCATGGGAAGTACTAAATGAAAAAGTGTGCTGTAGATTTTTTCTAGTACAGAACCTTGCCCTGAAAAAACAATTGAAATAAAATGAGGCATTTATGGAAAAACTAGCCATCTGTCCAAACACTGCTCAGCTTTTTGTCCAAAGGCTATTTTACTGGATTTGGTGTTGAGTGTTTGTCCGTGCACCTGTGGTTACACACAAGGACACTTTTTCTTCCTTAGATAAATATTTGTACAGGAGATACTTGCACTTAATATCGCTTATTTTCATTTTGTTTTAGTGAAAATACTACTATTAGAATAGGGCAGAAATATTATGCAGCCCATCTACACATAGCAGGTCCATCTGCTCCTCGAGGTGAATGTCTCTCACTGATCAGTCACTGTAGAACTTCCCTAACAGCAACAGCCCAGTGGAGCCCAGAGCTGCAGGCTGCTGGCAGCGTTGCTGTGGGATGGGGCTGACCTCAGGGGACCCAGGGAACAGCGAGGGCTTTACCCCTTCCTTAGGGGAGGTCAGGCATGCAGCAGCCCTTCCTCTACACCCTCATTCAGTACATTTGTTACACTTGAACCACTCCATGGGTTTAAATGAGCTTGAATTCTTGGAGGTCAAACATATTTCTGCTCAGATACCGTGCGATGTCACATAGCTCTGCAAACACTTACCTGCTGGGCCATCCGGAATGCCTGCTGAAGTGGCAGGCTGGCTTTGGGCTCTGGGATGCTTGTGCTGCAAAGGGGACAACGTTGAGGTTTGCTCCTGCTCTGTGCTCCAGCAGTACTGCAGTGATCCCAGTGTGCAGCCCTACCAAACTCCAAATAGGGGACTGCCCCTTTCCTTTTGTTCCTGCAGTGCTGCTGTGCTCTAGAAGACCAGAAAAAAGTCTTCATCCTTCTGTTTTAATTACAAAAATCTTGTTGGATGTCATCTGAGGATAAAAGGGCACATCCTTAACAAACAGGTTGTAGATGGAGTTAGTTCTGTTTTTTCATGAGGGTTGATTCAACAAGGTGAAATCTAGATAAAATTCTGTTCAGTGATTTGAAACTGATTTGTACTGGAAGAAACTAAATTCTGCGTTCTGTTTTGTTGCAACTTAGAAAGCTCATTTTCATTTGTAGTTTATCTATGATTTATCAGAACATAGGTGAATTTTCTTGCGCTGCTTTGCTTTATGAATTTGGTGATTCTCTGGTGCTGCAGAATTCTTGTATGCATTGGAAATAATTTAAGTCTTTTTTATTGTAGAGCAGCGTTCATTCTTGGAAATGCAGCACAAATAATGTGTCTAGCAGAATAATACTTATACTGGGAACAAAGCAACCTCTGTAACATCATAAAGTATCAACACTTGATGATTACTTCTTTTATGTTCCATGAATTTCTAATTTTTTGGTGCTGCCCAAGCCTATAACCAGTTTATTCCAAATATCTAGCCTGCTATTCCCGTAGAGTAGTCTGCTTTTAAGCAATTCTTTATCTTTACTTTTCTCTTGCTGTCATGTCTGAGTGCTCTTCCTGCAACGATTAGAAACCTTTTTCACCCTTTAAGAATGGTATACGGTCACAAACAATATATTCAGATGAAAGGGAAATACTTGACCAGCATGTCTTAGCAGCTCTTTGATCTCCTGCGGAAGGCCGGTGCATCTTCCAGCCATCCCTTTCGGAAGGTGAACAAGTGAAACATTGTCTTGTTGGGGCAGAGAGGTCTGCATACTTCACATAGAAAGGAAAACTCCGACCACCTTCTATATGCTGCACTGGAAGGAAAGTTTAGAAGTTAAGATGTCCTGGGGGTGCGTAGGGGTGGGGGCATAGAGGGGAGAAGGGCACAATAGCCAAGCTATTGTTAATTAATTTGCCAGCCACTCCTGGTATATGTGTGTATGAGGTATTTTCGTGTGTGTGAACAAATATTTCTTCATTTATNTTTTTTTTTTTTTTTTACTAGAATACCAGAGAACAAAACGCTCAGATTGCAATTTGAGACACCTTCAAGAGCAAAATGACAGAAAGACTTCAGTTTTAGGTAGCATTTGGCTTCATCTTGGAAACCTGCTGTCTGTATGGGTTTAGGTTTTTAGGTAACTAATTGAGAAGCATTACTTGAACGATCAGCAGAAGCTTCTGGTGGTCTGCCTGCTCAAAAGACACCTGTTAGTTCAGATTAGTCTGAATTCATGCTGTGGTAGCTTGTGCGTTAAGTGATTCCAAGTATTTTACAGACACTTGGAGTTTTTGTTTGTTTGGATTTTGTTAAGATTTGTGACAGGACAAGAAGGACATAGATGTTGTTCTACTTGACAGTTGGGTCAGCGCTAGGATCTGGGGCCTTGTCAAAGCCTCCCAAAATTGAAAACCTTCAAACTATTATTCTTCGAATTTAAGCCTGAGTGGTATGCTCAAGGTCATGGAGAAAGCTCATGGTAAGTTGATGGTAGACCACAAATCCTGATTCCAGGATTCTCATCTAAAATGCCAGTTTATGCTGCTTTGAGAGAGACTTGTAATTACCATGCTTGAAATTGCAGCTGGTCAAATTCATGAACCAGACCTGTCAAAAGTGTTTGGCAGGCAATTTGCCAGTGCCCATTTCCATAGTCTCCAGTAATATGGAAAAAAATGTTTGCGTTCTCTGCACAGACCGTAGGCTGCAAGCTTCTCAATCTTGACTTCTGATTGTTGTTGTAAAAGGAAGGGGGCAAACAGACTTCTTGGTTGTGTTTTGTTTTGTTGTGGTTTTTTTTCCCCTAAACCTGCTACAACTGAGTGATTGAGGCTGTCTAACTTCTATGCGTTTTGAGGTGTTGGTTACACTGACAGTGAGCAAATAATAATTTTAGTGTAATGAATACATGCTGATAGACAGATAAATCTTTTTCTTGGATTTTTGCATACATAAGAATCTGGCCCCGCTCCCATTCCATTGAGAGCAGATGAGATTAGTCCTGTATTAATGACTACAGAACATTATGTCATATAGAAGTATAACAAAAGATTGTGTCATACAGGTACTAAAAAAAAACACATGGTTAACTTCCTAAGGCAGTGTTTAAAAACCTGTTGGTTCAGCAGATCTTGCACCAGCATAAACACTTTTTTCTGTTCTTTAAAACGCTTGCATTACTGAAATGCTGATTGATTTCTGCTATGCTATTGTCCAAAGTAAGACCTTTGGAAAATACTGTGTGATATTGTTTTCCCTTCGCTTCTTTTGAAGTGGTTACAAAATGTAGAGATGACACAAGATATTGCAAAATGCAATCTAGATAGATTCACCCTGATCCATGGGTAATGAAAGGGATGCTGTTTATGGCCCCGAGAGAAATGGAAACATTTGGGCAGTGCGTATGACAAAGCTTGTAAGCAATATCCAAAGCATAAAATACCCAAAAGCTAGGCAAGAAAGACTCAGCCTATCGATGGTTGTTTCACTTCAAAATACAACAGATATCCCAAAGAAAATGTTTTTGTGTAAATGTATGTATTAAAGCTGTATGTGCAGTTAGACATACAAAGGAAAATCCTGATTTCTAGGAAGGCTTCAGTGTATATATATATAGGGTTAGTACTCAAGTACTCATGATGGATGTCTTCAGAATATTGACATCGTATTACTCTTTCCATCAATCGTATCACTTTTGCAACTCGTTTGTAAATGAAGATCTACCAATTAAAATGGCAAATAGGGGGTAAACCCTTCTTAAGCGAAGTTGCTGTATTGCTGATCAGTGAGAGCAGCTGCTGCTAAATCTGAAATCCTCTGAGCTGCTTTAGAACCAGAGTTTCTGCTGCACCAGCACTGTCCTGATGGCGAACACACCTCCTGTGGAAATGCAGCCAACATGGGATCTGGAAGTACAGGGACTCTTCTCTTGAATTTATGCTATCACATACATGAACTAAGTATTGGGCAAGAATTACTGCTTAAAAAACCTTTAGGCTGCTACTTATATCGCTCCAGAAAGTGTTTTGAAATATTAAGCCGTTTAGTTATTACAGTAAATTCTCTCAATTCAAATCCTATCTCTTTTATTGTGAAAACAACCAGATACTGCTTTCTTGGAATCATCCAAACAGCTTCTAGCAGCTGCCAATCATCTCTTGCAAAGTTCATATTAGCAAGAAATAATTGAATTTCCTATCTTTTACCATATAATTGAGACAACAACAAAAAAACAACCAAAAAATCCAACCTACCTTAAAAGGCGGGGAGAGCAAAGAAGGATGCATAATTGAAGAGACAATCCCTGTCTTGCACATGTAGTGACAAGTTTTATGTGTTTTTTATTGCAATAATTACTGTATCCTGCTGATCAAGAGTAATTATCATTACCATGGCAACTACATACAGAAAGAATGATTGGGGGTGGGCCAGAGCAGAACAGTTCCTTGAGAGCAGCGTTCAACATGCTTACTTGGTGTGGTTTTGTGTGTCTTGAAATACTAACGTTAATCCTCTGTGCTTGTTTTATCTTCCGTATCAAGTAAGGAAATGGGGAATGTTGCAGCCGCGTGGAAATCCAGCTGTTGTGGATGCACTCCCATTTTAATGCTGGTCATTTGTTCATTTAGAGTTCAGAACCATAGAGTCCAGAGCACCTAGATTCAAAGAATTGCGTTTTCACTGTGTGTGTGCTGCCCTTCATCTTATGGAGGTAGACAGAGTGAAATTCTGTGCATGGTGCTAGATGAGAAAGGTGAAGAGATTTAGCTGACTTTCTACTCGTTGTGCATCCATACTAGATCCCTTGGTAGTGACATAAATGTATGTTTATTTCTGTATTTGGCCCGTGTTTGCTCTTTTAAAATCTTTTGTCCTCATGATTTCTTGCAACATTCAGTGCATGTTGATTTTTCATTCTTTATAATAACATTTCACCTATGCAGAGACGATACTGTTCCAAAAGCATTTTTCAGGCTATTTCAAATATAAAAATAACATTTTTAAGAGTATCAGGTGACCCAGATATTTGTGATCCATTTTTCAAAAATCAGTCTTTAATTCTTTATCATATAACTCATGCAACAGCCATCTTGATGGTTTCGATAGACAATGAAAATAACTCATAAAGTGAAGATTATGCTATATGAGTTCATAAAGAGAACTTATGGCATTCCACAACCTCAATATATCTTCACTGAAGTTTCCAAATTGCTGATATCAAGAGTTAAGGCAACACATATCCAGTGTTTCGGAGAAACTAGAAAAAGATTTGAGATGCATGGCAAGTTTGCAACACTATGCTGTCTTTCCAGTCCTGAGGGCATAGTCAGTTGGACTGGCTCACTGCAAGTGCAGTCAAAATAACTACTTGTGAGAAAGGACTGGCATGGAAACATTTGGCATTCTGAGAACTTGGATTTCAGTATCTTCTCCGCATGAGTACCTGGTTTCTGAAGTTTTCTTAGTAATGATATTGCATTGTGGAGTGATTTGCTGGTGGGAATGAAGGAGATTTTTCTCCCTCATTCTGAGGGGCTTTCTCTCTTTGTACTGAGATGCACCTTCTCTCAGTCTCAAGTTAAGCTGTGTCAGTTACGGTGCCATGGATGGTGAGTGGAGGCTATGTCTCAGCCTTATGGATGGGTGATGGATGATATCTTCCCAGTCTCTAAAAGTGGACCATTTGTAGGTAACTCTTGTTAAGCTGGCTTTTTGTTGCTGCTTTATGTAGAGGAGGGACAGCCTTTGTCCCTCAGCACTTCCGAATCCTGTTCCAAAGCATCAGTGTACATAGGTAGAGTGAGTATACCTGCTATGCTGAGGCATGACTTGAAGGAAAGAAATAGGTTGGTACTACAGGAGTTACTTTAAGTCTTTAAGTTCTTTTTTTGTTGTTGTTTTTGTGCCTTGTTTCTTCACTCTCAATCTTGTAAAGAAAGACATGGTATGAGGTGCATGCCTATTCCAAGAGATCAAGTGTATCCTGTTTCAGGACTGAATTTTGTAGCCTGTCTCAGGAAAAACAAAATAGAGTATGTAATTCTTGGCTTCACCAGCTGATAAGTGAAGGGAATGTTTTAGACGGATTTTTCTGAAGCAGTAAATTAAGGTAGGTCTACAGTGAGAACAGGCCAGGTGTTCATGGTCTTTCTTAGGACTGTGAGCTCCCCCTTTTTAAGTACTTGGGAGACAGTATTTTCACTCAACCCTCTGGAACATTGTGTTGGGTATTGACTTCTTGCTTTGTACCATATTAAAGCACCACTGTACATACAGTCCAGCATTCTCCTCCCACTTGTGCTGGTTCCATGGCAATGCCAGTATCTATCAAAGAAGGAGCTCAGCATACACCTCTCTTTCTCTTCTTGCATCCATTTTGTCTTCAGTCTCTTCCAGCTCAATTAAGGGTAAATTCCCTATTGAAAGAGCAGGCGTTAGTGAGGACTCCTGCAAGCCGAGTGCTGGGTAAAAGATGCAAGGACAGAACGGGATGTCCCCAGGATTGGCGATGTGGTACATCTCAGATAAAAACACAGGGGCACATCTTCTGTATCCATCATTTCTCTGCTTTTCTTGCCTTCCTCCCCAGATGTTCTTTCCTTTCCCTTGGTCCAGCAGTGTCAGAGCTGTGGCAGTGCACAGCTCCCAGGGAGTGAAGCTTACCAAAAAGAAGGCAGGAACCACTTTGGCACCTTGTGCCACAGGCACCATCACTACTGCCGTTACCAGCCTTGCTCAGTTTTCTAAGATTTGTTTGCAAATGTTGGGGTCTGACAGACATTCAGGATTCAGGCTCCTGTTTCCTTTTCTGGCACACAATTCCAGGGCCAAGAAATGACTGCTGTGACTGATTCAAAATTATACTGCTCTCAATGCTGATTAAAATCTTTCATCTCCCTTTCACTTCTTTCTCATTGTATTGCCTCTAGGTTTGTGTGTGGCCTCTAAAGCACTTTTTAAAGTAGTAGTCTTAATCTATAAATCTGTTTTTCAAGGCAAAGAAATGCTAAACGAGGCCCTAGCAGTGCTAGTGCAGGTAGCAAGCTGCAATGTGAAGCTCGATGCCCTCTGCAAGCCGCCGGAGGAGGGGTCGGGGCTGTGGTCCCCTCCTGCTCCGAGCATTGTTGGGAGCAGCCTGGAGTTGCCCACATAGGGCACAGGCTCCTGAGCATCCCAGTGACAGCATGCTGCTCTTTTTGGTTAGCTGTTTGTGTCAACTCTGAAAACAGAGCATCTACAGCAGTGCTTTTTTTCAAACAGGAAAATCAGACTCAATTGTGGTAGAGATCCTCTCAGTGAAATGTGAGTTTTGCCAGCTTGCAAAGCTGGAGACAAACACAGTTTTCATGACAAAATATGAAAGCTGTTGTTTCTTTTAGAAGCTGTTTTCCTGCCAAAATGTAAACGCAGCCACTGGGGAAGGCAAGATGAGTCTGGGGCTGTTTTTTTCATATTAGGGGTCTTAATACTGTACAAAATGCTGTCCTGTAGAAGGCAATCTGCTCTGAACATAAAGATCCACAGAGCAAAACAAGCACTGTTTTCAGCTCTGATAAAACAGTGATTTATTTTATATAAGGCTATTTTATCTCCAGTCTAGAAAAATGTGTATGAGGACAAGGTAAATATACGTTCTCTATTACTGATTACAGGAACATCTCTTCAACATGTCAAATTCAATGTGAAAGTGTCTGTGCACCCCAGTGCAGATATTACATCACTGGAGCAGCCTATCACACTGGGCTGTAGGAGACTCCATGGTGAATGCAGTTAGTTAATCACGTTTGGGCAGCTTTGGAATGAGTTGAAGGAAGGCAGCCAGAAGTTGGGGGCTGCAGGAGGAGATGAGCAGCTGGAGGTCAGGGCCTGGGGGTGCGGGAGGTCAGGACACATGGTCAGAGAGGGACCTTCTCTTCTTAGCAGCTTCCAGTCTCAGCTACTGTGTCCTGACAAATCATTAAAGATTTGCTTCTAGTTTTTGTAAGTCATGCAATTGTGGATTTATAAGTTTTGAGTTGAAACAGTTTTGGTTCCTGTACTTTGTCTTCCTTTTCCACTTGTTCTAACTTCTGGACACAACAGCAACAGTGAGAAATGTTTGGAGAGTGTGACCAAATATCACATAATTAGGCAATTTGACATTGGAATGCAGAAAACAAAATGTAACAGTAAAAGACTGGTCTAGATTTCATCTGCTCAAAGTAATAATAAAGACATCAACATGGAAATCAGTCATGCACATATATTATTTGTGTGCACTTAAGTTGGACAGATAGGATAATGGATGTGGTATACACCAGATGTTACATTTCCTGAAAATAGATATGTTAAAGGAGCTCACAAGTGGTTGTCAATGCCCCTTTCATTACCCCATCAGTCTAAATTTACCCAGTTGAAATAAACATCTTAGTTAGTCTGAACTTGGGTTTCACCTTTACATTTTCTGTGCTATTTTGCATGCACAAGGTATTAGTTAATAAACTTTTACAAGGTATGTTATACTGTTTCTCAAATCCTCCAACACATTAAAAAGATATTAACTTTCTTGATGCCTCACTTTGAAAGTCAAAGGCCTACACTTCCGTAATAATTTTATACTGTGCAACAAAACATGCAGAAATAATGCACTAGCTCGTAGTACACAGAAATGGTTGTTATGTATAGAAATATATGTCGCTTATAGTCACTTACAGAAATTCCTACCAGGAATACACACGTAGCTGCAGCAGATTTTCATAGGGTGTTATGTTTTGTTGCCTGTGGCACTTGCACCAAAAAATTTCACAGCATCTTTGAAGTTTTGTGTTAGAATAAATCTCCCGCTTGAATGGTGGTCTTTCTACTCATTTGTTTGGGGTCTTGTTTGGTTGGGGTATTTTTAGGTACCTTTGTTTTATAAATCAAATGCAGACTTCTCAGTGGAGTAGGTATAGTAGAATAGCTGAAATGTGCTGTCATAGTAGATTGTACCATGTCCTGTTCATGAGAAGAGAGAGTCCCCTTCCCATCACAGGTAGCTGGGGCTGTATCTGCCTGTAAGTTCATCAACAGTCGTCAGGGAACATAATGGTGTCAATCGTTCTCTGTGTGTTTATGTAGTACTAGTTCGTACACTGAGAAATGGACAAAAAGAGAATCTGTCTTGCTAGAAGGAAGCTTAGAAAGGACTGAGTTGGAAAGGAACTGGACATGAAGAAAAGTATCTTTTTGAGAAAATAATTCTTTCTTAGAAGCCATTAATACAGAACTTGTATTTTATTCTGTAGGATTTCATGGCTCTGGCAGGTGAGACAGGCTTCTTTATGAAGCTATACTGTCTTTTGTTGAACATTAGCATGACCGAAAAAGATGGAATTATTTTTAGAGAGAGCATCACAAAAAATTAATAAATTCTACTGAATGCATGGGTGATCTTAGAGGTAAAAAGCATGCTGTAATGAATACAATAGTTATAGAGGTAGTAGTTGGCCATGACTTTGTGTACAATTTTTTAAGTGATTAAAGAAGTAATTAAAGAAGGAATAACAGAGTGCACGTTCCTTCAGTATTGCATAAAAATGGCAGCTCAGCAACCCAGTGCGTAGAGCACCAGAAGCATGCATTAGCTTTTATTTACTCCGTGAGTTGTGGAAAAAGATGAGTCTTAACCTAGGTAGTTGCTTCTGTGTGTACCTTACTCCGTGAAAGTGAGTTTTGCGCATTCAGAACCACACATACTTGTTTCCTATGGTGACTGTTGGCCAGCTGACCATAGTGGGACCACATTAATTTCAATTAACTCAGGGTCCAATCTCTATTGTAAAAACACTTCCAGTCTTATTTGGGGGAGGGTAGGAATATGTGTTTCTGTTGACCATTGTTTTCAATGCCAGGAATCCTTTATTTAAAATGCTAGCAAAGAGGGGCAATGAGCTTTGGTTATTTGACCTTCTGAGCAGTTGTCTTCTCATTTTAACATTAAATCTGTTAAGGAATAGTCTTCTGTTGACATCAGGTTGATAAAGGATGCATTATTTTCATGTGTTTGATGTCTAGGTGATATTCAACGCTGGTCCAAGGAAAAAGATGCCTTGGACAGCTGAATAGTATTGATGCTGGTATTAGCAGTCTTTTGGGATGCTGAGAAGTACTCCACTGTGCTATCAGATTCAGGTTCTGAATAAAGGAGAACTCTGAAAAGGAAGTACATGTAAGCTGGACAGGGTCTTTGGAGTGTGTGGAATGCACTTGTCAGCAGCTATTTTTGTGCCAATAGGTTAGATAAGTGTTACTGTTTACATACCAATTTGCTCTGTTATTGAATAATTTCTGTAGTAACCAGGGCAACAGTTCCATCACGTGATACATTCGTTACTCTGAAGATACAAATCTTCGTAAAGGAACTTCATTTCATCAGGTTACAGATGGAGAATTTACAGCTTTTCTTAGACAGATGATAGGTCGAGTAAATAAAGAGGATCGTCCCAGGCTTAAGACTTGTTCACAACCCTGTGGGAGGTACTAAAGAGTCTTCCCACTGACTGGATTGGATTTAGATCTAGTTTTAAGTTCTGCTTAATGAATTCAAGCTTTTTATTTTTATTTTCTTCTGCTGCTTCCATTCATGTATATCTGAATTGAAACACCTGAGCAAGAAACAACTCTGCATCGCACAGTCAGAATAAGAGATGATGTTTCTTTGAATTCTTGGTAAAGCCCATGGCACAGGATGTGGAGAAAGAGAGAGTGGTTTCTGAACTTTGGCTTCTCATGGTGGTTTTTCTTGGAATAACAGAACTTCAATGCCAATAAAAGTAAATTTTGAAGTCTGTAAAAATCACTGTTATCTATCCAATCTGATTGTACAGAGGAATTGTGGTTTCTAGAGATGCACCCTGAATCTCAAATTAGTCTCCTGATAGTGCAGGAGAATTTAATTATTTCATTTTTACAGCAAAACCCAGAAATTTGATGTAAAACTTTCTTACTATTTAGATGTTATTGTAAGGAGGAAGGAAAGCTGAAAGATGCAGGAGCGCAGATTTGTCTTGAGGAGTATTACTAAAGATCAGTGTCTGCAGCTGGAATAAAATGTTCTGTGCACGTCAGCATGAGAAGTGATGCAGTTGGAGTAGTTTGCAGTGCTGGATCTCAGTCATGATGCAATAGCTTTCTATAACTTGAACGGCAAATGCAAGCTACTGGGCTCAATGCAAGAATCAGTGAAAATCCGTAAATCCTGCCTATTAGTCTTACTACACTACTGCATGCTTGTATTTAGATGTTGTGCTCTGGCTTTTTGTGATGATGTGTGACCTATCTAAAAGTGTGTGCCTTGACAGCTGCTTGCAGATTCTTGCTAAATAACTTACAGACATACCATAGATAGGTATCTTCCAGACAGTTAAAATTTTCAGTGTATCAAAGCAAATTAGCTAACTACTTGCGTTAAAGAGATGAGCCACTTCATAGGTTTAAAATTTTTTCCCACCTCTTTCTAAGTGTGATAGTTCTGGAAGTCAAAGGCTTTGTATAATCAGAGGAAGAACTTTGTAACCATTGAAAACAAAGACTTTTTGTGGCAAGTGCAGTACATAGCATGATTGGATGTTAAAGCTCTTGCAATAGGCTTCCTCACATGCACATACAATTTACAGTAGCATAGATCATTTTGAGAGTAATGCAGACAACATGCTGTCCAAGTGAAGAAAAGGTAGGAAAGAGGAACAAAAAAGCTAAAATCAAGAGATTTAAAATGCTAAATTCTATGCAATCTGTGAAGAAATATGTCTTCAGAGGAAAAGAGAATGGGGAAGCAGCTCTATAATTACCCCAATCAGATAGTATGCCAACAAAACAGGAACAATTAGTGATGTTTCCCAGTCAATAGATATTTCTCTTTAACTGAGTGATCTATTGAAGAGATATGTAATTAAGGCCATGTAATAATAGGTTTGGTAACTCTAACCCTGTCAAAAAGGGAAGAAAATCCATCCTATTGATAATTGCAGGTTACTCTATGTTTCACTTCTTTCCATTCTCTTTTTCCCCTCATCAGATTCTTTAAACAAGTCCAGCTTTTAGCTCACCATATTATAGTTGGAGAGTTTGAGTTATTGAACATATTTATATAAGGCACTCAATGAGTGAATTAGAAAAACAAAACAAACAAAAAAAAGAGCATTAGCCATGTAATTCAGAGAGAAGTTCCCACCTTGTAGCATACGAGTGACAAATGAGTAGAAGTTCCAAAAAGACCCTGTGATAATTTTGAGTCCTTTAATTATTTTTATTACTATAACTCTAAAATTTATTTTACTTTTTGAAATTACTTTAAAAAATTACTTTTTGAAAACTCAGGTGGTACTGTAGGAAACAGAAATAGTGTGGCCTGATGGCAAAAATACTTCATCCTAGCTGCGTGCCTGTGTGCTGGATGTCACTGTGTGCTGAATGACACTAGGAAATAGTACAAGGTTTGAGACTTCAAGTTTTTTGCTAACATAAAGAAAATGTCTTCTCTGATCATTTGCCATCGTAGCAAATTCTTTGGTTACATAAAGGTGCAATACTTCCAGTAAAATATTTCTTCTGCAAAAATATAACAAGATTTTCAAGTAGAAGGACTCTGGTCCCGGTTGATGCATAGCCAAAGACTACATAATTTGCATTTAAACTGATAACATGATGGAAGATATTTCATTGCTTAAAAAAAAAATCCTGAATGGCAGGTGACATTGAACATGCAAGAAGTGTCTTGAAGCCTGCTGTAAACAACTGTGCTCAGAACGAACTCTATACATGACTTTTGTGGAGTCTAGATGTCATAAGAGCTGACAACTTTAGCAACTGAATGCCTGAGTTCATAACAAGCAGGAAGTGCTGGGATAAAAGTGATGTGACTTTCTCTACTTGTTGACTTCGGCGAAGCTTTGAGCACTACGAATAGGATTCTGTCTGTAATAAGATTTCAAAATTAAAGTGCCAGGGCAAAAACATGAAAAAACGAGGATGCCAATTCCTGGGTGAAGGACTTACCTGCTGTTCCCAGGGATAATAGTCATTGTGCTGTGCAATGTCTTGTGACAGGGACGAGCTGTGTGGCTTCTTGAGGCTCTTCTTGAGGCCACCCAGACACTCTATTGAAAAGCTTAAGTAAACTTTATCTTTTCACTGCAAAAATACCTCCAAAAAAGAAGTTACTGAGCCTGAAAACAAATTTTATTCTATTGGAGGCAATTGCTCCTGCTGCAACTTATACTTGATGGTCATCGGTTATAAGTAAGAAGGCTTACTACTTCCTTATGGTGGAGTTCTTGGTACCTCTTCTAATGGTGTCCATGAGAGATGGGCCCAAAATGCAACAACTTCATGCTTGAATTCATCCTATCCAGAGCTGATAGCATGCAATGGATGAAACGTGATAGTTTGAGCGTGCTTTTTAGTGACGCTTCTGTATTCTCATTACTTGCAACACCTTTCCCCCTCAAAATAGAACAAATAAATAAACACTGGAAACACATAACTTGTGATGGCACTTTGTTTTAGTAGTCTGCAATAGTTTTAATTTTGTTTCAATATCCTGATTTCATTCGTTTTCAACTACGAGATCTGTGTGCACCCCAGGCTGGTAGCATCACGACTCGGATGGTAGGAGGTGCTCCCAGATGTGAGCCCTGGATCACACTAATAGTGCGAGTGGTCTACTTCCCAAATATTGTCCACTCCAATACTGGTGAATGCTCATGGTATTTGTGGACAAAGGTGTCAGAGGAAGCCATTTGTAGTGCACGTGTGTCACTGCTACAATTGCCTAAGCTGTGCTGAGTATTCTTCAGCACCATCTACTGGTGCTATTATTGGACTATTCATAGATATTTGAGCACTTCTGTGAGAGTGCATCTCATTTGTCTATATCTAAAATGCTAAGCACGTGACATCTGCAGCTTTCCTAAGCAAAGGCAGTATAGTGAAACTGAAATCTGCAGCTCCATACATCATAAACAAGAAACGTGACTTGAGGGAAAAAGAGACTCTGCCTTTGTATTACTTTTACTAGCAGGTTCTTTCCTATTCCAGAAACAGTATCTCACTTTTGCTTCATGAGGAGGACACGAAGCTGTCTACAAAGAATTGAAGATCTCGAACAATATCGGATGTAGAGCAGAAGTCAATGTTCACCTGTGCAGATCCACAGAAAGCTGGCAGTGCAAGGGACCTAAGGAGGCACTGTGCTCCAGTTTCTTCTCAGAATACAGTTGATCTTCAGCACTTTTCAGTCTGATAGTGAGATCATGAACAAAACAAGTGGTGGTAGGTTTGCCTGCTGAGGGCTGTAACCGCATCACGCCTTACTGCTACTTCCAGAAATGTCCATCTGTCACACTGATTGCAACACATGCTGGAGATTTGGCTTTCCCCCTTGTATTTATTCACATTGTCTCATTTATCTAATATCTGTTGTGCAATCTTTTTACTAAAGAATAACAATTGTTATTACAATTCTGCATATAGAAAACAAGCGTGAGAGGTGCAGACTGTTATTTCTAAAGGATATTATTGCCCAGTTATGATGACTTGCCTTGCTTTTTTTTTTTTTTTTTTTCCATTCTGGTAATAATATATATTGAAAGCAAACAGACATTTTCAGTTTTCTAATCTGCCATTGAATTGGGTTTATCCCAATATGTTCTTTTAATTAGAAGTGTCATCTGTCAACATCTGCAGGTTATTGTTTGTTGTTTTTTGGGTTGTTGGGTTGGTTGTTTTTGGTGCCTTTTTTTTTTTTTTTTTTTTTAACTTTACAGAACAAGTAAATAAGTGAGTCTTTTCCTAATTCTAGAATTTGAAAGCTTGTTGAACATGATGCAGAGCTACACTGGCATGAAAATAAAAGCCAACTCTTCAAAAATATAGAGAACAAGATGGGCTTCCAATTATGTGAAGTCTTTCCTGGAAAGGTCTATTACCAATAAAAGATTTTACAGCAGCTTTCAAAATTACGTAAAATTAAAAACTAGTACTCAAATTATACAATGTGGCAGATTAAAAGGAAGGAGGTGTAATTCACATAATAATTTGCAGTTTGACTCTCTTAGCTTACCTTTGCATCAGCAAACAGACTGTTACAAGTTTGAAGCCAGTAGCTGCCAACTGTTTTCAGGAGGAGTATTAGACCTTCTGTTATATGACCCAGAAGCTAGGATTTCCCCTGGCAGGAGATCCATTCCCAGAGAATTACCTGGTTGTGTTGGGCATCTTCAAAATATGATTTCAGATATGCATAGCAATGGAGACTCAACTGAACTCACTAATATGCAATGCCATGGTGATTTTAGCTGCCTGAAAGCAGTTTAGGACTTCCTAAATTTGTACAAATAAGTAAGCATCATCTTTCAGAAAATTACCTACAGAATTCAATATAGATAATTAGCAGACAGATCATATAAACAGCATAATGGTGTACCTTTCATCCCATAATCTTCGTCCCTCCGGTGTTCATAGATAACTGAGTAAAAACAGCCATAACTGACTCAAATCTTTTCAGAGAGAACCAGGATCTTTGTTCCTAGGGCTATTTCTTCCTTTTTCTCTTTTGTCACCAAAAAAAAGGAAGCCAAGAATAATATTCTTATGAATTCTCAAACTTCTTGCTATGAATGTAATTCCTTCCATTACTACAAAGATAACAATCTGTGCTTGCTCTCCTACTGTCAGCAGTAAAGCTCACTTCTGAAGCACTGCAGCCTGCAGAGATGAAATTTTGCCATCTTGCTCCACAATTCATACTTTGTTTCTCCAAACAGGCAAATGGCTTATTTGAAGAAGCTGCTTTTTCAAGCATGTTCAGTGAAGATGCTGCATTTTTCAAGTGTCTTTGTTTTCCTTTTGAATTTTTTCCTTGTGAATTGTTTTTGATCTAATACAACCAGACCAGTAGCCTCATAGTAGCTTGTAACCTTACTTCTGCCTAATGACATATTGGTCTTTCATTTTCTGGGTATATCCACATTTAACTCCTATAAAAACAGCTCCCTGCTGTTCTCTGACTTTGGGATTCTAGTTTCTAGGTTAGTTCCAGTGGCAGTTCTTGACTGGAGGATCTGGCACTTACTGCCTCACCTAGCAGCCATTCGGAGTGACACTGATGTTCTGGGAATAACGTCTGGCGATGCACACAGCATGAAAGGGAGCAGAATGAACCGCAGAGTTCAAAGAAAGAATAAAGTGGTTGAAACTCCTTGAAGTTCAGATCGGTCTGTCAGCTCCTGGTTACCGTTCGTTGTATATTCTCTTTTTTCCAACTCTGCTTTCTTTGTTTTGGATATAAAATCTGCACTACGTGCAAAAAAATAATGCAGAGGTATTTATAGAGAAAGATGCATTGATAAGAATCTGATCAACAATTGATGTCATCATTTCTTTCAGCTCTTAATTAAGACTTAGAAATACACTACTCCAAATAAAATATGCTGTGGTAATCAATTTTTACATCTGATGTAGTAGAAGAGACTGTGCTAATATAAAGTTGCTCTTCAAAGTGGAGCTCATACACAAAATCTTGCCGCGGCATGACAAGAAACAGCATCTTCCAACTGATGTAGACATTTCTACAGTTGAGTGTGGTTGTGTGGGCTGTAAAGTATTCTTGTTCATTGAAAGTTTCTGGAGAGAAGTTGAGAAGAAAAACGCTAACTTTTACAGTTTGAACACTAATGCAAAGCAATGCTGAAAGCCTCCAGGAAGCATCTATCATAGCCTGTGACCCTGTTGGATGTTTGGGGTTTTCTGCTATTGCTTTATTTAGGACCTTCTGTAGGATCTTCCACTTACACACCTGCTTTTTTTTTGCTTTAACTGTCAACATTCCAAGACAAACTCTGGAAGGACCCCAATCCTTGATTCTTTTGGAGCTGGAATTTATCTTTGTGTGTGTCACCAACTCATGGTAGCAGCTGGAGGGAGTGGCTTGCAGTGGGAAAGAAAACATGGGTGTGAGTGGGTGCTGCAGAGAAAGCTACTGAGATGAAAGAAAGGTTTCTAGACTGCAAGTATCACAGTTCAGACATTTGAGCAATGATGCTTCTGGATGTAACCTGTGATCACATCTTGTTGCTCCCACCACCAGTGGCTGCCTGCTCTGCAGAAGAGCCCTGGGTACTTGTCCCTGATCTGAGCCGCAGAGTGCATGTGCTTGTACTGCCTTATGCTAGAGCCTGTAGAGTTCACAGGTGATGAGCCTCAGGAATTAGGCATACTCCCTCTTACCTTACTAAAGAAGAGGGCCTGTAGCTATTAATAGCCATTCCTAGCTATTGAGAGGCGTTAGAAGATATGGTTTCCTTTCCTGATCCTGATCTGCATTATCAGCTTTTAACCTAATCTTTGCAGCTCCTAAGGGAACAAGATGTGCTTCTAGGGATACAGGTACTAGGAAGCTGGTCTCTTCTTTAAAACCTAGGTACATTTTGCCTTGCACCTCACCTTATGATAATGATTCCTTGTACGTTGGCTCACCTGAGGGGTAGCTTTATTAGTAGATGGCATTTGTGCATAAAAGAATAATTACTGCTAAACACAGATATACAAGGAATCTATAAAGAGAAATAAAGCTCTTAGATCACATTGGAATTTCCCTATAATCTCAGGTTGTAATTCCTGTCTTGTTTCCCTCTACTGATCCCCTACAGAAAATCAAAACATTTCTTGCTATCCAAGTTCATACTAGCCTTGCTCACTGCAGTTCAGTGAAGTAGGGGATTGTTTTGCTACTGCACACTTATTCTCCTCTAGTCCTTTGATTAACACTTTCATTGAGTTTCTTAATTAACACATTCTCAAGTTCAGTTGGCACATCTCTGCTAGTCTTTTGGTATTGTTCTAGTAAATTCTTATGCAGAACATTGAGGAACAAGTGATGCTCTTATTGTATATATTTCATATTATTTAGGATTTATAACTGTCTGATTTTTGGCTTGCTGTTCTTTTCTGTGAGCTTGCTGCAAATTTCAATGCTGCTGTTGCAGGTGGTGAACTGGAGAAAGCTGAGAACTGGCTGATGTAGCTTTGCTGCTGGTGTGACAGGGTGCTGCTGGATGACCCTTTGCAGCCAGACCCAGACGAGTGGGAGCGGCCGCCTCGCAGTGCAGCGGGCTGGAGCCACACAGTGTGCCTGAATCACCGGCAGCACTGGAGCCCTGTGTCAGGACTGGGCATGCTGGCAGCCCTTGGGCTTTAACCAGCACCGCCTGCCAGAGTGGGGTCACCTGGCCTGAGTCCAGAGCACCACCCTGCTTAAACCTGAAAACCCTGCCTGCAGACGGTGCCAGATTAAAGCAGTGCCTTGCGTACCTCAGGGGACTAAAACTGCCATGAGCGCTTCATGACAAATTGTGCCCTGTGATCTGCCTGCTTCTGGGGAAGGAGTATGCAGTACCAATGCCTTCAGGGTGCTCCAGGCCTCTGAAGTTTGTAGATCATAACCTTTGTTGTGCGCTGGGCATTAATGATTTGTAACACAGGCTGGGGCCAGGAAGTTGGTAGGAACCAACTTTCTCATTTTAGTCAGAAGATACCTGTTAGAATGAGTTACGATTGTTTTCGGTAATAGAAATCTCCAGCTCTTCCCCAGAGGGAAAAAATAAGATAACTGATATTGCACTTGCCACCCCAATATTTCTTAAAGCTGAAAGCATTTACTGTGAAGTGAATGCAATCTTAGGCTCTCTCCTCCCACCTACGTGCAACCATAAACTGAACAACTGCAAGTAAAATAATTAGCTGGTGTACTGGAGCTCGTCAGGTGCCAGCTACAGAGTTCTGCCAATGCCAAACTTTTGGTTTATATAAAAAAGAAAATAAATAAAGAAATATTTGTGTGAATTTTAAACTGAACCTCTGAAACAATTAAGTGGAGCTGAACAAGTTCATAAAACAAAGACTAATGACACGTCCCCCACGCTGCTTGGCTGTGTGCCCCCATTGATTGACTTGTAGAAAGTTACAGGCGTTAAGTTGGTATTTTTCATTAATTGCGATGAAATATGAGAATCTCTTACCATTCCTTCTGTTCAGTTCTGCCTTATTCTTGTAACCAAAGCTACTCAATCATTACAAGAAATCATTATTTGCTTGTGAGTAGGAAAGAATCAAGGCTGCTCCACATATTCTAGTCCTCCCATAATAGCTGGATTCCTTTCATTATTCACCTTTTCACTTTATATTACTGAAGTTTGTCTCAACCATACAGGAAAGGCTAAACATGTAAATAAATCTCTTGTAGGCAAGAGGGAAATACCAGCTTTGTATGCAACAATTTTTTCTCAGTAATTGCTTTTCTCTGTTTTCTTTCCACATGTGAACTGATTGCATGCAAGCACCAATTACAAGATTAGGTTTTAGCAAAACATGTTCCAATGTCCACCTTAGATTTTATTTAGAATGACATGAAACAATGCTGTGGATATAACCCTGAAGGCAACTACATGTGAAGTCATTTATCACTAAAAAAAATGTGAGGAATGCTGAAAATAAAGTTAACGTTCGTAGTCATATTTTCGTTTTTTAACCTGTAGTGCTAGAAGGCATTTTTCTTCATTCTCTAAGCATTTTCCTTCCTTCTTATTCTTTTTGTTTGACACCAAAACTGTTTCTGTATCAAAAAAGCAAATAGAAATTATTTTTCAAAATGTAAGAAATCAGTAAATGTAAGAACACCGCCAGCTATCTCCCCATTTTCCCATTGCCTTTTCTTAGCCAAAGGTTTTCTTGCTGCCTCATGACACATCAAATGTAAGCTCAGACTCAGAGGTCTGCATTGCCAGAGCACAGCCTGCTGCTTGTCATGGCACAAATGCAGCTCAGAGTGTCCCCGCAGAAGTCATCCAGCACAGAAATGTGATGGGACAGCAACGTACCTTTAGTCTAAACAGCAGTTTGGTACCCACAGCTGGCAGCCAGCTCGGTGGTCTATGTGCTTGGTATTGCTATTATTTTTTTTTCCTTTTGTCTTCGTTTATTTTCTTGCCTGCCGCAAGTGGCTGTTTGTTGATAGACAGTCATTCTCTGGGTGTGCGCACATCTAGTTGTGCATCCTAGCTTATCATTAAGATGCTTCCTTTCCTTTAATCTCCCAAACCCACTCCTAGCTAGAAGGAGAAGAACTGTTTCCTGGTCTAATTCATGTATATCGAGTTGCCAAGTACATTTTGAACTCGGTAGAAATAGCATGGATGCAAGTAAAATCAGTGGTGGGAGGTGGTGGAACAGCAAGCTGAGTGCAGCACCAAGGAGAAGGAGGGAGAGAGCTGAGACCTGGTGAGACTGCCGGGATTTGATCTGCAAAGTGTGAGCAGTAACCACAGGCACCAGGCTGATTTTGTAAGCGGTGGCTCTTCCAGCCAGGGGTGTGGCTTTCAGGCACAGCTCCTGCCGTGTGCTCTCCTTGCTGCATGGATGGGGTGGGGGGACACCATGCTGTGCTGTGGCAGCTGAAGAACAGAATGTTGGTTGTGCAGCCATGAAGGCGGAATTACAAATTGGAAAGCCTCAGGATTAAGATTCCAAGGGAGTAGAGTTTAATTACAAGCTCTCTCAAGCATTACTCCACAACTTGCACACAATGCTGTACATGCTCACAGGCTGCTATACAAGTTGTTCTTCCATTTGGCAGTGCAGTGTCAGGAACATGTTTCACTGACTGAGCTCTCTTCCAGAGCCAGCTGGGAAGGATCCTCGCGGGCTCGGAGCGCTTGCCGAGTCGCCTGCCGTGGCATCTTGTCTGTGACCAGGGCTCTAAATCATTATGGTAATAGAGTCATTAGCAGGAGACACTGAAAAACGGTTTAATTGTTTCTGTTCAGGATTACTAGGTATGTCTGAAGAGTGCAGAAGCAGTAGCTGAAAAACTGGTGGCTTATAGAAAGCTTTAACTGACTGTGTTCCAAGTCAAACACAACAAGCTGTAAACCTGATGGAATGTGAAAGAAATTCATACCTTAGTGAACCATAAACAAAATCACTGATGATAAAATTTAATCAAAATGTAACATTGCCTTTGGGAATCAGATCCAGTGTCTTTTGATGATTAGCAGGATTATCAAATGTAGATGCTCAGCTGAATACCACAATGTTGTAATGTTGCGCTCCATGGAACATCAATGCCAGAAATAATTTAACACCTGCACATAAATCATTTTGCAATTATCTTTTGGGAATTATTTTATCTTAATCTTTTTATTTTGTTCCAAACAAAATTAGAGAGGAACACTGAAAGATGACACTAGGTGAAACAGAGGAAGGTTAGGAGCACTGTCAGGTTATATAAACTAAGCTAAATGTCTGTTTTCCATTATTTAATTTTTGGATTGACATGCAGCTTTGGCTGAGGATTGTGAAACAGAATTGGTTTGTGTGTATGTGCACACAGTTAATTAAATAAAACTTTTAGCAACAGCAATATTGAAAATGTATGTTCTGCACACTTTAGCATTAAGAAGAGGGATATTAAGGGTGGAAAACCTTGAGCCTGTTGATCCTCCTTTCCCTAAAGCAAAACAGCCATTTAATTTTGGGACTTAGAAAATTATCAGTCAGAAGTTACAAAAAACTATTCTCTGATCAGGGAACAGGAAAGAGACAAACTTAATTCTTCCTAACATTAAGAGGAGCTGGGGGTATAAAAGCCCTGTGCAATAAGAGAAGGATCACCGCCCCAGGTAACCTTTCAAAGTGGTGCTGAGTGAGTCATTGATGTTAGTGGGAACTTTGTGGCTAAATCCCCTACCTCGTGCTTTGAAAGCCTAACCACTGATTTTGGAAGCATATAATGATGGACTGTACTTAACAGAGCTACATAGGAAAGAAAGAAATAATTACATTTCAGTGAATTTTGATTGGTTTTGTATTTGATCGTGTTTTTCTCAGCAGCATTTTGAAAGCCAGTTCTTCAAATAACTGTATTTTCTGGTCTGAATAATCACTTTCTTGTTAGATCTACAAGTGTTTATTAGTCACATTAGTTGTAAGAAAGCAAACTCTGAAAGTGGCAATACAGATTCCACTAAATATTATGACCAAAAAAAGTGACAAAATGCCTCTCTTGGAAAGAGTCAATAAATAGCAAGCCAAACTCTGCCCAACATAATTTAATGCATGCTTGTACAAAAACATTAAATGCTAGCAACTAGCTTTTATATCAATACGAATTCTCTGTAATTTTTTGTCCCTGTTTTTCATAGCGGGGTTTTCCCCTTGGAGCACAAGGGCATGTAAGCTGGCTGCACCAAGGCAGGGGTACCTGCTCACCTTCCTGTTTGTGAATAGGAAGTAAAAACTGAACCTTGGTGATCAGTGCCCTTTTAAAATAAAATTTAAGAATTTCTCCAGCCTATTTACTGATTTACATACAGTGAAATGGCAAAATTAAATTATGAAATGAATACTGTGAGTTCTCTCAATGAACCATCTTCTCTAGAAGCAAAGAGGCACGCTCCTTGGCAGATAGCACAGCCTTTAAATTAGGACTGTGTTTTCAGTTGTCAAAATTTGACTGAAAGATTTTTCAAATTACAAATTTTTCTAAGGTGAAAATAACCAAGAAGTTATTGTGCTCTTCGGTGGTTTATTTTTTAATTATTTCTTTCTAGAATATTTTCATAGAAATATCTGAATCTTACCTGGGAAAACAAGTGTGAGCTATGCTGTGGACTGAGTAAAAGAGATACTGGCTCTTTGCTTTGGGTTTTGTTTATTTAAGTATGGTTTTCTACTGTTAAAGCTTTAATAATAAATGTACACGTGAAGACTGAGTTACAAATATTGGCGTATTTTACCTTGATTATTATAATCAAGAAATCTTAAGTAACAATGCCTTTATCTAGTTCTATCAGTAATTATCACGTAGTGGATTTTTGTATGGGCTATTCTCTGAAGACTGAAGAAATCCTGAAGTCCTCTTTTCTTTTTTTATGGATAGCCTTATGGTACTTACGACATCTACAACACTAAAAAACATCACTTCTTCTCGAGGGCCTTTTGGTGCCCTGTGCTGGACATGTGCTGAAGTATTCAGCATGTCTGTGCTCATCAGCTCTGTGCTGTGCAGGTTTCAGCTGCTTACCCCTTTGGAACAATTGCTTTTGACTTGCATTTAGATAAAGAGATTGATGCTGCTGTGTCTTCACACTTGGAGAAGGGTTTTGATGCTTTAAAACTTCATTTTTCAGCTGGTCCAATGAATTTTATTGCATCTCCCACAAATTTTTGCTTGCTGCTTTCAGTACTTAATCTACATATCCAAAAAAAAAAAAAAAAAACCCTTAGAGACAAACTTTAAAAAAAAAAAAGGTGGAATTACCAGAGCAGACTGAACAAAAGATGCTCAACCTGTATGTCACTTGTCCCACTGTGATCCTTCCCACATCCTTCAGAGGAAGGGGAAACTGAGTTCTTCTCCTGGATTCTGGACAACTTCAAGGCTTAGATCCCTGGAACATCATTTTCTTGAGGTTTTAAACCACTTTTCTTGTTTGTTTTCTTCTGAATTTGTTTTGTTTGGATTTTTAGTATTATAGTTACAGAGTATTCATTGCCATCTTAGGAATCATAGACAATTTGAAGAGAAGACTTTTGATCTCAGCCTTCATGAAGTTTCAGGCGTATTTTCTTCTGTAATGACATCCTTATGTTCTCTAACAAGGAAGTATTGAAGATAACAGTGGGTTTAAACATGAGTTTTGCAACATTCCAAAGGCTACCTGCACATTAAGGTAGTGTGTTGGCCTCCAGTCACACTCACAGCTGTGTCTATGTGGTCTGTTTTCTACTCTAGCTTTTCTAATCTGCTAAATCATCACTGATCAGTTAGATTTTAAAATGAAGTGTGTAATGTCAGCCTACCTACTAGTAACATAGCTCATGCAAATTTCTCATTGGAGATGTAAAGACGCTGCACAGTGTAAAGTAAGAACAGAGAAAATCCTTTTTAATTTGAAATGAAGATTAAAGTAAAGAATAATAATGAAGAAAAAGATTCTGTATACCCACAGGAATTTTTAACAGCATTACTGCGTGAGCTAAGAAGTCACTTTTAATTTTTCTATATCTCATTAGAGTTTTATTTCTTAGTTTACTACAAAAGTGCCTATTTTGGATTTCTGGCATGAGTTTCAGTGTCAGGATTTGATTTCTCTACCATCATTTACATTTTCAATAAACATTAGAACTGCAGTATGGAAAATTTCTGTTAAGTTTGAAGGATGTCCACCTGACCTCTGAAACATCTTTGAACAGTACGTGAGGGAACCAGCAAGGGGATTTAAGAATAGAAATTCCCAGAATTCTTCTCATTTGCCACTTCCTCAGGTTAGTCATTTTTGATGTACATTTTTTTCCAAGCGTTTGCTTGTCTTCTGTTCCAAGCACACAATTTAGGGCTCTGACAGAGAGTTTCTGGCAATTCTTGCGTTGCAGAGTAAGGCTATGCCAACCCCCCACACCACTGCCCAGTCCAGCAGAGGCTCTGCTATCACTGCAGATCACAGTACAATGATTTGGCTTGAATGGACGACAATGCAGACCTAACTTTAAAATACCATAAGAAATTAGAACATCCAAAGCACTAGTACTTGTTCTGTTAATTATGTCATGGCAATAGGTACTTTGAATAAATGGATAGCCACAAATAGCTGAGTTCTCTTGCGCTCATGGATTAAATGCAGCATTGTAGCCTTGATTCAAGTTTCCTGTTGTTTAAGCTTCCAGCACTTCTAATAATGACTTGCAGCTAGAACCGTGTGTGCTCCACCCACTGGAAGGAAATTAAAAGGTGGGAAGATAGAGGAAAAGTATTAGAAAACTCTCTTTATTATAAAAGTGAAAGTTTAAAATACAAAGCCAGTTCTGAAGATGATCCAATTGACTGCAAAGTGGTCATAACACACAGCTGAATCACAAAATCCTCTACTAGTGATCACGTAGTCCCATGTAGACCCTGTATGAGGTTGGGTGGGATTTTTTTGTTTTTGTTTGTTTGTTTATTAGCTTGGTAATTCTTTTATTTTGTAGGTTATTAAAACAAAGTAATTTATACAGAAAAATCATTTAAAACTGTGACTATGCTGCTTCTGCTTTTGTGCAGCTCTCAAAAAAAATTCTAGTTAAATAATATCTAAGTTGGTTGCCAGGACTCCAGACAAAAAAAGCAATTTTCTTTGTTTTGGGCTAGTATGTGCCCGTTCTATTGCTCGCTTATTTTTCCTATTAATTAGCAGACAAACTCATAATGTAATAATATTATTAAACAAGACAGAAACTTGAATTTTCTTGCCAGGTTGCAGCAGCCATGTAGACTTAGTTATCGGTTTTAGTGTGCTTGGCTCACAGTAGTAGCGACTCCTTAAAGTATGCCGTTTCACATGCCTTGAGGTTTGTTTAAAACGCTAAGCTGTCACTTTAAAACTTTTCATGAAAATACTATTCCTGTTGCTGGTGAGCTATGGTATATTTGGTAGAAATGAGCAGATGCAGATGCTGGGACTGCCGTTTGGGAGGTTTGTTAATCAAAGTTGGGCATATCAGTGGGTTTCTAATTGCTGCTGTACTTCTGATATTAATATTAAAGATGAGTTGGAGAAAGTTTATCAGCACTTAGATTTCATTGACTTTAACATGCAAATTCATTTATAGAAAGAAATGACGGCATGGGAATATCAATTAGTATTGTTCTTGGAGATTACTCTTGCTGAACAAGAGCACTAAGGAAGAGAAATCATCTGCCAAATCAAAAGCAGAACTCTGTTTCTGTATTTAGGTGTGTACATGAATGCTTGTGTGATGCACTTCTATTCAGCCAGCTGTTTGCGGTCAATTTATATACTTTATAGGTTATAAAACACACAGTTTGGTCTCACTCCACTTTTTGCGGTGTGACAGAAGGCGGCAGGGCTCCTCTTGAAATACCAGCCCTTCAGAGTGATGTACTTTGCCACAGTTGGAGTGTGTTTATCCTGATTTGGCAAGTATGTGAGGCAGCAGTGAAGAGCTCTACAAAGAGCTAACGTATTGTTCCGAGGGGAGATGGGGTGACCTTGCCTCACAGTTCATCTGTATACCATGCTGAACAGAGTTGTCTTTTTAAGCTTCCTAGAAAACAGTATGCTTTGTTTTCAGAAAACCCACTGGGGGAATACCAGGTAGCAGGAGCTTGTTTTGTGGCTCGTACCCTGCCCCATATGACAATTATCCAACTACTTCCCTACTTTACCAGAGAATAGCGTCTTTTGTTGACTCATGCTGGGTGCTCAAATTTAAGACTTTTTGTTGAGGATGAAGAGGTAGGAAAGGAACACTCACTGCATGAACTTGAAAGCTTTAAAACTAATTATGATCCTTTCCCTGTGGTCTGCTATAACACAGTTTTATCGATACGTGCACAGGCCAGGAAAATAAGCTATAAAATATTACTCTCTGGGCTTTGGTTTTCCATACGTATTCTTTTTGAGGCAAGTGAGTATGCTGAGAACCACAGAATACTATACACTGAATTCTTGAATCATTAACATTGAAGACATTCTAAAGTGTTAGCTTCCAACTTAAGGCACAGTGCAAGTAAATCGCATGTAAAATATCCCTGTGTTTATTCTACAGTGAAGTGTTGCCTCACTTGACTCCGTAAAAATGCACTCCTTTAAACAGAAAGCTAAACCGAACTGGTGTCATTTATCACCTCTGTGAACGTGTATTGCATTGCTTGCTTGCTCTTCTCTTAGGAGAAAATAGAAGGGAAAGCCTTGATTACAGGTTAAATAGCATATGTCCTCCAACTGTTGCATCAAATCGTTTCTTACGTGCTTAATGCATTTACTTTAAATCCAAAGCCTAGAGGTTTAACTTTGGATGCCTTGAAATAAAAGCACACTTGGCTGATGAAGAAGGCATTTGCCTTCAGGTTGGAAAAAACTTAAACTAACGTCATCTCAGCATGATTAGAGCTCACGTGTACTACTGACCTAGGGGCATGCATCAACAGGCAAGAGTCAGTAAAGACAATAAATTCATTCTCTTCCTTCGAGAATGCAGTTCTCCAAAGGTGAAAATCCCTCCAACAAGAGTACATATGTGCACAGTAAAGATCGCAATTGTTAGGAAACCACAGGACAAAAGAAATATTTGGGAGTGTCATTGCAGTACTTACAGTATTTAGAGTATGGGGTGCATGCATTGACAGAAAAATAAATTATTTTCAAACAATTCAAAATTAAAGGTCAGTCCTAGAAGTGAGGCTCAGTTTAAGGAAAGAGCTTAAAGGCTTGGACTTCAATTAATTGGTCTTAGGCCTAGAGAACAAGGTATTTTAAACTGTAAAATCTACAGCTTAGCGCCTATCACTAAAGTACAGCTCATGCTGGTCAGTTCACCAGCTTTTCAAGGATGTTTGCACGTTGACCTTCTACCTTGCCAGACTAAGCAAAGTAACAACACTGTCCTATTTCCACAGTAGAATCAAATCAGTTTGAGAACTTCTAGGCCTGATTCCATTATTGTGCTGAAAACACATCCATGTACAACTTGGATATCCTTTCCTGCTCGTTTCCTTTCTCTCCTTCCCACCCTTCTCAGCAGCTTTAGCAGGCGACAGCCCTGCCAGAAGTGGATGAGAGGCTTCTGCTCTTTGTTGGCGGAGTGAAGGCGGTTCCTTGACCTCAAACATCGACTATGGCAGCTGTACCAACGAGCTAGGTCTGGTAGAAATACCGCCCCTCCTGTGTAAACTTGCACTCATTTTCCTGTATCTGGTTTCTGTAGGTGTATGTTGGTGTATTTCCTCTTTGTGTGCATAAGATATATGTAGATCTCTGTCAGGAATGCTGTAGTGAAGTACCCTTGTGATGGCAGAGAGGTTGTGAAAGGGCTCCCCTAGCCCAGAAGCAGCAGGGCAGCTTTGGGGGCTGGGAGGGATGCAGGACAGCCCAGCACTCAGTGCAGCTCAGGCTCCTGCAGAGCCCAGTGCCTGCTCAGCACCCGCTGCAGAGCCCCATGGTGCACAGCAGGGCTGCCAGCCCACAGCACCCAGTGCAGGGCCAGGGATTCAGCGGGGCTTTATCTCTTCGTCATGAAGGCTGCTCTGGCTTTCACGTGTTTGGCAATTAACAGGCCTCACGTCTGCACGGCCCCAGGCTGCCTCTCTTGGCAGCGCTCTCGCCCATCGGTTACTTGCAGGGAGCTCCGCGTCTCCCAGCTTGTCTCCTGCAAAGCTCCTCCAACCAGGAACTGCGAGGCTTGTCCCTGGCCAAACAGCATTTAATCTCTTCAGGCTCTTTTGAGGGCGTGGTGTGATATGAACTCCTTAAGTCATTATACCAAATGCTTTTAGAGTATGTTTTAGGATTGAGAAGTGCTATTCAGAAAGAATGCAATTATCTTCCTTGCAACTAAGGAATGAGTACATGATTCCGTGTATAAATACACTGACAGATCCGCATAATGCCTTCAACACATGTATGCCTTTACTCTCAGTGTTTGAACCCGGCCTTTTTACTTTGGGTGCCTCTATGAATGGGAACATACAGTTTATAACTTCTAAAACTGTCTTATACACTATTTAAGGATCCATTATTGACAACTTTACAATTAAGAGAACACCTCACTCATTTGTTCTGCTGTTAAAATCAGGAGCTGACCTTCATGCCAGAAGAATAACGAGGATAAAAAAGTTCTTATGAAATTAATGCAGCGATGTACATCCCTACCTCTCAACAAATTGGAAAACTACAGCCTCCAAGTACATCTGTGCAAAGCCAGAAAAGATGATAGTCCAATGGTTTTTATTGTAAAGCAAATACCTTTACAGTTTATTCTTTGTGTATGGAAAACCAACAGTGGAACTACAAAAGTGTCATCCTGAAGAGTGAAGGAAAGAGATGGCTCAGCAGAAAATGAGAACAATAATATTGATCCTTTCTAATCCAGTCTCTGAAACTTCCAAAACAAGTGACTGTTTGAGACCTGAAACCCTTTCAAACTATCGTACAAGGTGCCCTAGCAATATTGCCTTAGTGAATTTCCACTGAAAATATCTTTATATACTCCATTACTGAGAGCAGTGGTAAAAGGTTTCACCATGTTTCAGTACTGGGGGAGTGCCCTTATTAACATAACCTCCGTGACACTGCTGAGCAGGAACTGGAGGCGAGTGCGAGGACAGCCTGCCAGCCCGGGCTCGTCAGCTCCGGGTGAAGGGCTCCGCCACCCTGAATCAGTCTGGGCACAGGGATCTTCAGAGACCTCCCCTTTGCTCAAAGGGGAACAAGAAATGCCAGTTAGATGCCTGCAAATATTTTCTCTGGGTTAAAGCTAGGATAATCTGTGCACACTTGCACTTGTGGATTGCCTATTTGGTGTTTACAAAGACATAAGTGAGCTGAAATTAATTAGTAATAAATTAACATAAACTCAAGCCTAGCAATATATTTGAAGAAGCGGTGAAAAGGAAGTAAGTCTTAAATCTTCTGTGGGGAAAAATACCACTGGAGAAGGAGGATCCTGAAGTCTGAGAGCTTAGAATTTGTCTGTAGAAGGAATGTCTGCACTGCAGCAAGTAATGCTTTCTTCCGAGCAAAATGCAAAAGTAGCTGTACGTCGCCCAGGAACTGGCAGTCTTGGGGTTAATTTCCATGGCACATACATTCATATATTGTACTCCAGACATTTTTGTCGTACAAGTGTGTCTCATCTGCCTTTGTCTTGCTACACAGTTGGCCTTAGCAGGACCACGTGCTGCACTCTGTTCTCCTGTGTGCTATGCCAAAAAGTGCTGCTTTTTACGTCCCTACGTCAGCACTGTGTATGTAGTGAGCTGGGAGAGCATCTGCCAAGCTACAGGGCTGTTGTAGTGTCAGCTGGCTTCTTATCTGGCTAGCTTTCGGACATGCTTGCTCCCAGGCTACATTAATTTTTAAAGTCAGATTTTTGCTGTATGACTTGAGGTTCTACCCTTTGGAATTCCTGAACTCTTTCCAAAAATTTCAGCCCCACCCCAGTTAGACCAACCTTATAGGCTTCTTTCTCCATAAGGAGTTGTGAAGCCCTGTCGTAAACCAGGAGTAGATTTTGTTTCCTCTGCATTGTGTTATGTGATTGCTCTTATGATAGCCAGTTCCGTACGTCAGTGGTACAGTGCTTTCTTGGACTTTCTAACCAAGGTAGCTGGGCTTGCTGTCCCTGCAGATATCTGATTCTGTAGATGCAGCACTCATTTTCTTGTAGGTGCAGTAGGTTGTCAAAGATCTTATTAAATACCTGTCTTTGAGAGATGCCTGTCGCCAAAGGAGACCATTTCCAACCTTGCCTTGTTAAGATCCTGGTGCTTTGGCTGCTTGGCACTGCAGCTCACTCACCAGCAGTGCTGTGTCCGTCCTTGGCTGTGACAAGTGTTTGTTTCCGCAGGACATGAATGGCTCTTGCACTTTCCAGGTGAAGGAAACCTTTGAGGATAACTGTGTACTACGCACCTTGACTAGACATCTTCATGTGAAAATGAAAATATGCTTCTGCTTTGCATTCACTGGGACCATGCAATGAGTGACCCACATCAAACACAGCTTGCAGTGCCTGTGTCGGAGCAGATCAAGCAATCTCCTAGTGGGAATGAACAGATGTAGAGCTCTTCCCGAAATTCCTTACTTCCATAAGTCATCCAGGAGTCCTCTGCATGCTCCCCATTATTTCTCCTTCAGTTTTGGGGTCACTCAGAGCATCCTTGCCCAGAGCTGCTGCTGGCCCATGTGATGCACCAGTGTGCTGTGTGCAGGTGGCCATGCCAAGGGGCACAGCTCCTGGAGGTAACAGGGGACCAGGGCAGGGCATGGAAATAAGGATAGGGCTTGGAAATAACGACTGCTGCCTATAACATCTGTGTCAAAAAGAACCTCCATAAATATGGGAGATCTCTATCCCCTTTGACTAGTGAAAGTGCATAAGATTGAGATGCAAATCCTCTTGAAAGGCCTTGTGTATTTCTTCAGAGTTTTTGCTTGAGAATAGGGAGGATTATCTGCATATCTCAGTGTATGTCTCTGTGAGGGTTAAGATCTGTAAATGAGCTGATGGAGCGAATGGTAGAGCTGTGGAGGGAAGCTGGGTTTTGGTGACCTCTTCCTGGTTCTACTTGGAGAGCCCCATGTGCTGGGACACTGGGACTGTCCCTGATTATTTTGCCAACTTTTGACATTGTAATTGTTTCTTGTCATGGGGAGAATCATGCTCTGCCCCCATCATAGCCAAATACAGAAAATTGCCAGCAGGTGGCATGCAAAGGGTGCTATTTCTGATGGCTTTTTGCTTTGGTGGGGTTTTCCCTTAAAATAAAATAGAAATGGGAGCTCAAAAGGTAGTGATGTGAAAATAGGCTGTTTGCTTCGGGCTGGTGATTACTGCTTTGGCATCAGTGAGAGAAGCAGACTTCCCATACTAGTCCCTCCGAAGAAGTCACAAAACTCACTCGCATTTCAGGAGCTCATTGCAGAGCTCTGGAGGCGGCGTCTGCTGGCCCGCAGGAGCTGCAGCAGCGTGCTGGGTGCTGGCCCTTCCCTGCTCCGTGCTGTGGAATTGACAGCAGTGCTTGATTTCTGCATGATGGCTGGCAAGAATGACAGGAAATACAAGGCACTTTGTTTTGTGGTGCTATTCCAAATTTTCCTGTGACAACAGGTCAACAGGCTGGCCTGCTGCCATTGGGAAACTACGTTGGGATGAAAGAAATACTATTTTTTGTTTGTAGCCTTATTACAAATGTCTGGGTTTAAGAAACTTCTGCTTCTCCCACATTAGCGCTCTAGACAAATCTTGAACCACCTTTGTGGCAAGCTCTAACAAACGCTGTCACTTTGACCTAATCCACTTTTCTGCACAGCTGTGCTAAAGTCACCTTTAGTTTTATCACATTTTAATGCAAACAAGGCCGGAAGGGTGCTTGTTTGGATTGAAGAAGCTGTGACAATTCGTCTGAATGGGAACTTCAGTAACTGGGAAGAAAAATGTGACAGGGAGCTTTATCACTGCATTGTACACAACAATCTGAAAATTATTGCTTCTTTAGGGGTCTATTCTCTCCCTGAGGCCTAGCACAGTCTATGCTAAGCAGCTAGACAGAACTGTGAATGGTTTGCCAGTCCTAAAGACAGATTTTAATTCTATTGTTTGTGGGTATCCCTGACTTTCCTAAGAGGATTCAAAGACAGGCTGTAGAATGGGACAGCCAGCGTAAGATTTGGCCGATCTTTAAAATTCAAATAGAAAAGAACTCTTCCCTCAGCACTCCAAAATTGGTCAAATTCCAATGATGTTTGCTTTCAAAATTTGTTGAGTTCACTCATAACTAAATGAACTTGCAAAATGTGTGCCTTGTTGTTCTCTAAAACTTTGGTTAACCACTAATTTCCTGTAAGTGTGAATAAGTGGGGAGGAAAGATTTTTCTTTTTAAAACATCGAAATTACCACAGTAAGAAGGATTTTAGAAATTATATATACCAATATTTACCAAATATGGGCAAATATTTATATAGGTACAGGTCATGGTTGTACTTTTTTTTTAATACTTCAGTTAAATTCCAAGTGAAACTAGACAAGTGCTCAAACATCAAAAAGCTTTATCGCTGACCCATTGCAAACTGAATATTCAAAGTATTTGCAGAATAGAGCTGAATGAATCCTCCTTGGTGCTACAGAGTAAAACCTTAGGTAGAGGGGGAAATAAGGGATTCGATCTCCTAGGAGACAGCAAACTGTGGCTCAGTGGGATGGTGGCAGCTCGGGACTGCTGCCTCGTAGCTGTGAGCTGAACTGGCGAAGTGGTGCACGGTGTAAGGGCTTGCTGCCTGTTATGGCAGCAAAAAGAGCCTCTCTGGGATCTTGTGCACCTGCATGACCTGCTGGAAAATATCAAGTGAAACTCATTCAGGAGCTGGACATCTTCAGTTCAGGGTGAAATGTCTTAAACTGATATGAAAATACCGCTTTGGCACAAATATTATCAATATACTTTTGTTTGTTTGTTTGTTTGTAGAAGCCCTGTGCTTTCTGGAATGTGTGAGACACTGAGTTGGCACCTTGGGCCTGTGAGGAAGCTCCCATCCTGATTGGGAACTACAGAATGAAACCCAGCAGCAGCTTTTCCAGCAGAAACCTGGGGGTTTTATCATGCAGCTGCTGCCGGCCATGGACAGCTCCTTGCTGGCTTGTGCAAGTGTTGGGCCTCCAAGAAACCCCTCAGGGCCTCTGCAGGGGCCCTGTCCCGGGCACACAGAGCCTGAGGAGGCCAACCCAGATCCCCAGGTTGCCACTCTCGATCTGACTGGCACGCTGCTGGAGGATGTCTGACTAGTTTCATCAATATCTGATTAGTCTCATCACATAACAGTATGATGACACAACTTTGCAGTAGAAATGGGCTGTTACTGCCTGGATCCTTAGAATTTCACCTGAGTGATAGCTAAGCACATTTGCCAATGGCACCTGCAGTCCTGCAGGAGTTGCATCTTTTCAGGGAGTTAGATGTGCCTCAGCCCAGCCCACCAGCTACATTAAATTACAAAACCTCTTCACTATATTCAAAATGCTATTAGAATTCTCTGGCTTTATGACTTCTATGCCAAGACTTGTCTGCAGTGTGGCAATTGCTGCATCATAAATAATTTTCAAGTCTTTCCTTTGCATCTTACCTCTTCCACCAGTAACTGCTCGTCATCTTTCTGAAACAGCACATTCTTAACTTTCCATATATTTGAAAAGTAAAAAATAATAATTAAAAAAAAAAGTCTTTGTAGTCTTCTAATTACTTGCAGATTAGCCCAAATATTTAAAAAGTGGCAAACAGGAAGAAAATGTTTGGGGAAAATTACGGCTAAAGAACGTGACAAGATCTCCTCAAACAAATGAAAACAAAACAAAACCACAACTACAGAACCCTCTTATTTCCTTATACGGGAATTTCAGGTTGTCCTCATCTTAGCATTGCTATCCATTTAAAATTGGAAAAAAATATCCTTCTCTTCCTCCTTCTCTTGTGCTGACAGTAATTTTTTACTGAGTAAGTTGGTAAATTCCTAAGCTGGGGTCTGCTCCTATGCTCAGTGCAACTCTAATGGATCTGGTTATGCCCACAATAGCTGTACACTCAAACCACTGTTATGGGCTCCAGTGCAAGCTAATTAACCACAATGTGAGTTATATGTCCCAAACTGAATACATAATGAAAATCAAGGTCAATTACCCTGTTGTAGGAGACTAGGAGAAGTCTTTTGCATGGGAGTCCATATTAGGCTTCCCGCTGTATTGAAGATTGCAGATTTTAATATTTAGTAGGATTACGACTTTAAAAAGGAGACTTTAAAACTGCTAACTTATTATGAGGTAATGTGTGGTCTTCATACTGATTTTCAAGCTGTTGATTTTTTTTTTTAACAAGTTTGAGCCCACTGGAGCTAAACTACAGAAGGAGAAAGAATAAAGTTCTTCTAATTCATTATTAAAGAGTATTCCAGCAATTGAGACTTATTCCCAGGATTACATGGATGTAGAGCTAATTTCTGGAAAACCTCAACAATTTATGAGAATCAGCTTTGAAGGATTAGATCTTTGAGCAGTGCCAGGACTGCTATTCCAGAAAGTCTTTCTTTGGTTTCTTGCAAGTAAAGCCTGTGAGTTTTGGCCAGAAACAGGAGGATAATAAAAATCATGCTTAATGATATTTGAGACAAGGAGTTGACGAGATAAGAGGGACATCTCTATGTACTACTTCAAGAAGGAAATTCCATTTAATTGGACATCATGATCATTTCATTTGTGTTAGGGATGATGTTTTAGATTTCATGGCATTATTATAATGGAAAAAGCCACTATCTACACAGTTGCAATACAGTTAATATATAAACACATTATTTTCCAAATTGCTAATCCTGGCTGTGGATTAGATCATTACATTCGTGAAGACAAGTAATACGTCTGAAACTGTCACTGCTCTCTCCCTTGTTGTAGATCTTTCCTCCAGCAGGTTAACATGAGCTATATTTTGGCTTCATTGATTATGACTGGAGAGAAGCTTGAAAGGGAATTTGTAGTTTCGTCCATCTTTCCGCAGAAGCAGCGGTTCTAAGGGAGTCCTCTGAAATGAACTGCAGAGATTGGTCTGTTTGAGACCAGCCACAAGTGCAAGAGGCTTCTTATCTGAAGTTCATGATTTAAAGCAGTTATTGAAAGAGTGAATAAAAATACATTGTGGTAGTCCTGCTTAGCTGATGCTCTCTGTTACTGTTATTACTTGTCTGCTGGCTTGGTACACCCATTCTGTACTTGCACTTTCTAATCGCTGCTGGGTTTGTACATTGTGCTTAGTAATGAGCTCTGCCAGCAGCTATGCTCATCCTGCTCCACTCTTCCCACCTGGTGTGCTGGGACAAGCATAAATGGGGTCAAAACTTGGATCTCCTGTTCAAGCTTGCATAGCAATTTAATTGCTAAGTACAAGCTAGAAATGAAATCCCATTTGCTTAATTTTGTGAGCTGCCTGGAGGGAAGTACAGGGCTTTTCTGTAAAATAGATGTGAGTTTTGTGTACACTGGAAGAGATCTAATATGTAGGAAGTTAATGTTGTTAGGAATTGCTTTTCAAGATTAGTATTAGACCCCGATATCATTCTGTCTGTCTATGTGGGAGTCTATTCAGATTTTGAAGTACTGGTGGAAATTCCACTGCAGCTCGGAGTGGAGGGGAATACATGTGGATGGTGGCTGAACCCCAAGACTACTAGGGCAGTAAGAGCAGCAAGCACCATCTAAGTCATTGATGCATTGTGCATGGGCTCTGCAAGTGCTGTAGCGAGAGGCGTGCTGTGCTGGCTTATCTGGCAAGCCCTTGCCCTTCACTGTCTGAGCTTCCATAGTCAGATGGAAATAGAAGTTTTGCTCTGCTTTCTGTTCATCTTTGGTTCAGATTGGTGCCACTGTGCTTGTC
Source organism: Penelope pileata (assembly GCA_013396635.1). Classification (NCBI taxonomy): domain Eukaryota; kingdom Metazoa; phylum Chordata; class Aves; order Galliformes; family Cracidae; genus Penelope; species Penelope pileata. The sequence goes on along the minus strand of WBMW01001478.1, from coordinate 57,739 downwards.
TGATAGCTGTGAGATCTTGTAGTAAATGAAACATTCTCTATTTGTGCGATAGTCTCTCTGGAGAGTAAGGAAATAAACTTTTATTTTGATGTTGTACTGTACGATGCTATTGACTCATCTCAGGGAAGCAAGAGAGTATTTTGAGGAAAAATGAATGTGTGAAAATGCATATTGCCTTTTGGCTTTTACAGAAGAAAATCTGCAGGTGTTGTAGTTGGGGTGATCCTGGATAGTATTAGCAACAAATGCTACCTTGGTACCAGCCCTGACAGATAGCTGAATGGTAATTACAGGGATTTTGGAAACGTCTTAGCAGAGCTGAGTCTTAAGTATTTGAAATAACAGACACCAGATCTTTACTGAACTGGACAGAGATTCTTATGAGAAGCTTAGCTCTGTGCTGCTGTATACTCACTCACCGAAGCTCTGCATACTTATGTTGAAAATAAGCAGTGTGCTTTTCCCGCAGTTTGAAAATTTAGTTCCATTTACTGTTACTTACGAGTACATCATTGGTTCATGGCCTAGAATCTGTGAGCAAAAGGTTTGCCATTAACTAAATTATGATATTTATTGATCACCAAAAAAAAAAAATCACAAAAAATGCAAGTCACAGTGAGACAAAAACATTTGCACTGTTTTCCTTTTTCTAATTTTCTTAATATGTTTTAGCATGGTTAGCCCTTCCTGCCATTAACTGGACATAACTAGACCATCGCTGAAGTAACCTCTATAATATGGTGTGCTGAGAAGGTTTGCTTTAAAGTCTTATCTTTAGAGTTTAACAAGCATTTTAATAGACATGCAACAGTTCAGTCTCAGAAGATGCTTGTCTGTTCTTCAATTATTTGTTGGTTTAATTTTTACGTTCAGTTGCAATACGTATGCTTCATTTTAAGTTTTGTAATGGAAAACGTTTTTTGTGGATGCTGTGGAAATTAATTTGAAATTTCCAATGACTTCAGTTGATTCAGTTTTGACATGAAGGTTCATAAAATAATGTTTTATCCAAGTACTAACAAGTAAGAAAGAAACTGTTTTGGTTAATGTGTCTTATCTTCATAGGAGGTGTATTCTATTTGTTGCATAATATTGCTATTTTTCTATATAAAATATAGAAATACATATGGAAAATAAATGGAAAATTATTCTAGTAAGTCTTATAGGAACTGGAGAATGAAGAAGTGGATAACCTGGGTCTCTGTTGTCCTTCTTGGGTTGAATTTCTACAGCTACACTGTTTGTCCAAAGATACCAAGTGAAACTTGGATTAACCTGTCATTTCAATTTGTCCTTTTTTGTTTTTAACTTCCAAAAGCAGAGTCTGAGGGCGGGGGATCTTGTTGGAGGGTTTTTGGTTGGTTTATTTATTTATTTTCCAGGAATCTGTCCATCTCTGTGCTACATACTTGTGTGGTAGCTGCACAGCGTAACCCGAGATTAATATTCTGGAAACCGCAATTTATGATAGCTGCGATCGCACCAGTATCAGCTGACGATACTGTGTCACGTTTTATTTCAAAGAAGTAGCGGTAACAATGGCGTATAGTAATAACAGTAATGCTCCTTTCCCTGGGGGAAAGGCAGAGAATGCTATCTTGCCACATGATCTCATTTCTTTTAAGCTTTGCACTAACCGCTGACATATCGCATAAATGCCTCCTTTATTACCTGCCAGTGATTGTCTTCTGTATTGGGAATAGCCTCCGGAACCCACGTCCACATGCCAGCAAAGTGCTTCGCTTACTCCATGTGAATTTGTCTCTGTCTGGCACTCCGTGAGGCCCCTTTATACACCTGAGCATCCTGACTACCTCGAGTAGCCTAAATTACACTGCCTCTGAAAGGGCTTTGTTCAGGTGCCTCGGCGGAGCTGGACTGGGAGTTGGCACAAGCTGGGGCTATGTTTCTGTATTTGCCAAGTAAGTAATTTGCCATTTTAGTTAGGGGTTGGGTTTTCTAAGTGGTGTCCAGCTAGTAATGTAGTCTGGCCACACATCTTTGCAAGGATTCTGGTTCTTATCATTTTGGTTGCTTTTAAACAAAAGCAGCATTCAGTCACATCACTTCCCTTATCAGCTTGATAGCAGATAAAATAGTTATTTTTCAAATTACCTCTCTCTGCAGTTTTAAGTAGACCTATGTAGATACTTTTCAGTCATTTTAGTCTGTAGATACCTGTTTCAAGTAAACAGAAATTCATATTCTGTTTTATACGACTCTTCATCCAAACTCCATTTCCATTTGGACAAAGCACATTATCTATCTTCTATTACAACATGCTTCAATTTGTTCTGTCCAGCCGTGCTTCAGTTAAATGCAGAGGAGAAAGTAGCATACAAGTCTTTGACCATTTTCCTTCAGTGGTAAGTTTTAGTCTGCTACACACATCAACCGAGGCTAGTAGGTCGCTGCTGGAACAGGCAGATGGTACCATCTACAATTTTCAAAGGCAATGGAAATAGCAAAGAGCTGTGTCTGTTTGCTGCTCTTGCTTGATGCACGGCTTTCTCCCTAGCATAATTCCTCCAGGTCTCTAAAGATCTACACGTTGTTCTCTCTGTTCCTGCTCTTCCAGCTAAACCTGGATGCAGATTTGCCGGAGTCTGTTAGTGCAGCTTTCCACATGGTCAGGAGATGAGTTGGTCATTCACCAGTCTCAGTTTTGATCCCCCTGGAACTCCCACCATCATTCTGGCTTGTATCCCGTCTGCATGGGACAACCTTGATCCCCTCTGGTGGATCCCTGGAACACTGCTCTGAGTCCCAGAGCTGTCTCACCAGTACCAGGTTCACATACGACTTCTCACAAAAATACTGCAAAAGCAATGCAAACATTTCCAAATGTCACTGTATTTTTTCTTGCCGCAAACACTTTGTAACTAACAAATAGACTCTTGACAAACTGGTGTCAAAAAATTCTATAGCAGGGTTTGGTTCTACTGCCTTTTCTCTGGTCTGTAATTTTGTGTGAGCTATTTGGGCTGCAGACAGCAAACTATGCAACCTATCAAGAGAGTTAAAAGAATCAATTGTTCAAATGCAACTTTTAAAATATTTGGGGAGAAAACTTTCATGGACTTAATTTTCCTCTCGATATTGTATCCGTTTTGACTCTCTCCATATAATCTTTTCCTGCTGAAATTGGGACCAAAGATGCACTTGTATGCTATAGTTTCAACTGCATAAATATCTACTTCACTTCTGTTGCCACTTCTCAAGCTGTCCAAACAACGGCTGTGAAGGATGGTAACAACTAACATGGAATAGCCCTGGGAAAGTATAATAATGCAAACTTAGAATGGGGGCGAGGGAAATTGTCTTATTTTCTTTTCTTCAGAAACATGAACTTACTTCCCACATTTGTTTGCTTTAGTTTGCTGATTTGCCAGGTGCACGGATCCAGTAGGCCAGGGCGCACCCAAGACATTTGCCTGGATGGTTTTCTTTCCTTTTACATTGCTCTTCAGATCCTGTTGCATAAATTAACACGTCATTTTCCCACATTTGGCAATGTATGGACAGTGGTCAAAAGTTGTTTCATTCTCTTTTGCACTTGTGTTGAATCAATGGTGTACAAAGTTGGGTGGGAAGCAGGCCTCAAGTATGTACGGTTTCATCAGAGTATCTGAGTTCCCCTGCTGTGTATGAAACAATCATTGTTTCCTATTATTTGCTCATAACTGGAATGGTAACGAGTTCTTACATCTGCAATTTATGGTCTTGTTTGGTACTTCCATAAATTTTTAAATAAAAGGTTTGGTTTTGGTAATCTCTGTTTTGTCTCACCAACTAGCAGGTTTTTTATTTGATCTGAATCCTATGAAGAGTAAATACTATGTATCTACCATATCTGTGCAGACTTAGGAGTGATCATGAATCTTTAAAAATGCTGCCCCTGAAACAAGCATCAGCACGGGCAGCTGTAGCAGGGAAGTTTTGGTTCAGTGATTAAAGACAGGAGCTGAAAGTGAGAACTTCTGACTGATACTAAACCACAGTTTAATTTTTGGAGAAGATACTGAAGCTGTCTTGGACTTACCTAAAATTGTGCCAATTTGCACTGATTCTTTTGCAGATAATTTTTATAATTTCAGTCCTTAGTGGTACTTTACACTTAATAAATACTGTTAACTGGCGTAAATATTGTCAGTGTCACAATTTAAAATGACTGTAAAGTAGTTGTCCCTTAGCTGAGGACCGCATTCCTTCCCCAAGTGTCACGAGTGCCTTTGGTTGGCTTGCAGTGGAGGATGAAGAGCTGGAAGATTAGAGTGTCTGTCCCTTGTGCTTTCAGAACGAATTTTCATTCAGTAGTGGCTAAAGCTGGTGGACAGATGGCTTCAAAAAGCCCTTTAACTAATACGTGTTGCCAGCCCTACATCCTCTCCTCTGTTAAACATTTCATTCATTATGCAGTTTCAAGAAATGGTGAGAGCCAACTCTTTCTGCCAGTGTCACCCCTGCACGTAACTCCCCCTTCATTCCAAAGAGCTGTCAAGAGGCATTTTTCTTCCAAAGGGGTGGCAATCTCAGTATTGCTACAATCAGCTTCTGAGGAGGAAGGGGCCTGCATTCAGCCAGAGCACTAGCATTTGTTGAGATGGAATTAAAAAAAAGAGAAGAAATGAGAGGAGAGAAAATTTCAAAAGGCATCAGGGGCTCAAACAGCTCCATTAGATGGAGTGTGTTGTCTGGATTTTGTTTTACAGATCCAGCTCAATGTGCACAAAGAGAGAGTCTCAGATGCTGCGTAGGTTACCAACCAGGGAAAAGAGAAATGAAAATAACACTACAGTTTTTCCATTCTACAGGAGCTTCTTAATGGCTTTGAGTAATTAGAGGTTGTGGAGAAAAAGTGGCAATTTTTCGTTCATTTTAATTCAGCTCAGTCACTTGTTGGTAGAAGAGGAGAAACAGCCAACTGTTGATTCTGCCTCTGTTAAGTGTCAAAATTGCTTCCCTTAAAAATGCAAGGAATGAGAGCTCCTCTGGGACTGCGATCTCAGCCTCAGCAAACAGCTTGGCTGCAGGAACACAGGCACGGCCGTGCCTGGGGCAGTACCGGGTGCCGAGCTCCGAGCTGTAGAGAGAGGCTTTTCCAAATGCTCTGAAAGCTTGAGTGTGCCTACATCATATTTCGCTAGATCTTAAAGTAATCAGGAAAACGTCTCATGAGGATGTGCTGGTTTTAACTGAAGTGCCAAAAGATGTTTCTGGTCTATTCAGCTGTCTCTGAGCATGCAGCCCTGTGAAGGTGGTTGCCTCAGGTTCTTGGAGAGAGCTGCTGGGTTCACCAAAGCTTCCCATAAGAAGGGAAAAAATGGGATGAAAACTGTATTTCTTCTCATATATTCCTTCTCCTTTTCCATATGCATGTGCATTCAATATTGGTGTTCTTTAGAGCTTCTTGATAACACGGTGTCCCCACCATGGAAGGGAGAGAAGGAAAAACAATTTGAGTTCTGATGTTCTCTGTGTGTGATCTGCTTGCTGTTAGTGTTTCTGTGAAGTATAAAACATTTTAGAGTAATTCCAGTCATTCAGAGTAAATGGAAATAGAGACAGGAAGAGGAAATATATTACTTATTTCAAAGCACATCTCAAGCTCCTTTAGATTCAAGGAATTTAAAGCATTCAAGTTTTCTGGCTGCCTAGTATGAGGAGAAAGGATAGGAATTTTTCCCCAATCATAATAAGATTTGCTTAAGTTGTAAGAATTTTTTTAAGTGTTTACAAATCCTGCTCGTGCGAAAAGCTCTAAACAGCTCAGTATTGCCAGTGCACAGATTGTGAATACATGTAAAAAGCAGTTCAGCAGATTACTTTTGACTCCAGGCATGACTAGCGAGTAACTTCACAGAAATCTTCATCTGTGGGGCTCTGCAGGCAGAGCACGTTTTGGTGGGACTTCTGTGTTCTGCTCGGTGTGTTTCGGTTCTAAAAATTGATGTTCTGCCTTTCAGCACCAAATTCATGCTTCTGTACATTTCATGAAATGTGGAATTTAAATCTCAGGCTTCATACATCCTTTGTTTTAGAGCAGATGATGTATAGATATTTTTCCACAATAAAAGCAATTCATCTGTCTTACATCACTTAAGAACTTGGCACATTTTGTTTCTTCACTGCAACATGCGTTTGCTCCAGCTTTGTTACCAAATCCCTGGTATGCAAAACCAAGGGAAATGCTTTTAGCGACACTTTGGTGGAATTTTGCTCAAGTGACAAGTCCGAAGCGATAACGGGAATCAAAGATTTTTTTATACCTCATTCTGTGCTTTAAACACAAACTCAGTCTTACCTTTTGTTTTGGTTATATAAACAGTTGTTGCATCCTTGTCTCAGCTCTTTTCCACTGGAGGAGCAACAAAATTACATATGCAGTTTCTGAATATGAAACCTGGTCAAATAAAATATTTCTGAAACCTGCCTCCCTTTATGGGTGGTACAGAAACAAGAGATAGCTCTGCTTAGTGGAAATTCTCACAAGCTGGCAGGGGACCATAAGCTTAACTGAAAAGGAGGTTAAGTATGAATTTCATCTAAGAATTCTTCTGAAAAAAACTTGCAAATTCCAGGACAACAGGCAGAGTATGAACTGTTTAATCTAGATGAGGGGGGGAAAAAAAAGATGCTGCCGAAAGTTACATAGCAAAAGATTGAATAAAATTCATTTGTAAAAGCCATGATTATGTCATCTCACAGAAGCAGTAAGATGAGCTGGTGTTCTGGATTTGCAGCAGCTGCATGAGTTAGACCTATCTAGCATAGCTGTCCACAGAACCCTGTGAATGTTTTTTTTTCATTGCAAGTAGACTGAATATGACCAACTTCTTGTCCTAAATAACAGAATGAACCTTGATTAGCGTTTACATGCTCAAGGAAATAAATATGCAAACTATCCAAACAACCTGTTCACTGTGAAGAAATGCAAGCCTGTCCAAAAGTATTCTGCACAAGCAAACCGTCAATACCATCACTGCCAACAGAAAGTTGGAATACGGCAGTTTGCTCTGAGCAGATTGTCACCAAAGAGACTTCTCCATTCCCTAAGTAGGGAAACTACGGAATTTTGTGGGGGAAATGCTGGAAGAGAAAGTTCAGAGGGAACCCAGAAAGAAGGAATAACCTGAGATTCTGTGAGAGGACCCCAGATCCTTCACTGTGATTTGGGACAATCTTTCCAACATCAAGAAAGGTGGGAGAACCCTGAGGTAAGCCCACAACACAAGGCTGCACCTAGCACGGCTGGCAGCTGCGCTGACCTGCCAGGCCCTCTTCATGGACCGCATTGCCCCTCCCATGGAAGAGGGCAGTAGTGTAATTCATAAATTTCTATACATCTGTGATTAGTGTTTTGCTATCCAAACCCATTCAGCCTCCAAACTGTAATTTGGTCTTAAACCGTGTAGGGCTCAAATGACAAACCAGCAGAATGCTTGCATGGCGACTGTAGGTAGCACCTCGAAAATATCTTGGGCACTGTTGTGAACTGACAGTTATTGATTGCTGATGTTCAAGGCTTCATGGAAACCAGTAATGATGTGCTATGGGAAGAAATTTAATCTATGTAAGGACTTCTGAAAAGGACAGCAATACATGAAATTCAAGACTGCTATGTTATGGCAGAAACCTTAAGGTTTATTTTTTATCTCTGCTGGAACTGAAAATGGTCAGTGCAATGTGCAAAGTCAGAATGTATCTATTCTTCCTGTCACTGAGAATCTCTTCTGAATGGTAAGCTAGTGTGAGTCTAGGTGTAAAATGCAACATGGGAACAAGCAGGAGGAGGTTCCTGTTATTGAATGCATCTGGCCACTGAGATCAAAAGAGGTTTTGAATGGTTTCACAACTGACAAAGTGAATAGGGAGGGATTTGGCAAAGAAGCCATAGGAAGGGGCAGTTCGAAAGGACCCAGTCATTCCCTGTTCCTGGATTAAATCAGAACAAATGAAAGTCAATGAAATCCAAGAAAAGACTGAAATGTTTAAATGATGGAAGATAATCTGTTCTGAGCCAAATCCTGCATTCTGAAACACCCAAATCTGAATGAACTTCAGTTCACAGTTGCATTAGTCAAGGGCTTTATATGTGTTCATATGCAGGACAACATCAAGGACAGCTTCAGAATTTGTGCTGAACCGACTCAGCTCAGTTTCAAGATAGATGAAAACAATGTCACAATGATGTTCTGATCTGGTCTGCAAAAATTGAGTTGGGAAATTCAGAGCTGCTTACGCTGTTCTAATATTTTGATTGCTTTTCTCAAATTCACAAGCACAGAAGGAGTTAAAAGAAATGTTTTCGGCTTCGCAGTGGGACTATATCAAATACATGAATCTACATGACACCAGAGCACAGTCCAGATAACTGCTTATTAGAAAAGGAGACTATGGCCCAACTGTATGTGAGGAGATAGCAGAATTAAGCAATCTAGTACAAGTCTCTTGCTGGCAGTTACTGAGCCGTATTTAGGTGAACACACAGGGGTACTGCAGAGCAAAAGTGCTGGACTTACTGTTGGTGTAGTCATGGTTCTTCAGTGCTCATCAGACGTGAATTTGTACATTATAGCGAATACCGATAGTTTTCCCACGCAGGCACATTTCACTGTAGGAGGGCAGTTGTTTGTTTGTTTGACTGTTTTCAGGAAGTGAAAAATACTTTCTGCAAAAGAACTCTGTAACCTGAATAAACAGGAGTCAGCCCTAGCGGAGGGTTCCTGCACTCCTGCAGCTGCCACAGCTCTGAACTTCCACATTGTACAGCATAAGCCTGAAGGTAGACTCAGCCCCTCCTGGGTCTTACTGCTCCTGAGGATCCTGTTTGCTGGCAGTATAATCTGACCTAGCATATTTAAAAGCAGAATGCACCCTATATTGGTGTTAATTTCATGCATATTTCCAGGAAGGTCATAAAGAATAATTCTTTTTCCTAAGAGATTCACTTAAGAGTGCCCATGCTGCGCTGTAGGTATGTTGCTGTGCGGGTTTAAATGTTCTGAATAGGTGAGGTGCTGGTATTTCCATCATCTGCTAGTGTCTCATTTTAGCAATAATAAGATGTACCATTTGCATGATCTTAAATCTCAGTGGAAGGATTAAGAGGCATCTGGATGCTCAGCCTTACTCTATGACATAATGAAGTTGTAGTATTTCTTTATGTGAGACATACAGGAAGAGTTACACATGTAGAAATTATTTTAGCTGGTTGTCTCATTTAAGCAAGCATGAAATGCTAGCATATAAAATGACACAATCTCCATTCATCATTTCGTACTGCGTAAATCCAACTCCTAACCTTCAACAAGAAGCAAGTCAGAACAGAATTTCTATAGTCTTGTCCCTGGAAAACCAAAGACAAATCTTAGTAATAAAACCAAACAGCTTAAGTTTCTAATTAGCATTCTTGAACAAACTCCTGAGGAATTAGATGAGTGAGAAGATCCATAGCAGAGTTAATAATGACTTGGTGTTTATGCAACTATATCACCTTTTACAAGTTCTGAAGTTTTGGCACATTATTGGCTCATAAAAGCGGTATATTGGAAACAAAGAACACCTCTGCCTTGCTGGGTTGAATTTGCCTGGTTCAGTACAGTCATGCAGGGAATGCTGAGATGCTACTAGGGAGAATACAGAAATGAGAGTAAGGGGAGGGGAAGTGGTGTATGAAAGACAGGTGATGGGGTGGAGGATAGAAGGGATTGGATAATCTCAGTTGTAAATGCAATCTATCTGCTTGGATCACTACCTATAAATTCTGTTCTCTGTTTTCCAGAGGGAGAAGTTCATTGTCTGTGACTTATTTACTTGCAAGATTCTTCTGTGTGTATATTCAAATGAGGTTAATAATCTAGAACTCGGTTATCTGAGGAGTGAGAAGCTGCCTACACCTTCTTTCCTTTCACTAGCAGCACACCAGAGTAAGGAGCATTAATAAGGTCTGTGCTGTGGTGACTGAACAGTGAAAGAACAACTTTGTTAAAAAATTTTCTTTAAGTCTGGGACCAAGTTGTTTTCCATACTCTTCCATATTTGGACTTTTCTCATTGCCTGTGTACTCTGCGCTTACACAGGTTGCTGGTGTCCTGAAATGCTGTTGTAATCTGACAGCTGTGCTTGCATTTGATGTAAACTTTATCACCACATATTTCAGGTCCTTTTGTGCTCTTAGAAAAAGGATAACTTCCTGAGATCTTGGGTTGTATTCTGATGTCAAAGAGGATTTCTGTGATGAAGATGATACCATTCTTAACATTCAAGCTCACAGGCATACAGCATGCAGGGTTATATTTACTATGGCTGCACACCACCAGCAGCAGTAAGACAAAATTCCACTGTTCACTGTAATTGTGTGGATTTTTAGGTGGACACAGCTGACAGTAACTATAGATATGATATAGACATATAAAGTTGAATTTAAAACCTACTGAGTATTGTGTTCTGGTATCCTCTGGAGAGCAGAAAAACCTACATAACTCTTTTAACTTCTGCTCTTGGTTTAAATCAATCCTCTCTCCAAGGTGACTGAAAGCCCAGGAAAATAGCATGCTGCTATCAGAAGTGCATTTTGTGGACACTGCCAGTTTTGCTCTTGAAAGTTACAGTTTTAAACAAATATCCATAGAAAAGGTGGCTGGAACCTCAACAACAACAACAAGCCACAGGGATTGACCTCTTTATCCAGTTTCAGATCTAGGGTTGAAGCAGATGCAGTGCTGCCTGTGGTGGCTGCCTTGCTGCACTGGTGAAAGAAAGTCACTACCCTCTTGCTGGAAGGGAGGGGAAGTGGAGACATTATGATAAGTTTTTCTTGTGAAAACGATGTGTTGTTTATTAAGGTAGATCTGCTGGGATAAGAGGAAATAGGCTTTTGGGAGTGGTACTGAAGAACAATGTGTGTAATCCCAGGCTATAATATATCTGGTTCTGCAGCTTATTATCACCCACTAGTGGGACCTGGCTCTATTTCTAGCAAGCCAAACTCTGCGTCTTCATTGGTATCTTATTTTATTTCATTAGATTAATTATAAAAATGACTCTTATTCAGTAAGGAAGAAAATGATATTCCTCAATAGAGTGAAATACGTTGGCTTTAGAAATGGAAGAGCTACCAAAGGACCCGTCCAAGTCTTTCCAGGAAGGTGAGGAGTTTTACCTCCTTTTTGGCTCTGTCGCTGCTTCTGCATTCTCGGGCAGACTGTTGGATCTGCAGATAAAATGGCAACTATCACCCCCCTGGGGCTCAGGGAGTCTTGGTCACTGCCAGGTATTTCCTCTCCCCAGCCAGCACAGAAATAACACAGTTATAATGCATTTCTGACACGTGCTCACTTGTTACAGCTCCTTGATGTGGGATCCTAACAGCGTTATGGCAGAGAGCTGCTGTGTGCTCCCCCAGTGCAGCTGGGAGCAGCCAGCGGGGCCAGGTGAATGATCCATAGGAATGAGTTTTCAGGAGCTGTGGCAAAGGTTTCCCAGTGCCAGGCACTGAACTGTGGAATGCATGTGTATGTCTGAGAAAACTGAATTCTGGCTACAAACAGCAACTCTGCTCATCTCCCCCCAGAATGCTGTTCTTTTTAACGATGCAAGAAAAGTTGAGTTTTAGGGATTTTCATCATGGCGTAGCTGTGTCTCATGCTGTTGAAGACAAAACTATGGCCCCAATCCTATTTTCTTGTTAGTGGTCTTTTTTTTTTTATCCAGTAGCCCCACAGACCAAATTTTATCTGGTGATTCTGTCCACAAATCCTTTCAGATAATTTACAGTGACAGCTGCAATCACTACAGAGTGCATCCAATCTTGAAATTATTTTGCCCAAACACTTGTCCATTAGGTATTTTGTTGGTATTGATGTCTTCATTGCTGCTGGTACTTCAGAGCACTCGCAGTGCACAGCCTGGCTAAAATACAAGCTGGGTGCAGAAAGCTCTGCTCACAAGAGCAAGCTTGTTGGCTAGGTTTCCCCGAGAGAAACTCCAAGGTGCCTTTGTAATGTAACCTTATTAATGATGGAAACTGAGTCAAAAGAAAGTATTGTAAGCCACCAAGGTTAACCAATATGCCACTTAAATATAACTGTAGTTTGTGTTATCTGTAACTGAAGAAGGTCATGGGATCTACCGTTTCGGTGGGAGTTTGCAGTGCCAACAAATTAGCATCAAAAGCTCTGGCTTGGCATACAGAGCAGGGTAATGACTGCAGCCTCTGAAACTTCTCAAGAGAGCTGCGAACGGAGAGGAACAAGCTTCCTCGAGCTTGTGATCTTACTGTCATTTATTACAACAACCCAGCTCTTGTTGCCAGCCGTAACGTGCTGAGAAACTGTCGGCTGAGCCTTAGAAAGCAAGCAGCGGGGACGGCGATGCCAAGCTGGCTGGTGGGAACGCGGGCCCGCAGGAGGAGGGCGGCCGGGTGGGAGCCCACATCTCCCCGCTGCCTGCTCCAGCGCCAGGAGCGGGGCAGCGGCAGGATGAGCCCAGAAGGGCTTCTGAGAGGGTGGCAGGGAAAACCAATTTACTTTGAGAGTAATGAATTTAAGTGCTTTTGCCCTTTCTTTACAAGACTGGCTAAGAGGGAGAAAAAAAGAAGGCAAAGTCTCCTTCTTCCTCCCCTCCCTCTTGCAAAATCCTACATGCCCTTTTGGCAGAGATCCATCATTCACTTAGTGTGTCCTGCTGAAATCAATTCATGTGTCAGGATTAGGAGAGAGAGATCAAAATTTGTTTGATCCCATCCACAGATCACTTAAGAGGACTCATAAAGGTTAGGGGGGGAAAACAAAAAGATGACCATTCAATTTACTGTGATGCATTAGGGAATGACAGATTCCAAGAGGGAGGAGGAAAAGTCCGATTGTACAAACCAACTGGTGCGAAGTCCACCAGAAGTTCTGCGGAAGGGAATTTGCCTCCTTTGGCAGCTGCACCCTGTGGCACCTCAGGGCTGGAGATGCTTCCCCAAAGGCAGCTCAGCAGGGCCAGGGCTTACCCGCGGCTGCAGAGGAGTGGGAGTGCCACTGCCACCAGGTTTCCCCTGGGACATGCATGGAGGACGACTCCCAGCACATGCCCCATCAGGGCTGGTCCTCCAGCTGCTTGTCTTGTCTGACCTCAGTCAGCCTGTGACACGACCCCTGGTTTAGGATAAGAATGGTGTCTAATAATGGTGTCTAATGGATTAGGATTCCCTGGTGTCTGTCTGCAGTGCCACATTCAACCAAGTCAGCATGAAACTCACCTGTGTCATAAAACCTGAAGGTGATGTGGGGTGAAGAGAGAAACAAACCTTCGGTCCAGGTGTCCATAACTGTCTGCTGATGAGAGAAGCTCAGGTTTGAGCTGGACTGACAGCAGGCAGCATGCTGAGAGTTCCATTTCTGCCGTTGCAACAGATACAAGTAGGACCTTGCTACTTACAATTGTTTTTAATTAAGACACAATTAAGTGCACTAAATGGAAAGCAGTTTTCTCTAATCTCATGTTTCAGTAAGAAGGATCGCTAGAAACATCAGCCAGCAGAGTGCTCAGGAATGTGTGAGCTCCTTCCACCACCCCTGCTGCTTCCCTAGGCTCAGGCAGCAGCAGCTCCATGTACTGCATGGGACTGGGGCACGGGGCTGTGCTCTGGCCAGAGCTGTCCCCAACGACACGAACCGGCTCATGGGCTGATGAGCTGCTCTATCACCTTCCTGCATGTAGTTCCTCTGGTAAATAGCATGGGCCATGATGTCACGCTTACTTAAAGCAATTTGTTGAGTTGTAAATATCGCTGATCAATTCCTCTGACTGAATCCTGTGACCTTGGGTGTGATCCATAACAGCGCTGACTTTAATGTATTTTCTAGCCTTAGCAGAAGTACTTTTAGCTGCCCTTTCCCATTAACTTCTCATCTCACTAATAAAATACCAAGAGAATTATATTCACCACTTCTGCCAATTCTAACCGGAAACAGGTCTGACTCAGGAGCATGAAATGCTGTGTGCTGACGGCTCCGGGCTCCCGCTGCCCTGCCTGGGGCTGGCAGCCACCGCCTCAGCCCCGCAGTGCAGCCAGGCATACGTACAGTCCAAGGCCACCTGACCACAGTTCCAAAATTGAATGTAAGGGGCTTTTCAGTTACACCCAAGGCAGCCCAGAATGTGCTCCCTGTGCTGGGTGTTATTGTGAGACTCTCCCTTAGCTTGAAAGCTTCAAGCCCCCAGCCTGTTCCTGCCCTCCCCCAGACCTGCAAGTAGGTACTTCTGACAGCGCTTGGTATTTGTTTCCACTTGATCATCTCTTGAAGGAGGAAAAATATTTTACTGAGTTATTTTATAGGGTTTTGGAGGGATGATTGAGGACAGGACGCAGTGACTACCTGACAGGAAGGATATTTGCACTAAGGACTTTTTTCCTACCATTTGAGGTGATTCCAGTGAAACAGGCCTACATCCTACTGAATAAACTGTGTTTACACTACAGATCATGGGTTGAAAACCTGGGCAGAGCAGCTGACTTGGCCAGGCTTCTCCGACTCAGGGCTGCTGAGCCCTGACACAATTGCAGTGCTGTGTCCTTGCACCCAGCGTTGTAAGAAAGATCAAGGGCTGAAGAGCAGAATGGGATCTGCCAGAACCCCTCTTGCTGTCTTTCTGTAATGACATGAGAAATCTCTGCACATTTGGTTTTACTTCTAGACCTGGAATAGGATGCTGGCATAGTAGGTACCAGATACAGCCTTGTGGGAGTCTATATCTCTGTGGTCCCCATGGAGATTTTACACTTTTGCAGCAAAAATCCTCGTCCCTTCACAACATCTTGGTGAAAAATTCATCTTGGAACACTGTCTTCCATGTTCCCCTATACTGCTGAAGTAGCTTCAGCATCTCTAGGTCTCTCAGCACTTGAATTTCAGCTGTCTTGGCACTGTGGTGTGCAGCAGATGCAGATGTAGTTTTCAGGCTCATTTCTGTGTTGCGTACCTGGTGGGCAGAAGAGCAGCTCTGCGGTCTGTGTGAGTGGTGTGGGTGGTGAGGGAGTGTGAGCAGCAGCCAACAAAGTTGTTGGAAAGTTTGTTCACTAGAATCTGAACTTCTGACAGATAGTGCATGTTGGCGGTAATTTAAATTCAATCAATATTCAGTTAAAAAATAAATAGAAAGCTTTTTAGATCAGTGATGTAAGGGAATGTTGGTTCAAGGAAGTAATTACATATTATGTAGAAAAAGTCAATTTAAGTTCTCAATAATTTACTTAAGTGATTTACGTGACTGATGTGTTGTCTTGACCCAGCAGGGCAGAGCAGCAGACACTAAGTTATGGCATAGCTCCAGCAAAAGCAGCCGTTGTTACTGTCCAACATAAATCATTAGCTACTGTCTCATTCCAGGTGTACACAGGTGCTGTTCAAAAAAAAAAAGTGATAAATTTTATGTTTGTAAACATAACTCTGTCAAAACTAATCCTGTTTCTGGCAGATGAAGATGTTATCCATACCTCTCAGTAAGGCAATATACATTTTCAGGAAATAAAGCTCCCAGTATATAATTAGCTTAAAATGGCAGTCCATAGGGAAGTGGGGATGTGTGCTGTATTTTAGGTGGGTAGCCATGAAAGCTGCCCTCTCTGCTACTGTTGCACCTACACATGGGGAACAGTTCTAAAAATGCCGGGTAAGCGTGGCTCGGCCGAGCACAGCGGCTCCGGGCTAAGTCCTGGCCATGGCCAAGCACCAGTGGCTTCCCAAGGAGCCTCTTCGGACTTCTCCCACATTCCATACGCTGTGTGTGGAAGATAGAGATTGCAGTCTAAAGCCATGACAACAATGCTGGTGAATGCTGCCTTCCTCTTTGCTTGCCCTACCCGCGAGACACGGGATCCTTTTAAAAATTCCCTTTTGCGCTGTGTTCTTTTTGTAAAGTTGACACCCAACCCGAGCCTCTGAAAAGCTGGAACCCAAGTGAGTCGCTGATGCCGTGGGTAGGTGTGCTGCTGAACTTGGTGCTGAACTGCAATAAGCCTAAATGCACAGTGCTGATCCCCTTGCTCCTTCCTCATTGCCACAAGGCCAGCTGAAGCCTGGGCTTAACCTACTGCTCATTTACACTGTCTGCCAGTACTGCTGGGAGAGGTTAGGAAGGTGTGATGAGACCACGTAAAAACCTCTGAGCTACCCACCCATTGCCTGTGGTACAGCTGTTTCCCTTTTTGTACACAGCCTCCAGAGCACTTGGAGCAGCAGTGTCAGCGTCTGGCTCCTCTCATCCCTGCCCCAACGTGATGGGGACAGGCAGAGCTCTGCTGTGGGCATTGGGTATGGCTTCCTGCAGTGTCTGAACATGGTTTTCAACAGACACTGTTGGACCTCTGACTGCACTATGAACATTTTTTAAAGAAATACATTGGAAAAAAATATTTTCTTTAAAAAAATTGGAGAAATGTATTTTAAAAAAATGCATTGGAATATAATTCAGCTAGTGCTAATTCAGCATTAGTGCTAGTGTCCATGATCTCCCTTTATTTTCCATGGAGTGAGGGCCAACGGCTCCAGAAAATCTCTCTGGAAGAAGCAGAAAGCTCAGGGCTGAGAAAGAGAAACAGGTACATGGTAGTTGGATGGGGGGTGGTAAGCATCACGTAGGTGCATTCCTCATTTAAAAACATGGTTTTGCATTCATAACATGAAAATGTCTTCTTTAAAATAACCAATCTGGGGACCCACACAACCTAGTAAGTCACCTGTGGGTCCCTTCCGACTTGGGATGTTCTATGTCTCTGAAAGTAGAGTGCTATGGGGCAGGGGACCGTAACCACTTAGAACATAGGAAAAACATCTACTCGGGGTTTTCCACATACATTCTTACAGTAATCAGTAGCTTAACATTTCTTGAGCTCGATTATGTAACTAGATCATTAGATTAATGTTCAGGACCGATCTACTGTGACAGAAAAACAATACCCCTACGATCTATCATGAGCTGGTTTTAGATTTCTAGCTCCAACAGTAAATGTGGTTGATAAACTTGCAGCTAAATTAACATGATATCCCTGAAATATTAGTAGTATTTTGTGCTTTACAGATGAGAATAGATGTTGAAATCAGTTCTCATGGAATTAATCTGAATTTCAGTCCTTTCAGGTTTTCCTTCCCTTCATACAGCCTATAAATACAACAGACAGGGTTTATGTCATTAGACTCTTAATGTTATAAACATTTAATGAAGTTAAATCTGAAGTACAACACATTGTAAAATCGATCTGATCTTGCTGAGGAGACAAAGGGAAAAAATTGTTTGAGTCATTTGGAAAACAAATTGAGAATTATATTCACTTAACTTTGGGGTGGAGGAAAAATTAGGATCAAGATAGATAGACCCATTCTACTACTAAAGAAAGCCAGGATCGGGACCAGAGGAAGCCTCTGTCCTTGTTAGATGCCATGCTACATAAATTAACAGTGCTGTCAGCAGCAGGCAGCCCGACATGAATCTCTTGGGAGATGACAGGCAGTGCTTTCCTAGAAATTGCAGGAATCTCACTCTAAACACTGCAGCTCGGATTCATTTCTCACAAAGTGGCTGCTTTAGCAGCTGGAGACTTCAGTGCTTTTAGCCCTATGTCTTCACCACAGCACCCATAGTTAGCGTACTGCAGGGACCTTCACCTGCTCCCAGGGCTGCTCCCATTTCCTCAGGCACAGCACTCGCTGTTCAGCCCTCAAGCACGGTGCTGTGTCCTTTGGCTGCAGGACAAAGCTCTTCCTCCCAGAAGGGCCTGCAAATGCTTTCCTGTCATTGGCTTTCTAAGGAACGTGTTGGAGCGTAAGCGTCTCTCACCTTCTGAAGTGGGAGCAAGGGACTTTACTGGCAGCCAAATCAGCTTCCTAGCGTGGTTTAACAGCATCGAGCATCTCCTACGGTGCTAAGTGGGGAGAAAAGCAATAAATAAAAATAAAACCCTATTAGCAAAGGATTACTGTGTAAAAATCTAAGACAATGAACAAGAAAAGTGAAGGGGCAATGGACGTGTTAAAATGCTGCAGACAAGCTGCTCAGAGGAAAGTGTTATTTGTTCTTTCTTTTTAAAACTCATTATTTATTATCTCTTTTCTTTGGGCCTAATGTCTCACTAATGAATTCCAGGGGGATTTTTGAATCATGGTGATATCATGGGTTAAACCCCTCTCTACTTTTTGAATGTAAATTCTTCTTGACATTCTTACTTATTGCAGAGCATTGACTTCTTTCCTACAACAAAACCAAACGCTATTTGGTTTTGCATAGTTAACATTTTGCTAATGGGTAGCCAAGATTCTCTCAGCAGCTCAACAACATTTTCTAAGGCACACTGGCGTTGTTGTAGCAACTGGTGGCTGATCTGTGAATAAAGCAGATGTCATTGTGGCGAGAGAAAGAGAAAATAATCTATCACCCAGCCACTACCACTGCCGCCCAAACAAGTCATCAAAATGACAACTTTGGTGGGCAGTCATCAGTTAAGGTCTGCGTATCACCTTAACTCATCTTCTGATGAATAAACCAATGTTATGCTATAATTGCTGAGAATTTCTCAGCCCCTCACCATTGCCTTTCTCATGAAGAAGGCGCAGTGAGGATGTGCTGAGGTGCTGATGGTTTGCCAGCTTCCTTTTAGGCTTTGATTGATTTTGCATTTTCGTCCAAGATGGTCTGGCCTAAATAAACACAATATATATTCTGGGAAGTTTTTCTCTTTACTGCTTCATTTGAATTCAGTTCATGGTGCTTGCAACTAAAGATGGGCAAGCATCAAAATATTCTGACTGGTACCCAAGATGAGTATATAAGGAGAGACAGAAACAGAAAAATTGCTGTTCTAACTTCTCAGAAAGATTTTAATCCGTTTATTTATTTTTTAGCTTCTGTTCTCACAGTTTGTACTTAGAGCGCACAACTCATTGACCTGTGTGAGCCATCTCACGTCTCCCTCCTTTGGAAACAGAAAACACCATGCAGTTTAGCATGTTAAATGCTTTCCATCAGAATATTTGCTAACATTTTTATTTGCTTTCAATGATGAAGCATCACAGCAACTTGACCCTGCTTTATGGAGACCTGCAGATTTTGCAGTGAGTTTCAGCTTACCAGAAGCTTTTGTCCCCACTACAGCACTGCTGTCCACATCTTCTGACTTTAAAAGTTTGCTCTCTGCTACCTGCTTTGCCTCACATCTTTGGTAACCATTTGGCTTAAGGAGACAAAACATGAGACCAGGACTCTGATTTCCCCGGTGCGTGACTCATACTCAATGTGGAGGCTGTATTAACTGCTGGATGCTTAACAATTAATGAGGCTGAGAAGAGGAAGGAGTCTCCTCTCTTCAGCTATGTACAGCGTACAGTGAACGTACTGCATGCAGCAAATACATTTCTAAAATGCTAAAATCCATTTATATGTACGTACATAAATGGAGGCAAGTCAGACATTGCTCAAGTTCCCTAAAACAGCATGGCAAAAGCTAGAAATCTGGGCTGTAGTCCTAATTCTTTCACAGACTTCCTTTGTGCCCACTGGCCAACCCTCCCGTGCTTTGTGCCCTGGTTTCCTGTCTGTTTATGAGGATAATAGCAGCTGACTAAGGCCAGGCTCAGTGCAGAACATTTTTTCAACTTGACACCATAGTGTTATAGAAGGCCAAAAGGGATTATCCTGATTTTTTTTAAGATAGAAAAAAAACACATTTCTTGTAATGATATATTATACACTTTCAGTCTTGTGTGATAGTGCTCAGGTCCAACACAACTGCCTGTGTTGCATCTTCTGTGCTCCTCTCTGTTGGCTTCCTTCTCAAGACGTCAGGTATTTAATACAGTCTGTAGTTTAAAACAGCGTTGATCAAATTTAAATAATTTCAAAACTAAGCTCTATATGGACAGATGTGTAGCCCATAGTACATATTTCTGTGGGCTCAGTTATAAAAGAATAGTTGCTAGGAAATAATTTAAGCACAAGAAACAACGCACAAAACAGTTTTCTTGCTGATTCAATGGAATAGATGCTTGGTTTTGGCTTGAGTCAAATGCCATTGCACTATGAGCTGGGTAATAACTAGGCAACCTTAGTTTGGGCTAAAAGCTGTCCATTCAGCTGAGCCCTTCTTCCCTGGTACACTCAGTAATGAGTCTTCAGCGCACTAAAATTTTCAAGGATTTTTCTTCCTACATGCTGCTTCTGTTTTCCAAAGATGTTCTGTGCTTCACACTGGCCATCAGTTTCTTAATCATTCAAGTTTCTTCTTCTGTCTCCTAGTGAGATTTGTCTAATGAACTGCTTTTCTCTGACCACACCAAAAAGCACTCTGTTCAAGTCTGGTAGAAATACCTTTTCTGCAAGATACCGTTGTCATCACTTGGAGAATCTCTATGCTCCACTGCTGTGAATGAATCAAAGCTTGTGACAGTAAAATGTAGCTCCCAGGACTATACCAGAAACATTTCTAATGGATCTTGATTTAATTTATTCTGTAAGTTCTACAGGGCCAAAACTATCATCTCTGGTGCAATTCTTGTGCAGTCCCATTTCAATTGATGGGTCTACCTGGTGGAGAAAAAAACTCAGCACCCATTTTACAGTTTTTGCTGCAAATTGTTATACAAGTCTAGCCAACTAGAGAACACCTTTTCTGGTACATTCTTTAATTTTGTTTTAAATAACTGCCAGTGCGGGTTTCTCAATAATAATGACATGATGAGTTAGGGGGTCGTGGTGTATTGGATGCAGAGTAATTCCAGATTTCTCTTACTGGCCTGAAGAACTAGAGGTGCGTCGTGAGAGGATGAATGGTTTTGGTGTCGAGTGTACTCCTTCTCCATTGTGTTGTAGCCCCATGTACGGACAGAAAACCATGATGCACAAGCCAGCAGGGACTGGGAGTGGATCAGTGAGCTTATAAACACTACAGAGAGCTAAAACTCCAAGTGCTGGGTGAGGATAAATTAACAAATGTGTACATGCTGCAGGCAGGCATGCTAGTGAAAACAAGAAAGTGAAGCATGCAGTGTAACAAAGCTGTGCATAGTGTGGTGCTCCCAAGGATAAACTTCTGTGCATTCTTATAAATTAGCAGAGCACAAGGTTTTATGTGCTGCTAGTATTAGGCTGGTGGCATACTGCTAGCAAATTGTTTGTACCAACAGCCACAAAACTAACTGTGGATCTGGTATGATATATACAACAAATTGTTTGGTATAGAGAAAGGATGCAAGCTAGCAGAGGAAACACAAAAACTAGGTTTATATTTTCTACAGTTGGCTACAATTTGGCTATGAGTTAATAATCACAGGGAACCAATAGAATTTTGATACCATGCTCTTTACCTCAATTCTTGTTTTTCTGCATGCAATCCTAGAAACATTTCCATAAATATGTATGGGGTAAATAAAATCTCAACTTGTCCCAGAGATATCAAACACAATTACAAAGCAGGGATCTTTCCTAATAAGAGTTTGATACAGTGACATAGCTGACAAAAATAAAAGATGTTCTTGAGAGCTGCAAAAGGAAATACCTTGTGCTGCCCTTAAAAGTGTGATTTCTCTGGAACTTGTTTCTGCACCCCCAGTTGCAAATGGCAGTATGTGCTATTGATGAATCCACGAATATGTAACAAGAAAATGGAAAAATCTTACTTTTCTAAAACTCTAAAGCACCAAAAGAAGACTTTAAGGTTTTACAGCATCACTACTGAGCAAGGTAAGAGAATCACAAAGTTCTGGTATCCCTCTTCAGTCCTTTAGATCCAAGTACATCTCCTCACGTTTTGACTTACTGACATATTATTGTTTGTTTCCAGAGGAAAGATCCCCTTAATTTTTGTTCAAGAGTAAAAGACCTGCCTTTGAGGAATTCTTGGTATGACTGTGACCACAAGAACATAAATTAGGTTCGCAAACATAAATTAGGTTCGCAAACTAGGTCACTTTTCATGGTGAGAGCTATTCAAGATAATCATGAATTGAGGGAGAATGTTTTGGAATGAAGATGAGCTTCGCTGTCTGCAGGCCTGATGTGTGATAAAATTCCTTTACTTGATTCATTTTGGTACAGTTTGGGAACCTTAAAGCCCTGACTCATGGGACACCCTGCTGCCTGAAAGCAGCAGTATCAGTCAGGTGGGGCCACCTCTGTCCATGCTTGCTGTTCAGCTGAGCTTCTTGGGGTTACCTGCTGGGGGCAAGGGACTGTATTAATCACCATTCTCATGTTGGCTGTTCACAGTGCACCTCTCCTGATATGGATGATAATGATAAACATAAAAATATTGTCAGAAATACCTGTGTGGAATCTTCACTTGAATATGTGCAGCCTGACTGCAGTCTGTGATGGCTCTGTATTTAACAATAATATTCAACAATTGATTTTAAAGTGTGGGCAGTAAAAAACAATTTTATAATCCACAAGGTAATTCATTAAGGGCTTTGTGTAACATGGTATACGCCTGTTATTTTCCTTTTCTGTGTGCCCTTACAATAACTTAAACAAATGAGCCACTTAACAGTATGTTTTGAGGATGTTTTTCATTTAATTATCACTGTTGAAAGACATATCTCCATTAGATTTGTGCATACATGGCAAAGAAAACTTTATCATTGACTGGATTGTTTCAGGTTGGTACTTCAAGTATTCAAGCTAATTGTACTCAGGTTAGTCGTCCTTTAAAAAAGGCACAGATGTAAAATCCTTAAGACTTGTGTAGGAATCCCAATGTGGAGCTGTATCGTTTCCATGCACAGGGATTCTAGTGTCCAATAAGGAAGTGATATTTTGTAAATAACAGCTTCCCAACTCACAGTTCTGTTTGCTCTCTTACTCTTTCCGCTCTTCTTATTCTTCCTGCTTCTTGAATGTATGTTTTCTCTAAAAACCTCTGCTAGGTTGTTAATGTGGACAGCAATCCAGCACTTCCCTGGGTTAGTGGAGATGAAAAGATGTGTTTTCTTTTGAGAGCTGTATTGTTCTGCGATTGTGTGCATTTCAATCCCATTGTGTGGTTCTTCACCAAGTCAAAACAGAGCTCTTCTATCCCTGAGGACAAAGAACAAACTGTTGTCGGGGGGAGGAATATCTACAAAATCGTAAATCTTTCTCCCTCTCCTGTTTATTCTTCATGCCATCCAAGCACATTTACAGAATAGCCAATTAACTCCAGACTCACAGTGGATTCTGATGGCCAGATTTCTCTTATCTAAGGGGGCACAGCCAAATACTCAAATGCTTTCTGTAACATTTTATTTTCCTTGCTCTTTAATTCACAGTTTGCAAACTGATACCTCAGTTATCAGTCAAATTGAAATTTTCTCTAAGTAATGCACAGATCACCAGCAATATTGTAAACTATCAGGCAAATGTGTACCAAATTAATTTCATTGTGCATTCAGTTCTTTATTATATGAGTAAAACTGTTTAAAGACATCTGTCTTTCAGGAATTAGTCTGCTAGCTGTTCATTGTACATCACTGCATACTGAAAAATACAGGAATCAGGAGACTTATAGATTTCTTTCCTATGGAAAAACATGCTGCAAAAGTAACAATTTGTAAAATAGCTCTAATCAGTGAATAAAACACTTCTGATGATGGTATGATATCCACTAATGTAAAAAATAAATAAATACGAACAGAGGGAGAGGGATTCCAAAGTTAACCATTAGATCTGAGCTACTTAACCACAACGTAGTGCTGTAATTAACATCCATGCTGTCTGTACTTCGTTGCATTTTGCCTTGTCAATTCTCGATGCGTGGAATTTAGAACTAAAAGCAGTGACTCAATTCCAAGAAGAAGATTGCTTTTATATAGCTTTATATTGACAAGTCATAAGTTTGAATGTAAGTTATATTAATCATTTTACTTTGATATCTTGTGCTGGTGTCTGAATTACATAAAAATTATATGACAAGTTAAGTGGCAGGTCTGAAAAACTCTATTTCATTCTACTTATGCATTGCAAAGATCAGGGCTTGGGCTTTTGCTCTTGCATGAAGATATGTGAGGAGTTCGAAAGAAAGTCATGTCACACTCAGGCAGCTTCTAACAAGTCAGGCTATCACGCTGAAACTTCATTGCATCTCTTGTAGTACTTCTGGTTACTTTTCTCTCAGAAAGTTTTCTGACATTTTTCTCCATTTTTGCAGTCTTAGATGGGAGTTATGCCTCAGAAAGACGACAGAAGCCAAGACACATCTGTATCACCTACTCTTTGCCACGCTCGCTGTTAGGAGCAGTCAGGAGGCAGTGAAGGCACTGCACACTGGCTGCTGGTTTGTTTCATTGACTAACGCCTCACTAAAGGTGCAAGGTCTTGTAGTGTGAAAGGAGGGAAGAAGCTGGTCTGTCCCAGTTAGAATGTACAGTATCACCAGTAGCTCTGGGCCATGTTTCTTATCCAATGAAAAAAAAATACATTAAAATTGGATTATTTTTATCAGCCACAAAAGAATCCAGCAGGAGGAACACAAAGATTCCAAAACTAGAAAAATATTTGCCCCTCTAATATCTGGAGAAATTAGCAGTGATGAGAGAGGAAATATCATAAATGGAACACAAGAAGGTTTAACTGGGCTCTGCAAAACAAGAGAGCAGTCTTTAAATTTGCGGAGGTGTTTTTTTGGATTTTTGAGCTCCGGCCTTTTGGAAGAAAGAATAATGTAAATGCCAAAAAGAGTTGGACAAAAAGTAAGCACTGTATCCTATCTATGAGAATCAGACGATGTGTATCATGCTAGTTTTTACAGTCACAGTCTACACTCTTCCACTGATTAAAATCAAATTTGACAGTAACACAATATAGAGGTTTAACTGACAGCACACACAGCACATTTGCGAGTCATAACGCCAGAGTTTGACTGATGCATGTGGGAAGCTAATTCGGATTTTTTTTCCTGAATGGGATAAATGAGCATCCAGTTAATACCAATCATGAATTCAAGCCATGTGACAAATTGATGCTACATACCATGTTCTTGTTTTGCATATTCTGCAAATCGAGCTGCAGGAAAAGAGCCAGTTTGTGCACACATCCGGAGATTCTGATTCCTGACACATCCACCAACTGCAGCTGAATGTATCCAGCTTGCTGCTGCTGTGTCCACAAACTAATTAGCCTTTCTCTGTTAAATAGCCTAAGAATTACAAATTGTATGCCTGTTTTGAGAAAAAGTACAGGTTGAACAAGCAGACGTAGTATAAATAAAATATTTATATAAAAATAGTCTCTTACAAAATATACTCTCTTATCCTATGGTTGATTTTCCAAAACATGGAAGTTTGTCTGGAGTTTCTTATTTTTAGACATATTTCAAACAGGATTTTATTAATGCTTCTTTCTTTAATTGAAGAAAAAAAAAACTGGTAAAGATTTGCAACCCTTACCACTAGACTTTTGTTCCAGACAACTAGCAGCAAACAGGAAAAAAAAAAAAAAATTCAGTGTGTTTGTGTATGTACATATATATATATAAAGATGCCAACTTTTGTACTTAAACATCTAGTACTGTAGAACACATCCTGCAAGTCCAACTATTAGAAATATCCTAGTAAAGAATAATATGTACAGCTCCAGTTTTAACTTGCTGTTTCTACAAAATTATTCCACAAAGAAAGCAAGCTATCTACTTTAATTGCAGAATAGTTCCAAAAATGTCGGTAGAGTTCTTTTTAATTAAATAAATTAATATTAGTTTTATCTGAATAAATTGTTAAATATTGCTATTATTATGCCCAAGTGTCCCAAATCCCTGTGCTAAATCTGCAGCACACACACACACAAAAGGCAGATAAAGCAGTGTCTACAGAAAATTTCAACAGTTCAACTCGCTGTAGCAAATGTTATGAAATGGAAAGACGGGCAAGACCAGCAGAAGCTTTCAGAAGTGTAGACGCCTAGATCTGTATCCTCCACCCACTCACATGGGCAGTTCACGACGGGGCACTGTCCATCGCCTCCTGTGCAAAGCCCGTGTCTGAGGATGTCCCCTGCCCTCCCTGCTCCTTGTACACACAAGTTTTTGACCATCTTTTTTTCCGAACCAAGAGTTTGTTGCCATGCTCAGAGATTTTTCTCTGGTATCTCTTCACAAGGCAGTCGTTGCTCCTTCCTTTAGAGGTGCAGATTAACTGAAAATGTCTCTTCTCTCTGTGTTGTGTGTCAGGGGGCATGGAGGGGTTGGGTTTGTTTGTTTGTTTCTTGGCTGACTTTCTTAAGAGTCTGAAATGTGTATCCACATAAGCAACGAAACACGGGAAGAAAAGACAGGGATCCATTCATCAGCATTTCTTCTGGGAGAGAAGATCTTTGCTACACTCTTGTGTAGGTTTGTTGAGCGCATGTGCAAATGTACTCGTGGCCAGGGACACGGTCAGCCTGCCCAGCCACGTACTCACTTACAGGTATATACTTCTGTTCTTTCACTGCACGTGTTACATTTAACATAGCAGCACCAATGAAATTTGCAGTTGCACTGCCACACTCTTGAGTACTGGTGCGTGTTGTAGCCTCGACCGCAGCACATCAGGTCGCAGCCATTGGACTGCTGGGCCGTCTTGTTGCACATCCTCCCCTGCGTTCCCACGCTGCCGGTGACGGGGTCTTCTTCACAATAATTGGGAGATTTTTCTATGTACACTAAATCTGTATCCATGGGTTTGCGATAAGAAAGTGGCTTCTTTATTTTGAGGAAGGTTGGACGCTTGTTGCGACTTGCCCTCACTGGTTCGACTTGAACTGCTTCGTTGTATTTGTCCTTAAGGATGTAGCCCAGCTCCCGGAATTTAGGCAGAGTTGTCCAGCATGTTTTAGTGGTACAGGATCCCGAGACCCCATGGCATTTGCACTCTAACTTCATGTTTTCTTCCAGAATCTGGATTTGGAAGAACAAAGAATGATCCATTAATAAAAACTAGACACTTTCAAAAGTGAAAAAAATAAAACCAGGGTTATCTGATGCATGGGGAGGGGTTTGCTCTCCAGCAAGAGCTGTCACGAGACACAGGCTGGGTTCCCTCCAAAGCTCCGGGTTTTGCTTGTCTGGTGATGCTGTTGCATGTGTCTACCTTCAAAGCCAATTCCCCATTGCAATTTGGGTTAAGCAGGGAAGATGATTGCCTAATTCCACAACCTATGGGCCAAGGGTAAACACAAGATCCTCATTAACCACAGACTGATTCGCTACAGAATTGTACAGAGCTTTGATTTGTCTGTTTTCCAATTTTTGGCATATGGCAGTGACGATAGGAACTGGCAGATAATCACACCTTTACAACGGCAACTTTACACAAATACCAAATGCAGAATGCTTTGAAAGTCCAACAATAGGCACTAGAACTTGATTTTTGTAAACAGAGATCCCAAAATGAAGTGCATTTTGGTTCTTTGACCTGAAAATGGCATAAGCTGGTGCAAGATGTGAACAAGCAGATACACTCTGTCAATGCTTATCCTTCTGTTGGTGTCACACTAATCAGCAGTGTGGAGCAGATATTCATACAGGCATCATCTGTTTGAAGTGTTGCAAGTCAGTGCTTCAATTTGGAAATATTTCAGTATACCATAACCTTAAGTTCTTTACCATATGTATACAGTGTAATGCAATCTTTCCAGTTCTTTCTGAAAGCTTTAGAGCATTTTGCTTCCTCTCACATGGATGATGCAGCATACAAAATGCCCAGACTACTCTGCAAGAGAACTGGCTTTGTCTTAAAGCATAAGGAGTACGAGTAAAGAGAAGGAATTCCTTTAATGTTTTATCGTCAATTCTTGTTAAAAATATATATATTCCTCCGTAATGCTGTAAAAGCTTCTCAAACACATCAACATCATGGCTCGCTCCATCCCGTCTCACGTTCTCTTCCTTGTGTGTTGTCCTATGCTTAAGCCTCAGTTGTCGCTATTTCCCTTTTGACAACAACAAGCTTCGTGTTCCCTTCAACCTCCACATCCCTTGAAACGTTATCCTTGTATCTTCTCTCTCCTGCTGTTTGTTTACTGACCCCAGTCACGGCCAGCTAAAACTGGAGACCAACTCAGACCCTGCTGTTTGTTCTGAGCCCTATAGCTTCCCTCACTTAGCAGCTACACTATGTTAATGTTAGGAAAAATACTAATTGATAGAATAATTCCAGCAATTAATTTTCCACTGGTGTTGGCTTGCAAAGAGAACAGAACAGCTCTAATTGCATTCTGCCTAGCCAGGCAGATACCAGTAGCAGGATGCCCAGCCACAGGATTAGCTGGATTCAGGGAGTGGCCATGGAATCCTCAGTGGATCTGTGCAGCCCCAAACCTGGGCAGTCTGGAAGGCTGGCGGAAGGTCAGTGATGTGGAAATCTGAATTAACCCTTCGCTATAGCCTCCCACTATTGGTTTTGGACATTAGGAAAACTTACCATGCAGACACCAGCTGCCTTCTGCCAGCTTATTGCTCTCATGCCTTTTGGGCTGTTCCCATGTCACTGAGGCACAGTAACTGCTATTGCCTAACCTTAGGATAGTATGTACTTGTTTCTTTTATTCGTTGTCCTTCCTCTGCCCCTTTTCAGTGAAAAACTGGATTTCAAAGGTATTAAAATGGCTTTGGGTTCATTTTAGTCCATCACTGATGTATCAGTACATGTGGTTTGAAGACTGGATTAGAACCCCTAGAAAGTATAGATCTAAGATTTTGATGGCTGTGAACTCAGCCTGCATTATGTCTCATTTTGTGCTACTGTTTTAAAATTAAATTTCCTGGTGAACTATCCACCCAACGACTGCCCAAAAACTCAGGTGTGGGAAACTTTTATATTCATATCTACATCTTAACTTGCAGTTCTGCTCAAACTTTGGCTTACATTTTGCATTATCTTGTTATCTTGAGTTTCTCTCTCAGCCACTGCATACTTCTTTTATTGCTCACCCATTCATAAGGTAGTATGCTTAGAAGATAGATGAGGAGACGGAAAAGGAGTTATAGCACAGAAACCGGAAAAATAACATAAATTCTTTTAGCCTCATTTGTACCTTTTTAAAAGCTCTCCTTTTTAAATTTGAAACTAGCCAGGGATACATTTCTCAGCCCTAATTCAATCAGTGCTCTCGTTCAAGTGTCTGGCCTCATACCTGGTACAATGTTCAAACTTGCAACAAAATATTTCTAACATCATAATCCTCCAAACTGACTTGAAACATTAATACAAAATACACCACGGCCTAGTGTCATCTATCCAGGTAGGGCTTTTTTTCCTGAAGTGTAAATAGCCGAAATTGCCTCTTGGTTTATTCCATTACCACCCCACTTACAGACAGTGATCTCTGAGAGAATGAGCAGTGCCCCTGGAAAGAGCTGAGCAAGTGACTGGAGCAGTTCATCCGCCAGGCTAGGTGGATGAACAAAGAGCTGAGCAAATGACTGGAGCAGTTCATCCACCAGGCTACTGCATGTCGCGTGCTGGCCTTCTGCCCCAGGTGACACTACGCCATCCTCAGCCAGCTCCTGGATTTCTGGCCTCAGCTGGGGCTGGGAATGGCCAGTTAGGACAAAAAGGTCTGGTTTCATCTGCAGATGAGATGTTTGGCTAATCCTAGCTGAGCCCAAGTACGATGGGTCCCTTTTAGATGACCAAAACCACTTGGAGGTGGGGCAGGGAATGGACAGACAGATGNGTGACTGGAGCAGTTCATCCGCCAGGCTAGGTGGATGAACAAAGAGCTGAGCAAATGACTGGAGCATCCACCAGGCTACTGCATGTTGCGTGCTGGCCTTCTGCCCCAGGTGACACTACGCCATCCTCAGCCAGCTCCTGGATTTCTGGCCTCAGCTGGGGCTGGGAATGGCCAGTTAGGACAAAAAGGTCTGGTTTCATCTGCAGATGAGATGTTTGGCTAATCCTAGCTGAGCCCAAGTACGATGGGTCCCTTTTAGATGACCAAAACCACTTGGAGGTGGGGCAGGGAATGGACAGACAGATGGGAAGGAGTTTTGGGGGCTTGGGAGGTTTTTTTAGACAACGTTTTCAAACGCTCCCTTTTCTATTCACTCCCATTGGGGTTGCATTTCCTATGCACTGTTCTAGAATCACTCCAACAAATCTGCCTAATTTGGGCCCACTGCACTCTGCCATCAAACTTTCCCTCCCATCTCTGCCTTTTCCAGCCAGCCTTCTCTGCCTTTCACGCACAAACCCTTTTGTTGGTCTGTTCTTGTGCATACATACTCCTTCAGTTTCTGTCTTTCAGTGCAGCGTTTTGCAAATTCAGCTGGAGATGAATTGACTCCTATGGTGTTCAGGAAATAGGCTACTTGTAGTCTGAACCATCTATCCTCAGCAAAAGCCTGGAGTGGTGATTTGATTATTTAATTGTACTGTGATATTTGGTACTTGGACTCTTTTTTTGAAAGTACTCTTTGGGTAGGGGCAGGAGGCCTTCCCCATGGTTTGAATGAACCAAAAGAAGCACTCTACTCCATCGCTTCAGCACTTGGTCTGTGTTAAAAACAGGAGACACTGAACCTTTTGAGATCAGGATTTGTTTCTTAAGGTTTTAGCAAGCAGCTCATACTTTTTACATTAGATTAAGACTTTATGCATGTTATAGACCAATTTTCCTAAAGTGTAAGAGGCTTGAAGGGTGAAAACTTTAAAATCTAATTCCTCTGTTTCTTACCAAATGACCATATCCAGCTCTGTCAGCCATGGAAAGTAAATCTGTATGCACCAGTGCGTGTTCTGAACTGGATGAGATGATAACAAAGAGCTGGAGTTCTTTTAGCTTTGTCCACTTTTTCTCTGAGCTCCTATAGTAAACTGTCTGTACTTGTTTCTCTCTCTCCATTGCCATTAGCCTCTGGGAAATAGTTTGTGTGAAGAGAACTTGCACTGGCTCTCTCTATTGATGTTATCTTCAGATATAGTACCTTTGGGCACTGCCATAAGGAACACAACATTTTTTCTTTGCCTTTAGTTTTGTGGAAAATGCATAGGGTGTGTCAGGTGAGGGCGGAAAGCAGCAGCCCTGAAGAGCCCTTGGAGCAGCCCAGGAACTACAAGGGCTTGGGTGCATGGGGCTTAGCAAAGGCAGAGCTGATCATGTGGCTGGCAAAGCCAGAAATCTGGTCTCCCTCCTTGGTTTCCTCAGCTCAGCATCCGAGCCAGCGAGTGCTCCGTAACTCCCCAGGTGCCCAACATCTGAGCACAGATGGTTTCCTAAACACATCTGCCATGGCAGTCTGGGGCCCCATGTGCCCCCTCCCACGGAGACAAGTAATGCACAGAATGGGATTTGGTCACCAGAACGTTAAAGCACTCAATGCCAACGCTGTCCTGACTTAAAGCATGAAATACACTCCACCATCACATCTCCTAGGTATTCTCCTTTACCAACAGGACTTCCCACAGCCACTAAATCCTGCCTTATAGTATGGTACCAACACAACAATGTCTGAGGCCAGGGACCCTTGACTTCAGCATCAGAAATAACTCCAGCTCCAGTCTACATGTGAAGCAGATGTAAACAGCGAGACAGCAGACACTGATTCCTACCTCACTAGGGCCATAAACTCTTCTAATTTCATCTGACGTTTCATGACCTGGATCAGAAAATACCTGTCTCCTACAAGTGCTTGCAGATGCACCTCTACTATACATAGAGAAAACACAACCATTGGCAGAACTGTGTGCATTTTTCACTGCAGAGAAGAACATGGCAGGAGTTGGAGAGTGGTCACAGCATTCCTATGGGCTGGAGAGGCTGCTGGGCAGATGCACACCTGCCCCTTTCAATTCACGGTAGATGAGGATTTATGATACATAAGACCTTCCGGGTGGACATTGTAACTATAAGACAAAGCTTCTCAAACTTTAGGAATGATGTTAGAGGGTTGTTTGTTTTTCTTTTGCAAAAGGGCTCACTAAGAAAAAATAATGTTTTAAGTTAATATAATGAAGCTATGTTATATTTAGTCTTTCAATAAATTAACTTATTTGAGAACCAAATCATATCTAATGCAACTGAGAGCAAGTACTAGTGCAAGAAGAGGCATTCACAGAATCAAAGAATGGCTTAGGTTGGAAGGGACCTTACAGCCCACCCAGTTCCAGTCCCTATGATGGGCTGGGTGCCCCCCAGCTCAGGCTGCCCAGGGCCCACCCAGCCTGGCCTTGGGCGTCTCCAGGGATGGGGCACCCAAAGCTCTCTGGGCAGCTGTGCCAGGGCCTCACTGCCCTCTGAGTGCAGACATGCCACCTAACATCTAACTTAAAGCTCCTCTCTTGCAGTTTAAAGCCCCCCTCCCTTGTCCTGTCGCTATCAGACTGACTAGAAGTTGTTTACAAGCTCCCCTCAAAGAAAGGGGCAAAGAATGTACGTGCAGACTGATTTGACAGGCAGTAAAATGGCTATCTCTATCTAATTAAAATAATTAGGAAATTGCTGTGCCACTAGTTTTAAGTGTGACTGTAATCTCAAAATGACGCTACCATTTAAGTAACTTGTAGGACTGTCTGAACACCAGAGCTCCAAAACTAGAGGAAAACAGAAATTGTACTTGGTGCCTTTTGACTTGAAAACAAAAATGAACATGAGACAGCATGAAAGAATGCTGCCATGGCTGGGAAATCAGCATAGAATATGATTGACACCAATCAAATCACCATTGCATTTTCCTAGAAATAGATGTCTAAAGAAAATCACGCAAGCCGTTTGTCTGAGGACTAATTATGAAGACATGCAAGAGTATGCTGATAAATGGCAGAATGCTAGAAACATCCCAGCCTGTACCCAGTACAACCCTTTACCTTCAATATTTTAAAGTTCAGGAACACTTTTTTCAAATTCTAACTCGTAAGTCCTTTAAAAAGAAAGAGTTCATAAACTTTGCTCTCTCATAAATTTAACCTTTTGCATGCTTCCACAATGCAGGAGGCTCCTTACCTTTCTTTATAGTTTCATTAATTATTTTTGTCCTTTCTACCCTGGAACATTAGTTTCCCTTTAATTCAGCTTTATAAAGAAGTTGACCCCATGCAGCAATTATTTTCTAAACACAGCTTCTATTTCCACAAAATATCAAATGAGTAAAGAAAAAACTGTTAGTCATTCAGTATGGTCACACTGCTCACGTACTCTTGTCAGCGTGCATGAGCTGAATGAGATTTTCTTTTCTTTCCCTTGGTAAGTTGCATCCCTTAACTTAGAGGACAGAAGCCCTACCACCCTTCATTCAATGACTGGTGCTGTGCAGAATAGCAAATGAACACCAAAGTCTGAGAGCAACAGTAAAAGCTCGGAGGAATGAAACAAAAATATTTTCTCCTATATATTTTTATTTTAGTCCTGTTAACTTTCATGACTTGCTATGCATTGAATCAATTTATCACCACTTCTGAGACAAAAAACCAAACAGCAGTAGAAAACAATTCTTACAGTATGCCTGCATAATTGTTGTTCTTGAAAAAAGTTGGACACAGGATAGAAAGAGCATCAGAGATTTAATGAGACAGATTCTCACACTGTATAATAATGCTCTTCTCAAACTAAACCACAAGGCATGGTCCTTGCTTTTTTTCAAACTGTAAGGACTGCTCTGTGAAATAAAACAAGGTGTCATAACAGTTAGGTTTTCTGCCACTTAGGAGTTACTCTAGGAGAAAACCTTATATCCCATTGTAGCCGTTCCTAGGATAAACTTCTGCCAAAACCCTTGCAGCTTTGTGAAATTAACTAGAAAAGTGGATTCCATGTACATGGCTCCAAGTCTGTATCTTGGTTGCTGTTCCTCAATATTTTTCTCTGACAACTCTGCAAATCTAATCATGGTTCCTGAAAGTCAAATAAGGTTCTTCAGTTTTTATTTATCTTCATCAAGATACTGCTTGCGAAGATAGTGGGCACGATGTGGCAACACTTGATGTTAATAGCTCAACAAAATCTGATACAGACTTGAAAGGAATGATACACAAAGAAACCCACACTGCCACGTCAGGCAGTCCCTCCTCGGAGCAGGTCTCATGCCAGGTATTCTCTTCTCCCTCACCCCTTGCATTTGCATCATATCTGATAACAGCTACAAGCTGGTAGTCTGTGGGATTCCTTGCCTTTTTACGTCTCTCATGAACACATTCCTGTTTTCCCCAGAGAGAAAGTACCTGCACCTTTCTCTCTCTCTGGTCATCAAAACGTAAAACGAAACCATTAATTCATGAGCTGGAACCATGAGCTTCAGGTTGAGTTTCACATGCTCTTAAGGGATACGGTTGGTGGCAAAGTTTTCAGTGTAACACCAAACACAAAACCTTCTTCCCCACCTTTTCTTAGCAGGAAGTCCTTTTATAAAAGTTTTTCTCAACTATGAATTACCAAACTAATGCTTAGATAATGTTTTATACCAGGAAAGGGACTGAGTACTACTGTTCCTACTGTACTGTTGGCAAGTAGGTTGTGAGATTGGGAGTTCTTGGTGTAGGTATTTTTGTTTTCCGAGTTGCTAGTGACAAAGACTGTACTTGAAACCTGGCTCGAGAGTTTGAGTGGTTGCTGCTGTGATGCCTTCTTGGTACGTCTGTCTGCAAGACTGGTCTGACTTGTATTTCATTTCTATAGATTTTCCTATTTAAAAGCAAGGCAAATATTTAACTGAAAAAAATGGAAATAATTTGAAAACATAACTGTCAATGTGTTTGATAAACTACTTGCTTTTTAAAAAAATAACTCTTGGGAGACCCATTATCACCTAAGATTAGACTGCACCAATGTAGTGCCAAGTAAGTGTCATCATGTAGGAAGTTTAAAAATCAGCCATAAAAAGAAACTTGGAAAAAATAATTCTGAAAAAAAGATCATTTCTTTTAATGTACTTTCACCTACAATTATTGGAATATAGTTGAATTTTCTTAGAGCCATTCAACATGTTAATTTATATTTTCTATTTGTGTAAGTGAAAATACAAATTCCTAACCCCAAACTAAAACAGGATTGTGAGATTAAGGAAAAAATTATCTAGGATCATTATTTGCTGCTGTCCAAGCAAAACTGACACTGTGGGTATGATGGATTATAGCTTGTGAAATACTGACTAGTCTCGTCTGGTCTACCTGTACAATGAAGCTAAAATAGACTGGAAAGTGAGATGATGGTGTTACAGAATTATGGATAGAGATGCTGGTTCTATTATCTACTAGTTCACCTTCTTATCACCACATAAGTTTTCTATAGTACATATCTTCCTCTCCAGAAAGATACTGCACAGTATGTTCATGCCAAAAGTGAATAAAAGATGATGATCAAGGTGTTTTGAAAATGAAGAAACATGATGTTCACTGACACTAAGACAATTTACAAAGAAAACAAGACAGCAATTATTCGGGATTTGGATATGTCATCAACATAACATTTCTTCTTATATCATATCTACCTTCCTTACATTCCGGTCACAAATTAAAAATCACTCCAAAAGACTGATACTTCTGAAACAAGCTCATGATCTGTGCGGTACTGTATCATGTATTCAAAACATGGTGATTGTCCATTGTTAAAAATGCCATTTTCCCTAATCCTGCTTCAGTCTATGAGCTCAATGTATGGATCAGTGACTAAGTCAATTAAATCTTGACTGAGTCACGTCTGCAGACCTAGATTTCTTCAAAGTCAATATAATCCTTCTAACATCCTATATCCAGTGGATCTGGTTTTAGCTTTGATCTTGGGATGGTGATTTTCGCTTGTACTCTGTGCTTCTAAATGTCAATGCATCAAGGGTAGGATGGAGTGCTTAAAAAAAACATTAATTATGCCTCCATTTTTTTATTTTAGCATGCTGTTTTGGAAGTAATTGGAGGTACTCCTAGATAGCATGAGCTAAAACTTATTTACACTTCTCAAGTTGAGAACACAATGGGTTAAAGTCTCAGGGGTTGCTCAGGTTCTGTTACAGCCTTGCTCAGCTAGTCAGGGATGTCAATGCCATCGCTTTGGGCTATCTCATGCAGCCTGAGTAATACTTTACTGCTGAGGTTACAAAAAAAAGAAAAAGGTAGGGAAAACAGGAAATGACACAACTCAAATTTATCCTTGTCACACCTAACGTACACAGAGTGAGGGATGGTATGGGGTTGACTCATTCCCACCAAACATCATCTTCCATTTAACTCTCCCCACTGGTAGTGAAGCACTCAAATGAAGTGGTGCTGGCATTGTATAATAAAGAACTGGGAGCACCCAGGTAGAGTATTTTGACGAACGCTTATGCTGTCAAGAGAAATGTTTCCAAGTGTGATAGAAACCGAACAGCCTTGCTTGTTCCAGACAACTCATCAGAAAACACCTCTTGCGCTAAACTAATAAAGCCAGGTACTGGCGAGAGCACTAGTTGCAAAATAATATCACTTCATATTGCTTCCAAACATTTTTAACCAATAGCCATACACAGTTAATTATAGGCTCATTTAGTTACATACCAAGCTATGGGAGTTAACCCTTAGGTACTCAGCAAATGATGCTATGCAAGGCATGTTTCTCATGATTAAAAACACATACATTTCAGTTCTCTGAGCCAGCGTATTTGGTAAATAGTGGACATTCTTCCTTTCCATCAAGCTTTTCAGGTGATTTCAAAGTACTTCTACATTAATGTCTCAGTAGTGCCTTTATAAAAACCCAATATTTCCTAGCTTAACTTCTTAAGGAACTCTGTCTGTCCAGAAAGAAGCCCCAGCTATCTTCATGATTGGTTCACAGGGAGACACCAATTCATGTTAAAATATTTACATCATAAAGTAACATGACTTTGGTGTTGTGATATGCTTGTGGGAAAAAATCTTCCACAAAGAAGACTTATAAGCTATACACATAAGAGTTTTCCCCTCGAGTTGCACTTGGGACAATAGATCCATGCTTCCACGTTTTCAAATAGCTCCCACTTATCAGAGATAAGATCCTACAGCAGAGCCTATCTCTGTAGCCTAGCAGCTGCCAAGATTAGCATGCCCGGATCCACGCCAAGAATTTTAACGTGGATCTTCTGGCCTGTTGTCAATGAAAATTTCCTCCAATACAGAAGAACTTGGAATTTCCTAATTTTATTTATAATTCCCAGTGCAGTCTAAGTAAACCTCTTTGGCATTCTATCTTGCATATTAGAATTTCTCCTTTTCATTCTAACAGGTATTTTAGCAATAGTTGAAGCTTTTATCTAACAAGTGAGTAATCACACGTTAACAGAAATTTGCTTTTAAGGAGCTTCATCTTGAAGCACATTATCTCCCTCACTCAGCTCACCCTCCATACCAGACAGAGCTGTTGCTCTTTGCTAACAGATCTGTCTGTTTACTATTTACAGATGAGCCCAAGAGCAATGTCCAAGAATACTATTAATTGTTCCTCTTAACAAGCCAGTTATTTTATATTAATTGAGCCTTGATATCAACGCTGATGTTTTCAGCAGAGAATTAACCAGTTGCTGTAAGTCTTGGGCTCAGAAGGTCATAGGATGCCTGTAACAACAGCTTGTAAACACCAGCTTCACCCATTCATAAACCCATCAAACAGAAACCATGGACGTCTGTAGCACATTTAATGTGTTAATTAGATATTAATTTTAAAAGTATTCCTTTAAGGGGAACCTTAATAGATAATACAACTCCATTAAATAGGATTTAAAAATTCTTAATGCTGTGATATTTGTTAATAGAGTTATTAGGATCTATAACATTCTAGAAAACATTTTAAGATTACACATTTTAGCCTCAACCTGTTCCAGCAAGGCAAACTTCTCAGACCAATTTCCTAAAAAAATGGAGCTTAAGTGCTCACTTGATGTCTGTCTCCCTTCTGCTTTTCTATCTTCTTATGCCCTGTTGGTAACAGCTGAACCTTTACAGTAATTTCAACCAAATACGACAAAGGCTAGAAAGAGTGAAGCAACTTCTGTGAAAACAAAAGATCACAGGGAGGAGAAAGATCCTATAAATGCTCCAGGTGGCAGTGTGCATGTTCTCATTGTTAAACCCCAGGGGCAATTCACAGAGAGTTTGCCATCGCCAATAAGACATGCTCATGCAGGAGGGCACTTCCACTGTTTTACTGTTTATGCTTTCTGGATCTTTTCTTTTTTTTTAACCAAGGTCTTAATCTAAGCCTTTTGGACAAATATTTTTGACTCCTTATTGAAATTCTTCATTTGTACATTAACTTTTGTGCCATCTCAACAGATAATTATTTTATGACTGCAGGACTTATATATCCAAAGATAGAAGTAATTAAAATCTCACGTGCTAATAGTCCTGTAATAGCAGACTATTTTAATAATGAATAAATTAATAATTTCCTGTAATAGCAGGACTATAATACTTGTACTCATAACTGTGTGTGGTCTTACATTTCGTATAAGATCTAGCACTCTTAAGGCAAGGCTAGTGTCCCTAGGCCACCAGCTGATGCTACAAAGAGAACCTACTGCTACAGCACTAGCAATAATTGTTAGCTCAGATTTTATTTAGAGTTTGTGATTACTGATGCTTTCCTTCTGTCTGTCCCAGGGGACCAAATGCAGTCTATGTGGTACAGCTCACTTTTAAGTACTAGAAGGCTCAGGGTCATTTCAATAACCGGTCCTAATGCAAATGAATACTAGTGCCTTTTGGCACTAATTGGCCATGCAGAGCCAAGCATCCTCTCTGCAATTACCTGAAACCCTCATCCTTTAATAGATCCCTGCTACACTCTCCCAGTATCAAAACAGGCCTTGTTTGTGTCCTTGGACTAAAAGGTTGTTCTTCATTGAATCGATCATTTAATTGTTTACTTCAAAATACCTGGAAATTCCATTAAAGCAGAAGTCTGTTCCATTTGTACAGCAAATGCTAGCAATTATTGCTTTGGGTGAGTCTTTCAGGGCTTTGTAACTTCAGAGTTTTCTGTCACCAAGTGCCTAATGCAGCATTTGGACCAAACCTTAGTTTAACTTCCATCTTGACCAAAACTCTGCTATGCGTTGTTGCGAATGTTTCTACTTAGCCCAACTATGGGAGTTCACGTTGCTTACTCATCATGTCAAGGCTCTTGGGAATGTTCCTGGAGGTACTTTCAGCTCACAGTCCAGAGGTTTGGGTTGTGAATGCAAAAGGTTCCCGTTTCTGTTGACACAGCATGGTTCTCAGACGTTCAACAACACAAACCCAGGGTTGCGCGGTGGATGGCTACGCGTTGTCAGACAGAACGAACGAGACTGCATATGCGTGATGTCCAACATCATCCAGTGTAAACTTTGCACAAGAGAAGCAGTGCCCACTTGCGTATTAAGATCATTCTCAGTGAACAGCCTGACCTGGCCATTAGTTTCTTGCTAGCTTGGCTGGTACCTGTCTTCTGTTTTTTAAGTATGCAGACAGAAGTGTCTAGCTTTATGCAAGTAAATCGGTCTTAGGCTTGGAAACCAGAATTTGGAGTGTGACAAATACCCTCTGGTGAACATTGGAGCAAGATAACTGTGCTCATCCTGAAAATTTTTCAATAACTTTGGCCTAAATCTAGACATGAAGTTCAAAAATTTTGGATTCTGATTTAAGTTCTCAATAAAACATCAAAAAAACCCACAAGTAAAATAATACCAAAAAAAAAAAAGCCAACACACCAAAACAAACATTCACAAGTCAGAGTTAAGGTTAATAGATGCTGTTATCTCTTTCTTGTGATTTTTATTACATGATCAGCATAAGGCTTACGATATTGATATCCAAACACAGGAAGAATTTGCTCTGAAGTTCCTCTGCTTTGTGACAACTACATTTGTTTCAAATCAGTAATGTTTGTTTATAAATTAGGTTCTACCAAGAGTCTCAACCAACAGTGCTAAAAATGGTGGGAGTCTTTCAGGGAGACCTGCATAACCTATACAGCAACTGTTTTTGTCTCGATTATGTTCCCTTCTGAGTTCTGAATGTCAGGTGTATGCACTGTGGGAAGTGTTGGTAACTGTCCAGATAGAAAGGCTGAATTAAGTTAGAAAATGTCCAAAAATGTGAGATGCAGCCAGTGGCTTTGCTGAGCAAATGAATCATTAGAGCAAGCATCTGATTATTTGAGTTACAAAAGGTGGGTGATACTAAATTTGGAATTTGAGATCTTTGTTATTTATTAACAGACCCTGGCCCGCAGTCCCAGCTATCTTTGTCAGCAGCATGACAGACTGTCAGCTCTAGTAATCATATACATGAAATGCATGTTTTGCTCATAATGCCAGAATCCTCTAAAACTGCGACTGCAGGTAAGTGATAGCATTTATCATTCCCTAATCTTCAGCATAAATCAGGAACTTGGTTTTCAACCACGTAAGATATAGGAGGGAGTTAAAAGCCAAAATACAAGTAGGACCATGTATCACAATTTCTGATTAGCTGCAAGTGGAGGACAAGTGGAATGAAAATTCATTCTTGCGGATTACAGTTTTTGGGCAGTCCAATTCCCTCTCATAATTTAGACTAACATTCCCTTTATCTTTTCTCTGGGTTGTTGAGAAGACACAGAGCTTGTCTGTCAAGTTTGGTCTTGCTTTAAGACTATTATCTAAAAAAAATTGAGAAGCTACAAAATAGAACTTTGATCCTTTCAAATACAACCAAAAGACTGTAAGAGTGCACAGCTGTGTATTTTTTTTCCCCACACCTAGGAAGCTTCCCAGCAGCATCTTGTTGCACACTGCAAGCACTCAGTACGGCTGAGATTTTTGGAAGCATTCAACTTTTGTCCCATGGTCCCACCAACCTCAACGGGAGTTCTCCCATTCAGTGAGTTTGGCTTCCTCCAAACTCAATGCTTGGACTTTCTGGAAATCCTGCTCCCCCCAAGAAGTGCATGGTGAAGACATTACCAGGAAGGGCTTTGCTGCAGCTAACTCTCCATTTTTTGATTGCACTGAGCTGCTGCTGTGGTGCCAGGCAGCGGGGCTGGAGGGCTCGGTGAGGGAGGGAGCAGTAAGGGGTGCGGGATGCAAAGGAGCGAGCTCCTGAGTGTGCATCGCAGCCAGTCCTGGGCATGCCTTGCTCTGCAGGATTGAACTTGGTAACCAGGCATGGAACATTATTGCTGAAAAATGCTTTCCAATTTCCAGCCACTCTAAACCAGGCATGTACCACAGCTGTGACTGTTTCAGCAGTAGTCAGGATCCAACAATAAAGAGGAGAATCATTCATCATTTATGTATTTAAAAAGCATCCCTAGCACTAAAAACTAGAAGCTTCTGGAACGCAAAAATCAGGAACATTTCTCTGGTTGTGCCAAAAAAGAAAGTGAAAAACTGTTGGAAAATAATAAGTGCAATTGCAAGGGCACTGTTAAGTTCTGGGCGTCAAGAAACACGTGGCTGTTCTGCTGATGCTATAATATCATTTGATTGCTGGTGCCAGGAGTATCAGGGCAGCCTCACCCAGTGCTGCTCTGCTCCAAGCTGGTCTCCTAGACTCTCTGGAGTCTATGGTAATTTTCAGCAGTTCCAGACACAGGCAAGCTTCATTCTGCCATGTGTGTGCCATTAGAGATGTTCTTTCTGATGGAGTTGTGAGGCAGCTGAATACAGAAGTACATGGTTTGGGTTACTACTAGCCAGTTGTGCTATGTGCACAGACTGAGGCCAAATTCAGCTGGCGTGTACATGTGGGCAGTAATCTTTTGGCTGCACTCTGGGTCCCATGCCCTGCTGGATGATTGACCATGCCCTGCTAGCACTGCACTTCCAGGCAGTGAGCATCCCCATCACCTCCCGGAGCCAGAGCTCCCGGCAGGAGCTGCTGAGGTGCTCGAGAGGCTGAGCTATCCCCAGGCACAGCCCAGGGCTGCTGGCCACCCTCCCTCACTGCCAGCCCCAGCCCCATCGCGAGCAGCAGCAGTGCCCGTTCATGCACATCAAGGCTAAGGTCAAGCAGAACTACTAAATCTCCAGAACTTCATGCCTATATTCAGAAAAATTATAAAGGTTAAATTGTTTGGTAGCCTGTTCTATTAGTCTCTTTTCTGATAACGTGCTAGTGCTTACAACCTTTTAAAAGCTCCGTCTGTAAGAACCTGTGTTCCACGCTGCTTCTTGTAGTCAGGGTAATAGGTTAGTTAAAGGAAAATGCATCTGAATGAAGCAAAAGAAACTCTCTCCTCTAGAGGACAGCTGAACTCCTGCAGTGGTGTGGTGATGTCACACTGTGTGAGAACTGGAAGAGATTCAGGAAAGTTCTGTGGCTGCAGCCTCCTGAGGTCAGGGATGCGGCAGAGGGCTGAGTGTCACAGGCGTAGGCTTTACAGAACAGCTCAGGAAAACTCCCCCAAAAAACTCCATGTTTTCCAAGTGCCCGTGTTTCACCTCAGCATTATTACAGCCTTCCCTCAAGGACAAAATATCAAATACTTCAGTTTGTTATGATCATGGCATGATCCACTTTAGGAACACCTCCCGGTTTCTGGTAGCTCTGCTTGCAATTTGCAGGAACCCTGCTAGGCACGTTTGGCACTCCAGCATGCTCTGGAGCTGAAAGAGAAGGCCAAAATGCTACTGCTTCAGGGGATGAAGATGCACTGCAGAGTTAGTGCACCTATGTATGCCTCCACAGAGAGATGCTGAATAAAAATCCACCTTGATGTGCTCTTGAATTGCAAAAGCCTTCTAATGCAGCCTGCGGCCATGATTTATAACAATGACTCATAATATTGCATTATACTTAATATGATGTAACGCTGATGCAAGATGCCATTCGTGGAATTTCAATGTCACAGAGAGAAAGAGAGGAGAGAGCACTCTGGTCGTGTACCTTGCCATGCTGTTGAAATGAAAATGGTACAGCCAAAATACATAGAACCTTTCAGTACCCACTTTGCTATTTTAGCTGAACAACTGGGAGAATAACATTTTTATTTCCTGGAGCGTAAACATCTCTCAGACATACATTATTGTGTTACTTACAGTAATTTAATTACCTTTGTACTTGAGAAGACAAATTTGCTAACAGACAATTCAGTCTTGCAATTATGACCCCTCACATGGAAGTTTGTAGGGCAAATCAGGATTATGCCTTAAAAGTAATTCAAGCTTTATCTCTCTTTTCTGACCCAGCTGTTATGAATTCTCCTCCTGTTCTCCCTGTCCTGCTTACTTCTTCCTGCAGTGAATCAGCACTTCAGGAAATACTAATTCAAAGAGGAAAGACACCCTGGACTCTATTTCTGGAGGTCAGGAGTAGCTGCTCTCCAGCGGGTTTGACAAATGACGCAAGGCTTCTCGGGCTGCTTGGGGCCAGTTTTGTAGGGTGTATGCAGCCCCTGGTTTGAACTCTGCCCCTTCCCCTCTGAGCGGCCAGGGAAGCTCGGAGCCCTGCGGATGTGTGGTGCAGCAGAGGCCGGCGGGTTTGGGAGAGCTGCTGGCTCCAGAGAAGGGAAGGGAGAGTCAGTCACTGTTTTCTAATGGTCAAGAAAAACGGTCACTTGCTTCACCCCACAGTGGAAGGAGGAATTGTGGGAGCTCACTCTGCAAAGCATTGCACTAGCAAGGCTTTCAGGAAAAAGAAAAGCAGCACAGATTCTTTCTGCACATGGCCTCTAGAATCCTCTGTGCTTGGCATGGTCAGTTTTCACTTCCCTCCCAC
This sequence comes from Penelope pileata, assembly GCA_013396635.1. Lineage (NCBI taxonomy): Eukaryota > Metazoa > Chordata > Aves > Galliformes > Cracidae > Penelope > Penelope pileata. The sequence goes on along the minus strand of WBMW01001478.1, from coordinate 14,123 downwards.
AAGGACCTTGTTCCATTGCTCTAACAGGGCCATGGATTCAGTAGGCTCAGAGAGACCAACGGTGACACCACAGGCAGCAGAGATGTTTCCCTAGGTGAAACAAGGCTGTAAGGTGGAAAGTCTTGCACTGAGGTCTCCAAAGAGTCTGGAGCACCTCTCCTGGTCGCTCTCGGTGGGTTTACACCAGGCAGTCCTGCCTGTGCCCAGTTTCCCTGGCGAGCCCAGCAGCCCTGCCTGCTGCAGGGCAGTCTGTTGTCTCTTGTTGCCAAGATGGGACAGATGAGTTGTCTGGTGACGCTGAGGAAAACAACTAGATGTTACACGTTTGATTCACCAGACTGCGTCCCAAGCCACCTCCGTCTAGTGTCATCCTAAAAAGGTGTCTCATCGTGGGTAAGTCCTGAGCACCCCGTGAGTGGGGCACAGCACGCGATGCAGTTTCACATTGCAAGAACAAAGATGCAGAAGAGGCTGACTTCTGAATTAAGTAGCGGTGCCTACAGGTGAAGATAACAAATCAATGAGAACTGAACTTCAGTTTATTTTTGGAAGCCCAGTAGGTGCCAGTCTGTCTCCTAGGTGCACAAATATCATCAAAAACCTAGCCATGGGCAACTAAAACCAGACAAGAATTCATAGCCCAGAGGAAAGCCACCAAGAATAGATTGTGTGGAGGCTGATAAGAGCCATATTGCTCCAAAAGGGAGAGTTCCACCTCAAAACAAGACAGCCTTTGTTATGAAAGGGTTAGGTTGTGAGACCCAGCTTGCCAAACACCCGTAATGGCCTCCCTCTGCCAATTGTCTGTAAATACTGTGATCTTTCACGTAAGTGAAAAGCCTGAAATGAATCTCTCTAGCAAAAACATCATTTATTCTTCCTCTATAGGCTGGTGGAGTAACGTGCCTCTTCTCAGTCATGTTACTCTTTCTTTTCCCTGAAGATTTCCAACAGAGATTTGTTCGAACAAAGATAGTAATTTCACTCTGTAAGGGATGCAGGAAGAAGCGTAGAAATATCTCTAGATCAGAACAGTTCCTGAGCCTGCTGGAGAAATGGCAGATGGCCAGAGATAGCACTGCCACTGTTCTCCTGGATAACAATGCACAGAACTGCATCTTCCAGGCATATTCTTTTAGGAGAGGGAGCTGTGTGCACCTATGTGAGAAGCAAGGAGCTCCTGTCCTCCGAGGAGGCTGTTGGATGCTTTGCCTTCACACCGAGCAATTCATCCTCTGCCCTCGCTCCGTGCCTGGGTGACAACGGAGCCAAAAATGCAATAAGGTACTAAAACCAACATCTTGAGGCTGTATCTTTGAGCTTTTAATTTTAAATAATTTTCAAAGATAACAGCTCATTCCGTCTGTATTTGCAGTCCTTATAGGCTGGTGTGCCATTTTTTGTTTTGCTGCTGTCACCTCCTGAATGAAAGCAGCCCCTCTGGGGAAGCAGCTCTCCCTCAAAAGCAAGGCTCTGCTGGGCCTGATTTCTGTGGATTTGGGCCTGCATGGCAGAGCAGTCTGAGAGCCTTGATGTTCCACTAGGCTCTTCCATATGAACCTTTGTGCTACCAGAAGGCAAGTAATACAGTCACTGAGCCTCAGGTCATTGAATTCACCAGTACTAATGGTCAGTCCTGGAGTGATGCTCAGCATTCAGTATTAATGCCACTGCTGCTTTGAAGCACCATGTTTGCATTAGAGAGCAAGACCCACACCTGGGATACTGGGCAGTGTAGAAACATAATCTGACCTACACAACTACTACTACAGAAGTATTACATAAAAAAGAAAAAGTTTGGCTTCTGTTTGGGTTGGAAACAGCTTATCCTGGTACCATCTGCTTGGATCCAGCATGTGCACCTAAGCGGAGATGTCTCAGAGCCTACAGCTAATTACCACAACAAAAATAGTATCCACAAATTAATTGCTGTTCTGAACTTCCTTCTCCCATTTGCTTCTAAGTCACACTAAGATAATGTTAAAATGAGGATTAATGCACTGGACTGCAAGCAGCAGAGAAGGTAAAACAGAGCTAGGAAAGCAGGAGGCTGTCCATTCGCTGATGGGATCAGCGAGGCGGTGACTGCCATGCTCCAATACAGGGAGCAGTGCTGGGCCGTGCTGCCCAGGGCTGCACATGGACATGGCCTGGCTGCCTGGCTGCTGGATGGCAGAGCCCTGGGGCTGCCCATGTGCCTCTGAGGAGCTGGGGCAGCCTGGGCCCTGCGGCTGCCATCCACAGCCAGAGCTGCAGCAAAGGCAGCAAAGCTGGGGCAGGCGGCTCCCAGCACAGCCAGGGCACATGCACATGGAGCTGCTGGGCTCCTGCTTTCCCCAGCGCTGCTTCTGTGAGAGCTGCTCGCAGCCACCCCCTCCCAGAGCGCTGGGAAGGGGCAGAATGCTGTGCAAAACGGTAACTGCAGGCATGTGACGGAGTCAGGCCGTGGCCGTTTTGCTAAAGTATTCTCTCTCTTAGAGGTAGTCCTCACACAAAGAGCAAGGTTTGAGCAGTTGGGTTGAAAGCGATCCCTTTTCAACCGAGTGAGAAGTTCATGTCTGAACCTGACGGGAATCCCATTCACCCACACAGTAGCGGGAGAGCTTTTTGTCCTAAGAACCATTTGACTTTCCAGATAAAATGTTTGTTTGCTTTTTCTTTTTACAACTGCAAGGAGCAACATTTAGACACATATCTGATGGGCAGATGGTCCTGCCAGCCCGTGGAACCCGCAGAGGTGCCCATGCACCTATAGCTGGGTGCTGGAGCACACTGCAGCATGCAACAGGGCTCAGGGTCTGCTCGACTCCCTCGGGCTGGTCCCAGGGGAGCAGGGGTCTTACCTTGCGCCCAGCCTCGTTGTTGTGCAGGTTCATCAGCGTCCGCGCGTTCTGCTTGATCTCCCGGGCGTCCACGAACACTTTGGCGAATCCTATCCCGTATCTGATGTCGGCAGAGCAGCCGCCCCATTTCCATCCTTCCTCCTTGTGGTACTGTCCCTGTTTCTCCTTGTCGCAGCCGCAGTCGCTCAGGTTTCCCTGTGTGCAGGCAGCCGTGATGGCGTGGGCTACCCCGGCAGCAATGATGGCATACGTGAACGCTGCTTCTCTGCTGCCTGGAATGAAAACAGGGCTGTAAGTGGTGGTACAGCAACATGGTGACGTGAGTCAGAACAGACAGGCAAGTTCCTGCCGTGCACACATCAGGCAGCTATTATTAGAGGGCAGCAAATCTGCAGGCGTAAGCAGGTCTCTGCTCTCCTAAGGATTGATTTCTGTGGATGCCCACTGTCTGCAATGGTGGCTCACCATGAGGTGGTGGGATGGAAAGTACTATTTAGGCAACTTCATACATATATTTCCAAATGGTATTAGTGGCATCAAACTGAACTCTCCTTATCAAAAAAGGGGAGGCAAACGCTCTAGCTCAAGAGGAAAATTAAAAGAAAATAGGTGGAAATGGGGAGTGAAAATGCTAAAACAACCATGTTTTACCTTTTTTAAAACCAACCCAGAAACACAATTTTGTTTAGAAATTTCATTTTATACAAAAAGCTGTTTTTACAGGAAAATGGATCCTGTTAGAAATCTTATTCTGAAAATGTTTTAGTTGAACTGAAATATCTTTTTCCCATCACGTGTCACCTTTTTCAGCACTGACATTTGCACAGAATCAAGGAAATAACTTTTTCTGATCTCAAAATTTCTCCCAGAATGAGGAAATGAGTCCTGAGCAGTTGTAGGTACCACAATGAAAGCAAGGGGAAGCAGTGGTCTCACCAGAGGGCTGTGAGGACCGGCTGTGAGGACCTGGCTACGCCAGCGTTGTGCTCTAATGTAGGCTACAATGACAGGCTTCTGTTTGTTTGGGGGGGCTCTCACTTTAAATCTGTGATTTAATTTATTTTCTTGAAGCTTTCCTGCATTGTGGTGTGTGGAGTCCTTGCCTGTGGAGTCCTCGCCTGTGAGGCCCTTGGAAGCAGTCCTGTCAGAGAGGGCCCCTTCAAAACCCAACGAGGCACGCAGAGGCTGCCCATGAATGCCACACAGCCCGCTGGAAGCCCCCAGATGTCACAGGCGAAGGATCATAGAATCACAGAATCCTTAGAGTTGGAAGGGACCTTTAAAGGCCATCTAGTCTAACTCCTCTGCAATGAACAGGGACAGCCACAGCTAGGTCAGGGTGCTCAGAGCCCCCCAGCCTGACCTTGAATGTCTCCAGGGTTCTGTCTGGGGACAAAGTGCAGCAGCTTTTCAGAACTAGAAGCTGGATTACAAGGTAAACAAAGCGAGTGTCTGGAGGAACCAAGCCAGGTAGGAAGCACCTTGGCACTTGTGCAGTATTGATAAAGTGGCACAGGCTTGTCACAACTGTGCCAGACTGTGCTTTCCATAAATGATTCGCCTTTTTAAGCCTGTCCAGCTCCTGGAAGTGTCAGCAAATAGGGTAGGGGTAGGCATAGTTCACTCAGAACCTCTTCTGTGACACTGTTTTAGTGTAACGTGATTTTTATTGCTGAATGGGATAAAGATGAGAACATGTGTTTTCCTGCCAATTTCAGATTATGAATATGAGTGCTGGGCTTCTAATTTCAGCAGGGTTGAACTGCCCAGAGGACCTCAGCAGGAAGCAGTGCTCTAGCGGGCTCCCTGCAGTGCAGGCAGTGCTTGGTTTCCTCTGCTGATGCCCGAGAGCAGGCTGAGACGGGAGGTCCCACTCCACAGCCTGATCTCAGCACACACATAGGTTGGAAGGCACAGCCTCATCACTTCTGGATTCCCAAAGATTAACAGTTTCGGAAATGATACAATAGGTGGAAGCCAGAACTTTGGAGGAATAATTGGATCCTTCTTTATTTTCTTTCTTGTTTACTTTTCAGCCTAAATGTTTTATGTGCATCTGATAGCCAACCTAAACCTGTGCCTTAATTTCCGTTTTAAAGTTTAGTAGTAAAAAGTTCAAGATCTTAGTGTTAGCTTTGATATCAACATAATGCTGAGATTCTCAGATCCTCTTGTATTTGTTTGAGCTGTAGATAATGGTGACTGTAGCATCACAAAATGCCAAATAGATGGGAAGAGCTCTTCTGTTTCAGGACACAGAAAGCTAGCAAAGCAGGAGATAAGGCACCAATCTATCTTTCTGCCAGGTTGTTGCTGAGGATAGGGAGGAAAACGCAGGATAAGAAAAGGGTAAAGGGAACAGAACTGGCAGTAATGCACCACATGCTGCTAGATGTAGAGCCCTCATTGGCCAATGACCAGAACAAGCAAAACAGTTCTTCCCTAGTGAAGTTAGACAGCTGGTGGGCTGACAGCAATGTCAAGGATTTCTCCTGTATATAACTGAAATGGTGCGGGAAAACCCTGCTCTGCAGTCACTACCTTCTCTAGCTGGCTGGAAAGGTCAGACAGTAGTAGGAAAAGTGAGCGTTTGTTTTCAGCAGTGAGATCAGAAAAGACCTTTTGGAGAAAGTTTAAATAAAATGTTACTCATTGGCATGAGCAACTAAACTGTCTCTTGAACTACTGCCTGACCCATTCGCTAGCAGCACTGGGTGGAGACCCAGGAATTAACTCTTCGTGCAATCAATTCCCACTGAACTCACCCCTAAACTGCAACTCAGTTTAAATCCATGATTAAAAAAGATTTCTAGAAGTAAAGCAAAAAAATTTAGATGCATATAGCAAACAGATCAGTTGATTTTTGTGGAGGACTGGCACAAGTCATGACTCCAGACACAGGATCCGCTTAAAGAGTGTTTGTGGAGGATCGGTACAGCCTATGCTGCCAGTGGATGGCCAGGATCTTCCTGCACTGTCAACCCTGCTGAAAAACTACAGAAAGCAAAGGGGAAACCAAGGGAATCCCCAAGCCACATGTGAGCAAGCCATCCTTTCAGCTCCCAGACGGCTCAGCCTTTCTATTGCCTAGAATGAGCAAAGGCCGAGCACACGCCCAAGCTGACCTCCAGGTGTCAGAAACATCGGAGTGGGGTCTGGCAGCTGTCGGATGTTGTCCCATCGCTTCCAAGGCTGGAGATCCCACAGGGCTCTCCAAGCACGGCAGCACTGCCAGGTGTAAGCGCAGCACTAGCACGAGTGACGCTGAAGGTCAATGGGGATGTGCTGGGGTTGGCAGGAAGAGGGATAGGCACCCAGTGCCCGAGCCACCGGTGCCACCCATCAGCACTTGGCTGGCCATGGGCTGGGTGCTGACACCTGCCTGGCCCTGCTGCCCATCCAGAGCAGTCTAAGCGAGTTCTTCATTGCTGGGCAAGCACAGATGCTGCTCTTCACGTGCCAGACACAAGTGTCTGCCTGCTCTTTCTGTCCTTTCTGGGCTTACATATTGTATGCATTGTGCCTTCTGCAAAAAAATCCTCACTCTCCCACTGAATGGTGTTGCAGCTCTGTTTGCTTTGACGGTGGTAGCATGGCATCCACAACTTCCAGTGCTTCTGCAACTCCACTCCATGATGCAATGCATCCTTCAAAGCACTGCAGTCCTGTCTTTTGACTCCTCATTGGGCAGCACATGACAACCCGAAGCTCTTTAACTGAGACCTGCCCAGTCCACCACCATCAGGTGTCAGAACAGGAAGCAAGAAGGGTATCACAAACAAGTGAAAGCGTAGATGTTACCAGCACAGGTGGCTCTTCTGTCACTGAGCATTATCACACACAGCTTGGAGCATTAATCCTGCAACAGCTCACGTGCGTATCTTTGCTCTTGTGTTTAAATATATGGCTGGTCAGCAAGTGCCTGCGTATCAGCTCAAAGAGAAGACTGCATTCTGGTATTAATTCAGCTAGCCTAAATTTTTTACATTTATCTTAAAATGTTAACAGCTTAATAAAAAGCTTCATTCACGTTGATCAAAAATGAGAACTCGATTTTAAAAAGAAACAAAATAACTTGGTGGTGCATGGGAAGCAGGGCCTAAGCCTGCAAGATGTGGGGCTTGACTTGCAGGAAGGCAGCAAGTGCTCATCCATTTGGTACCTCCTTAGTGTGTTGCTAAACAGCTTGGCCCCGATCATAAATTGACTGAGCTGTGAAATAAAAAAGACAAATTTCTATTTATCTCACTGGAAAACATGGGATGTATTTTCTGCTATTTAAAGCCAAAAGGTCAAAGAGGGAGTTATCTGCAGTGACATGAGCTGAAATATGATTGTGAAAATATAAAGATGGAAAATACAACGCACCTTGCCAATTATGTGCCATAGCTAACATTACTTCACTTCTCTCTATAGAGGTCATAATTCATAACTAGTAAAAATGAAGAACAGAGCTCATCCTCTGCCTGCTTTGGGGTGTGCCTCCTCCTTTCCTGGTAAACGATGTACGGTCTTGGAGGTTTGGGGTTTTTTTTTAATCTTTCTTTAACCTAATGTATGCGAGTGATAAAAACAGTAGCTTATAAAATCACTGAAATATCCCCTTTTTTTTTCTTCCTCCTCCTTTAATGGCTCAAAGTTTTCAGGGGTTTGGTGCCCTTAAAATATTGTACTGCCTAGAAAGGGAAATGATGGTTCCCTATAAATAGGCAGTATGATCTCTGAAAAGATTAGTACCCATACACTGAATGAGTAGAGATGCTCTAAAAGACATCTGAGACTTTGAGTGGGTCTCGAAGTGATGGGTCAGAGACTTCTGGGACTGCCCACTTTCACAAGCTGAAGTTTGTTTCACCAGCATGGGAGATTCTTAGAGCAAAAGCAGCCCAGATCGAGTAACTATTTTTTTAAACATTCTCTTTAAGCTTGCAAAGTTACCACTAATGGTACAAGCGTTGCAAAAATCACAGCCACAGTCTTGGGGTTCAGACAGTGGTTCCCCCTTTTCAGACAGCTTTGATCCCTCCACACCACCTCGTTGCTTCAGAAAAGCCCATGAACGGACCCTGCAGGAGGAGAGAGTCTTCTACCTTTCTGATGAAATATAATCTTTTTGTTTCTTCGAAACATGTACTCACAAGACACATCTGAAGGCAGGTATGAAAACTTTCTGATGGGAATTCCAACTACAGTGACCTTGGGGCAATGTTTTATCTTACCGTGACAGTCCCTGCTTAGAAAGATTGACTTTTTGGCATAGAGCAGCATGCTGGGGTTTGGATGTTCAGGCCATATTTCAGCCTGGCCTTTGTTTGCCCGCAAATAACTGTTCTCATGCAAGATATTGACACCACAAACTGGTTGTAAGAGTTGGAAACTTCACAGAAATGCAAATCCTGGCTCTGCTTGATTAGATAAAAAGATTCCTGTTAATTACAACATCTGTATATCTCGGGGTTTTCATAACGCCATTGGTTCAGAATTTACCAAACTCTCTTGTAAATGTTGACCACACTGGATAGTGCAGCAGCACTTAGAACCTGGCGTCCCACAGGCTTGTGCAGGTAATCTTCTACGCAGGGTGAGAACAGCAAGCATTTTCACATTGATTGACCTGGGGTTGCTTCCCAGCTCTGTTAGATTGTAACTCAAAGAATCAGACTGTCTGAAGCCTCACACAAGAGACTACACCAGTACTTAAACGACTGAAGACAGACCCACTCTTTGAACACACTTTTACTGAGATCTTTCCAAAAGCTTTTGTTTTTTATGACAATAACAAAATTAAGTTTCACTGTGTTATCTTTCTTTTAACCAGACCAGAGCACATAGGAGAATGAGCTAGAACTTGTTCTTTTTGTTGTTTGTCCTAGCAAAGGAGATGCCTCCTAACACAGCTGCCGAGTAAGCCTGTTAGAGCTCGGCTTCTGGGATAGTTGCTAAAAGTGGAATGTAAAAAGGAAACTCAACAGCCTCTACAGTACTGACACGTGCATCTGGATATGTCTGCAATGACCCCTGAGCCAAGCACTGCACACAGCGCAGATTGATGCTGAGCTGCCCTGCTAGGCTCACAATTTTTAAGGCCCATTTGTTCCTGGGGATCTTTCTCTTGATTTCAGCCTTACTGACATGAGCCATGTCAGATGGGTGGAGGTATCAAGGGGATTGTACTGAAAAGCTTTTCAATGTAAAAGAAACCAAAGAATTGATGAATTTTAGTAAGACCAGGAAGAATGCTTGTTCAAAACCAGTTTTGCTGTAAGGTTCTTCAGGGACCACCAAGTATCTTCATCCCTTGGATGCTTCCTTTCTGCCTCTCCCATGCAGGGTCCACGACAGCTTCCAGGAGGCTGTGCTGCCTTCCTTCTCGTAGATCTGCACCGAGTTTCCACTTTACTCTGTCACTTTGTAGAGATGCAGTCAAACAGTCTGCATTATTTTTACTTGGAAATTTTTCACGAGTCTCATTGAATAGCAGCAATGATGCTCCACTATGACCAAAGGACACAGTTTTGTGTTTTTGCCGTCTGGATGCCATGAAAAGTATGGATATCCTCAAGTAATTATTTGAGATGGTTACTCCTTGCTTGTGCCTTGGCGTGTCACTGTCACAAATCGGGAAGTTACTGCTGAGCACCTGGCTGCATGCTGCAGGATGGGCACAGCCATCGCCACAGCACCTGCTCCTCCTGGGATCCATCGGAGCCCGAATCTGACAGTCAGATTTTGTCAAAGGCACCTCTGGCTGCTCACATATTCAGGCTTTGAAGCATATTTCACCTGGGCAGGGATTGGAGTTTTCTGGCCATCCGGCCTTAAAATCTTGGGTTTGATTGTGGCTGTCTTTGGAACAGAAATGCTGACCACTGTCACAAATGCACCTGGTTTCAAGTGTCTCCATAATTGCAACATTGCATCATCTCCGTGGTTATTTTAAAAAATCTCTTCGTGACTTTACATTATTAATAATGTTTCTACAGAATTGTCTAGAAAAAAAATCCTTGTGTTAATCTTGATTGCGATTTTATAACTTCCTGTCGTAACCAGACCAAGTCTGGAGTAAACTGATGTCACTTTTACTGCTCTTTCTCTTCGTGTTATTGGCATTACTGCCACCAGCTGCCATGATAAGATATCCACAGAGTGTCAGTAGGGAAGAATCTCTCTTTTGAAGGACAAACCAGATAAAATGACACAAGAAATGGAGTGTATACGCTGTACACTGGTTGGAAGCAGGCTATAAGGAGCAGGGACAGTCAGCCTGTGGTCACAGATATGCCATGAGGTATGGATGCATTTAAATGAGGGCTATAACTCTACAACTAAACTGTCACTGGAAGACAGATTAGACGTGAGGTTGTTATAATACATATACACGCATGCTACAGAGAAGAAAAGGAAAATTTTGTTTGATGCTTTCCTTCTACAGACTTCAAAGTGTTTCCCCAAGGCTAGTATCCCTGCTGCCATTTTAAAAATGGGAAAAGAGAAACAGAGAGGAGGAGGGGAGGAGTGCCAGGGTCCCTCAGCCCACACGGGCAGAGCCTCTGGGAGAAATTAGGCCTCCTGAATCACCCCACGCTGCAAAAGAGGGAACAGAAATAATTTGGGTGCACTTGCATAACATGCATAAACTAGATCACCCAGTAAAGATGAAAGTAATGAAATCTGGTTTTGAAGAGATTTAGCCTAGTATGCCATCAGAATCATGGGCTGGGAAATACTTCACAGGAATAAGCGGTATCCAAGGTAACTTATTTGTATGGACTAACACACACAAATCCTATTAGCATAAGAGTTCCTTAAGCACATCCTCCCAAATTGATATTAGAATGTGCTTGTTGCACGCGCTCAGCAGCGCAGCGGCAAGCGAGCCACATCACTGTCATTCTGAAGTCATAGCCTAATCTTAGAGCAAGAGCATCAGTGCTGCTCCTGCGCCCGAGCAGGGGAATGAGGTCATGTGTCCCAGCTCCGCTGCCGGCAGCGAGACAAAGGTGCCCTGTGCACCTCAAGGTAACTGAACTGCTGCAGGGATGACCTGACCGGGAAACACAGCCAGCTCCTGGATGCTGCAGAAGGTACCCACGCTCGGCTGCTATTCCAGGGGAATTTTGTAACACATTGTGTCAAAGGATGGAGAGGCTAGAGCTGTTGCTACTAATTAAAAAAAAAATAAAATGACAAGGGTCATTGGACAAAGGTCCAATCGCTTTGCCCTAATGATGACCTGGCTTGTTCTCGTGCATCGTAAGCTTACAGTATGTCCCCCAGGGTACATGGTTCTTCACGTCGCTTGTCTTTCTCTCCTGTTTAGGGTAAGGCACACAGGCCTCATCTCCTGTTTGGGCACCAAATCTGACTTCTGCCTTCGTGGCACTTAGGGGTCACCCTTTTTAACCAGAATCAAATTTTAGCCTCCATTTCTGTGAATGGCAACCCAGAGCACACGCCTACACAGGGATCTTAGGTAAAGAGAAAGAAATCTAGGAAGCAGATGCTTTTCCCTTATAGTCAAAGAAAGTGGAGCTATGTCAGCTATTTTAGGTCTCTACGCACAGACAAGGAGCACAGGAACAGGGGGACAACCTGAGCAAGAGCAGTTCCATTGCAGCATTTAGTGGCATTCAAGGGCCATAGTATTTGAGGCACTATGCATGTAAGATTCACCATTGCGGATCTCAAACCCTTTGTGACTTTTATTGAATGTTATTTTTAAAAGTAAATGCATAAGCTGTTTAAATTTGAAGGTTTTGCTTATTCTTTAAATGAGTTTTGTAATTTGGATGATATTCAACACTTGACCCCGTTCTGAAACCAGCGATGAATTTGCTCTATCCATCTTAGCATCGTAATGGATAGATAGAACGTATTAAGAGTTATCACCTCAAAGACAGATCAAAGTCTACTTCCTTTAATATTGACTTTCTTTAAAAGGACCTAAATATAACCCACTAGCTAAATAATTCAGTTTTGGTAGGGGTGGAGGAACTGAGTGCATGTTTATACAACAGACCACAACAACTCTGCACTTTTATGATTTGTTAGAGGAGAAATCCTTCTCACATTTTCTGCTTAAGGAAATGTTACTCTTAGACTAAATGAGCCCAAACCTGTCAGCCATCCAAATGGACTCTTCACTGACATAAGTGGCAAATACTTGCATGGATCACTGACAGGAACAGCTCAGCTCAAGGAACAGAAACCATAAGCTACTCTGAAGAAATGGTCCATTTTCAGATGTTTCACAACGGCGTGCAGCGCGGTTCTCATGTACCCTACTTGAGTCACTGTGTTTGATTATTACAGGTGTTGAAAGACCTGTAGCTCACACTGGACTTTAAAATTTAGTTTTGTTCTCTTTGTGTTCTTTCCTCAAGTACCTCAAGGTATTGGAAAATATGCCTATCAACGTGCACACGTGATAAAACAACGTTCAGGTAATGCCAAGCATTCTTGGGCTTTCCCGAGCAGAGTGGCAATCCTGTCTCTCTGCAAGAATGCCAGGAATGGGCTCCTAGGGCCACATCCTGCTGTCTGTCCATGCATGGCTACATGGCACCTGGGAGCCAGTCCGGTCCGGAGGGTTTCCCAGTCTGCCAGAAGCCACAGCTGTTGTAGGATTGTTTGGGGTTCTCACAGAACATACGTGTTTTCCATCACGCTAAGCACTGCTTGACTGGTTCTGTGGTTTTTGTATCTACCTTCCAGATGGGGAGGAGGCAGAAAGACCTCAAGGCTGGAAACCACAGGCCCTAGCTTCACCATCTGGACATGGAACAGCGTACCGTGAGTGATCGACTTTCAGCTATGGCCCTAGGAATGGCTATACCTGTATCTGGAAAACACTGTTCCTCTCTCTTTGTGCTTTAAGTGCTGTGAGATCAACAAATATTGAGTAAGCTCCGCCACCCCGTGTTCTGCAGTACAGGGCCATGAAAGCTTGAATCTCAGCTCTGTTTCCACAGATACTCCTGTTTATCACTATTGATGCCATTTTCGTTAATAATTGCAACATATTTTGTTCTGTTGCAACAACTGCAAAAAAATGTCCTGCTGCAAATGCCTGGACATCAAACCTCAGCATACCCCTTCTTCCTGCTGGGAGAGGTCCCTGGAGACAGTCCCTACAGAGTAACTGTTTTATGCAGTAAAAATCTCTTAGGATGAGACTGATTGCAGAACCTTTGTCCTAACAGGTCGAAACCTCAGGGCAGCATCACTGCTGATGTTTCTGCACCCCAGCAATGCGATTCTAACCCCACTCAGCATTCAGCCTCAGACCACTGCCTTTAAGCAGAACAAAGCACCTTTTTCACATCCTTCAGTACGCAGACACAAGTGACATGTGCAGACCGCCCTCTCCCAACTCCCACAGCCGTGCCCGTGCCCCCCGCGTGCCCCCACTGAGTGCCACGCAGGTGAGGGCCGGCCAACAGCTGGCAGAGAGGCAACGTACCCACTTTCAGCTCCTTCCCGAAGACGGTCCTCTCTCCCAGGGCAGAGCAGTTCCAGCGCCCGTTGCGAAACTGGAACTGGCACTCGTTGATGCCCATCTGGGACCCTTCCCCAATCACGATGATCGCGTCGGGCCTGCTCTGGCAGATCGCCCGCTGCCGGGGGGCGAGACCCGGGATCTTGTTACAGATGATGCTGGCTCCCAGGGCCACCACAGAGGAAAAGCCCCTGCAACGACAAGAGACCCAAGGTGGCTGCGGGGTGGCTCGTCCTGGAGGTGGACGTGGTACCCCACCGCCCTCCCGTGCCACCAGACCCAGCTCTGGCAGGTGCCCTGGGAAAGCCCCCGCCTTTCCCCCGGTTGCTTCCCTCTCCCTCACTCTCTCTCCCCAGCTAAGGCAGCGATAAGGAGCACGCGGGCTGCTGCCAAAACGGGACCCAACTTCCTCATTCGTAAATTCAAGCGCATGCAACAGCATAGCGTGCCCGGGCCACGCGCAGGCAGCGGGCCGGGAGGGCTGTAACTCTCCCGTCGAACAGTCGGAGGGAGGGGAAGAGCCCACGCTCCCCGTCCCGGGCCGCGCCGCCCTCCCCCGCGCCCGGGCGCACCTGGAGGGCAGCGCCGCGCCCGCTGCTGCCCCGCGCGTGCGGCAGCCGAGC